>OX451740.1:1295739145-1296141645 GCA_948472305.1 Vicia faba
TTTATTAATCAATTATAATTTATCACTTATTATAAATAAACCTTTTCAACAACATTAAAAAAGTTTCAATGATGGTATTGTTGAGTTAAGAAACAAACAAATATTTATATTAAAAACGAAATACAAGTTTAATAATAATATATTTAATAAAATTGATAGATTAACATGTGTACATAATAAATAAAAATAAAATATATAAATATATATTGTGCGGATAAGGTGGTGTGGTGGATACTAAAGTATCCATATTCATACCTGTTTATTTTGATGTGTAATTACACGAGTTTGTGCTCATATTTACTTTTACGGATTTTTATCCTACTCATTATAAATATTTTTTAGAATACCCACTAAAAAATAAATAATTTTTTTAAATATTTATCACAAAGACTTCAATTAAATTTTCATTTAATTTACTAACTTACGAGTTTGAACCAAAAAGTTTTTTATTGTTGGATTGAGTAAGAAAATGATAAATAAAAAGTTTTTATTGTTGGATTTAGCAATTGAACCTTTATCCAATTAGACAAATATAGAAATATATGAGTCTCGTAATCCCACCCTTATTTTTAAGTGACATAAGTGATAGACGACTAGAATATCTTGTTCAAATATTTCACTTATTTCACTCTCGTTTCAGAAATTTTATTTATTTTATAATATATTATTAATTTGAAAGAATTTAAAAATAAAAGATTCCTGAAATTTTAAAATACTACTTAAACACTTTTTATAAAAACTTCTTAAAATTAATTTTTTATACGGTGAAACAACACCCTTTAATATAGAAATTAACCTTTGAGTAAACACGTGTGCTGCAAACAAAGGAAATTATCATGTAAATACAAACAAACAAATACAAACAAATACAATACTCCACACACTATATAATGACCCAATACAAACAAATGCATGTCCAATTCAAAGCAATATAGATAAATATGATATGAATACAACATAAAAATTAATTACCTATAAAAATCCAAATAAATCCAAATACGATGAAAATGTTCACACACTAATTCAATCAAAGAAAACCTTTAAATAATAAATACAAAAATATAAGCACACAGAGACTAACCTTTAAAGAAAATGAATATGTTATGTGTAATGTCCTAAAAGCGACCACCACATAAAACACTCAATATCCTCACAAACATGGAGGTACCACACTTTTAATACTTCTAAAAAAAATATGGTTTGCTTCCATGCCTTGCCTTAAATTCTACATTGTCTTCACCTACAATTTCACAAATTTAGATTTCAAATGCCTGCGTATACATGGTGTTTTGGACCGTTCATATCAACCTCGAGCAACTATTATAAAGGGATTTCACTTTTTCCAAAATCATCTCAGCATATGAGAATTATCATCTTATTGATCTTAAAGAATCTCAACTGCAAATATATCAAATGGTTATCCGCAATCTACTTCTAATAAATAATGACTTAAGTGTTGGAGTGTTGGAATATATATATATATATATATATATATATATATATATATATATATATATATATATATATATATATATATATATATATATATATATATATATATATATATATATATATATATATATATATATATATATATATATAAAAGGCTTCAAACAAAATTCAAATTCAATTTCACTTCACTCTTATTCTTCACATACTGACTTAAGTGTTGGAGTGTTTGTCACAAATTTTGGATCATGTCTTTCTCATTATATTGCTCCTATTTATAACAACATGAACATTTACATAATTAATTACAAAATTTCCTTTATTTGATTTTCTAATCTATTCTAGGAATCGAAAATATATAGAATTAAGGGTGACCAAATCATTCCTTATACATCCAATTTTCTAATCTATACTATGAATGAAAAATATATGATTAAGGAGAAGTAAATCATTTCCTATTAACACGTCGCTCAAATTGATGCAGTTGGTCAAAGAACATCAATTTGTTAACAAGAAACTGATGACATGAACGAGGAACCGTCTTCATAAAAATATTTTCAACCTGAAGTTAAGTACCAACATGAGGAAGTAATATTAGTTGATCATTATAGGCATCACATATGGAATGATAATCGACTTAGATATGTTTGGTGTGTTCATTAAAAACGGGATTTGTAACAATTTGGATGACACTTGTACTGTTAGCATAAAGTGATGT
Organism: Vicia faba; assembly: GCA_948472305.1. Lineage (NCBI taxonomy): Eukaryota > Viridiplantae > Streptophyta > Magnoliopsida > Fabales > Fabaceae > Vicia > Vicia faba. Next base: position 1,295,741,313 of record OX451740.1, read on the forward strand.
AGGCTCTGTTTGAGGAAATTCAGGCTTAGTCAAAAGACTACGGAGCCAAATTATTTATGAACAAGCAGCACACATAGCATAATACTCAGTTTCAGTGGACGATTTAGAAACTCTTTCTTGTTTCTTACTTTCCCATGAGATTAACGAATAGCCAAGATGAAGGTGAGAAAAAAATACACAATAAGGGGGAATATGGGTTGAATTGTGTAACTAATAATTACATTTTTTAAACATCAACTTCTGAATTTGATCAAATTCAGATTCTAAGCTTGAGTATGCAGCAACGAAATATTTAAAGTGCATAAGCTAAAAGTAAATCATACAAAAAACGTATATTGGTTCCTCTATAATGAGAGTAGTCTAGTCGCCTTGCAATGCAAGAATTTTTCACTATAATCATCAGTTGATTACAATTTTATTAGACACACCAGTCCAAGACTTCATGCTCATTCTCACTAGAAAGAGACTTCTTGCCCCAAACCAACTGCCCAAGACTCCTTTGATCAATCAAACTAGAAAGATACTTCCTTTCCTAAACCAACTATCCAAGACTTCTTTGATCAATCAAATTAGAAAGAGACTTCCTTGTCTAAACCAACTATTCAGGACTTTTTTGCTCAATCAAACTAGAATGAGAATTGTCCAAGTTCTAAACAAAATGTTTATATTACAACAAGATGTACTTGATATACAATCAGAGGTACATATAATACAGCACACACAAAGACCTTGATACTTGAGATTTTTAAGATATACAAGTATAAGAATATTCTCAAGTCTATGTGCAATACAATAACTATAAACTGTAACGTGAAGAGTGAAACAGTTCTTGCAATTTTTATTTTCTGTTGTTGTTCTTGTTGTATTATTCGTGTTGCTTCTGTTTTAATCTTTAGCTATTTTATATAGAGGGAATAAAAGAGACGTTGAAAGCTTGGTTGTACAAGTGTCTTTGCTGAAGAATCTATTTTCAAGAGAGAGTTGTTGGAGTTGGTACGATGAGGATCTTTATCTTCTAAATAATTTATTTATCCATTGTCTCTTTCTCAAGTAAGGCGTTCATAGGCATGGAGTAGTAGTTTGAAGAAATCATATCAGTTTTCCTTGAGCCTTGTGCTAAAAACTCTAGTTGACTTCCTCCACAATTCGAGTTGTTGATAAGATGTAGTTGCTTTTGCACAGAGTACGGACAAAAGAACTTTGTATTATGCTTCCAACAAGGCATTTAGTTACGTTAGAATCATTAGAGGCAAAGTCAATATAGAAACTGGGTTTATATGCAAATATCAGAAGCTTCAATATGGCGTTGAGGTCTGGCTTGAAACTTAGGTTCTGATCCAGTAGAATCTGGTTTCTGTAACACCCCAATTCTACTCGACAATTATATAAGATCAAAGTTACAAAATTTCGACAACCAAATCAGGATGCTGCAATTTCAAATTAAAACAACGACATTCATTACAGATACATAACACATTAAACTTGGATGAACCAACAACAACATAAATTAATCTTTTAAAATCAACAACTTTCATAACTACGTAGTGGAATCATAAAATTTGACTTAAAAGAATGTAACATCTTTATCCAACTGAAACAACTCCAAATAATAAGTACTTAACGAAAATCAACTTAAAATTCAACAATTGAAGTAATAACAACAATAAATCAACAAATTTCACCCCCCTGAGTGTTACGTATCAGAGCAATGACACCGACTCGAACTACTAAAAGTAAATCGTCTTCACTCTGGATTACCTGCACGTTACTAACATATGGGTAAAATTCAAACAGAAGAGGTGGGATATCGAACATTATAATAGAGCGCATGATAAATAACACATTAGAAACAGTTCATACAAAATCACCAATTTTCATCTATTTAACCATATTATCATCATGAATTCATCCACACAACAACTCAGAATGCAACATGGAATGCGACTTGTTTTTATGCACATACATGTGGTACCAATGGAGCAGAACTCCCAACTTAGAAATTTGTCAATAAATAGAGGCATCAACAAGGCATACACCTTCAACTTTATATTTTCCAATCCAGGCCAACTTAACGAGCATCAGCTCCAACATGATATGCTATGTATGTATTAACAACATGAACGTAATAATAACAACAACAACAATAATTCAACTTAATTCAACATTGGCCATAAGCCTACAACTTAATATCTGCCCATAATTAGAGGCATCTCAACATAAATCATCAATCTGCAATTTCTCAACTCAAAACAACTTACACACACTGGTATCGACCAAAATAAAATGCACAGGCAATATGGATATGGAGACTACGTGCCCCTTGACATGCACAACAACCAAAACAAAATAACAACTAGTTTGTGCTCCTCGACACAACCTGCAACTTTGTGCAGCTCGACAATAATATTGTGCTCCTCAGCACACCTTGCAGCCTAATGCCGCTCGACATATAACACATATATTTCCCGACATATCTTGCAGCCTAAATGCTGCTTGACACCTAACACCATCAACATCCTCCTCGACCACTAATTCTGGCCAACAACATGGAGCAATACAACGTCATAACGACCACCTCGATACAACCCATAATTTTTGGCCAACCGCTCGGAATACCACAACAACGGGCAACTATATTTCCTATCAACAAATTCATTAATTGTACAAGACAGTCACGCAGAAACCTTCCTAAAACAACCACAATAACAATTTACTAATTTTTTGCCAACTACTCGGAAGATACAACAACCTAATGACCATATCAACAAGTAACAATCTACACTAACCTATTCATCGATTATACTGGGAAATTATACAGACAACTCAAAACGCCCACAACACGACTAACGGGTAACTTCCTATAACAGGTTCATTAATCATACGAGATAGTCACACGGTAACTCCCTAAACGACCACAACATAGAAAACGAGCAACTTCAATAACAAATCCAGAAACATCAACGCACAACAGTCATATAAACGACCATTTTCCACATGATACACATCATAAATCCCATTATAAGGTCAGAACCCCACCCTTACCTGGATTGAAGGTCGCTCTACCAAAATCCCAGCCGACAACCTTGCTCGACAACCGTGCAACCTTGCTCCTCTTCTACGCAGCCTCACACGGTCATGCACAAGACTTCTTAATCTCCAACTAAATTAAATTCCCGTGTCAGCTTAACCTTATACCATTAATTTTATTGGGCTTAACCTACACACCCCCACTTTACCACTTCTAACCAATAACATAAGCTCAACACAATTATTCTATTAATTCCAACATTATTATTATTAATCAATTAATTAATTAATTAATAATAATCTAAAAACTTATACCAACAATTCTCAACATCTCACAACTTTTCAACAAATAATCCAAAAATAATTTAATTAAATAATTATTTAAATTAATGGACGTTACAGTTTCACTTGCTTCTTCTTTACAAGCTCTTTAACTAGGTCAAAACTAAGTTAAATATAAGCTTAATGATCCTGCACACTTAATAAAACATTAGTAAAATCTACCGTTATTTAAGTATTTTTGTTATCATCAAAATCTAAGGTGTATGCACTCAATTAGTTTGAATATATTTTGGTTCAAGAATCTCCTCGTTTTTGATGATGACAAACATAAGTATTTTAAGAACAATTGGTTGGTCAGTTTTAATAGTTTGACAATTCCAGAGGCTGAGGTTTGTAAGCCCCCCCTGAGTCTAACAGTCCATAGGCTGAGGTTTGTAAGCTCCACCTAAGCTCTATCCAAATTACTTAAACCATTTTGATTAATAACTCGACAACATCTGGGTCTGAGGTTTGTAAGCTCTCCATGAGTCTAACAGTTCATAGGTTAAGGTTTGTAAGCTCTACCTAGATTTTGTCCAAATTATTAATTCAGTTCTATTAACTTGAGCTTAGACCCTGAGGTTTGTAAGCTCTTTATGATATTTAATAGTGTAAGAACAAGATTTGATTCTGCAAGTCTATCTCCAAGTTTTTATGATAAAAAATGAGTATGTTTGTATGAATAATTTTGTTATACTAATGTTTGTTATTGTTGAGTACTTAAAAAATAGGTTCTACTTCTGATGGATGGCGTGACCAAGACATTAGAAGAGAATTAGTTTCGCTTCTGCGCTACACAAGCTCTATTTAACAGTAGCAAGACACTCTAGAAGGATCTAAAGTGTAGGCTCTGATGTTTGTCTAAAGAAACCAGTTAGAAGATCTAAAGATAGAAGTTTCTACTTAAGTCCATATGCTGAAGATTCATATTTCTAAAGACAACTTGTTACAAAGAAACAATCAGAAGATCTGAAGACTAAAGTATCTACTAAAGTCAAGATGCTAAAGACTCAAGTTTCTAAAGACAATATGTTCCAAAGAAACAAAGTTAGAAGATCTGAAGACAAAGTTTCTACTGAAGTCCACGTGCTAAAAACTTCGTTTATAAAAGATAACTTGTTCCAAAGAAATAAAATTAGAAGATCTGAAGATAACGTTTCTACTGAAGTCCAGATGCTGAAGACTTGTGTTTCTAATAACAAGGTTCTTAAAAGGATTCTTAAAGAACCAAATGCTAAAGATTCTAAAGATGGAAGTTTTGAAGATTCTAAAGACTTGAAGTTCTAAATATCCAAGGTTCTATTCAACATGTTCTCAAGACCAAGTGCTGAAGACTCTAAAGATGCAATTCTTAAGATTCTGAAGACTTGAAGCTCTTCTGATCCAAGGTTCTCTACAACGGGTTCTCACGACCAAGTGCTGAAGACTCTGAAGACGCAGTTCTGAAGAATATGAAGACTTGAAGTTCTGAAGACCTTATGTTATGTTACCGCTTCTAAACTCATACTCGCAGAAGCCTCTGAACTGCAGAAGGAAAGAATATAATGTTAACATGGTGCAATAGTACACAGTACGAAAAAGCCTTATTCCACTACCTCTCCACTAACTTAAATTGCGGAAGAGAAAAGGATGTAGCAGTACTATTTGTAACGACTCTTTTTTAAATAGCCAACGACTCTATTTTACTTGGCTATATAAGAAAATAATCGTATGTTTAAAAGTTATTGGTGTTCAATGTTAAAATGAAAGCTGTCATTATTGGAACACAACCAAAAAACTATCAACCACTATAACAACAACAAGAGCAACTGTTATCAAAATGATTCTTCAATCATATTGATAATGATTACAATGAAATCATTGATTCACAACATGCTTAATTTCATATGCTGCACAAAGCTTGCTAAGCGGCAGAAGATAATGAAGATGATCATGAAAGCTACAGTTACAAACCTATAACACAAATGTTGTGTTATAAAGTGATCATTGAAGAAAATAAAACAAGGGATATTGTCTAGAATGTTCTAAGGTGAATCAAGATGAAGAAGTTATTCTCTATACTACATCAAGATCAACAAAGCTTCCAGAAGATTATGAAGAAGAAGACTTCAGCAATTTAAGTGCTTTAGGTTATTGTCCGTGAAGAAGCTACTTGAAGAAAAGAAGACCACACATCAAGCTACAATACAATGTAATATTTTTAGTGTGTATTAGGATCTTCGGATGTATGCTTAAACTCTATTTACATCCAGCTTGTGTAGAAGCATATTATTGTAAACAAATGTAAATCAAACAGTTTTTTGATGATACCTTGAGAGACTAAGTGAAGGTCTATTCTCAAGAAGATAGTGACTGAAGGTCATTATAATATCCTGGTAGTGGTTTCTATTGGGTCAATGGTAGTCATATTTTAAAGGGGACTGTGTGAATGTCAACCTTGTGAGATCACTGATAGATATCATTGGAAGGAAATCCTGGTAGGAGATTCTGAGGGATCAGATTCTATTGGGTCAATGAACATTATATCTAGTTTGGATCACTGAATATGTCATTGGATGTTAGTCACATACAGTTGCCGGTGCGATTGTAATCATATTGGTTATAATGGATTAAGTCCTTGAGTTTAAGGCGAAATCACCTTGGTAGGGTGGACTGGACTAACTTGGGGGTTTCTCAAGTGAATTAGGATATATCACGTGTTCTTTACTTTTGCTTATGCTTTAGAGTTTATGTTTTCTTAACTTAATTATAAGCATTACTTAGAAGTAACACTCAGAAGCATTGTTCAATGAATAATGCTTAGAAGCCAAAGTTTATCAAAAAAGGAAAACCCAATTCAACCCCCCCTTTCTTGCATTTTACTCACGCCTTCAATTGGTATCAGAGCCCGATTCTTCTATTGATGGATATCAAACACCTAACAATGTCAGATAAAGATCCAGATGTTGTGTGAAGAAATACTCTAAGGTGATAGTTATTCAATTTTCAACTACTATCTAAAATCAAAAAATTGAAGAACAAGCTAACAAGAAAAGATTCATCAGATAAGAAGTTATATCTGTTGAATGCTTTTGATTAAGTTCCTTGTGAGTATGAGATGGTTTCAAGGAACAAATTAGTCCACCCTTGACTTTCTCATAAGATCTCATTAGGAATCTTTTTAAAATAAGAAAGATTGTTGTCTTATGATTCATAAGAACCTCATGATAAAGCTGTCTATTCAAGAAGACATAAGATCTTATGCAGGAGATCTAAACATTGACTCTATTAAAGGAAACTTTGCATAAGACCAGACATTGTTGAGGAAATAATGCTCATTAATTCATCAGAAGTATGATCAAGACTAACTCTAAGCAAGTTAGGTAAACATTGCAAGAACAAGATTGTCATTCAAACTACTCGGAGTTTGATAATACTTGTGTTGGAACAATTTCTAAAGATGCTAAGGAATATTTCTCTCAAGAAGTCTCAAATCAGAATTTAGAAGAAGGTTATCCTTCTCAAATCAGAAAAACTAAGAATATTCAAAGAAATGAGAGGAATCAATATGAAGATAATTCAGAACCTTTGAAAGATCGCTCTGAAGAAAGCATAAGAAGAAAGAAGTTGATCAGAAGATATATCTAAGAGAAAGCTAAAGTTAAAGACAAATGTTCAAGGATATGACAATATCATTTCTATCCTTCTCTTTACTTATTATACTTCTGCTAACTTTATTTTATAGACTCAGTTATCAGAAGATGTTTCAGTCATAAATATCTCTGATCAGATGGAAGCCTTTGGTTATCCAGACCCTGAGTATAGTTATCGTGTCACTTAGTTAGATGTAGTGATTAACGCATGTAACCCTTGGTAATTCTTAATCATCACATGCTACCTAAGCTAGATCATGAACAATGTGCGATTTCTTGGAATTGTTTCTTTCATGATTGCCTTCACTTATTACCTCCCATATAGTGTCTTTAAAAATTGTTATTCTTTATTTTATTTGACATTTAAATGCTATAATTCAAAATTTCATTCTCCCTCTATATAACTCTATTTCTCACACTATCACATGCTCACTCTCACTTCCTCAATAATTAGAAACCCTAAACCCCTCTTCTCCTTCAATCGCTTTTCTGGATTCTCCATCAACATCCTTCAACATTCATTCATATTCTTCTTCAAATAAAATTCATGATGACCAATTCTCAAAAAGAAGCAGTTAAGTTTGAAAAGGAATTTGATTAAGCATTAAAACCACCGATTACTTCCGAATCTTTATCATCACCTACCTTTGCTCCATCGTCTTCATCAGTACCTCCTGTAAAGACAATTGTTGCCACTGCTTCTTCTACATAAGTTAATGAGAATCACATCACTCAACAAACCTCTCAAGTTCACCGCATCCTTCCTTCACAAAAACTATATGTTCTTCAAGAATTTTTGGTTGATTCTACACTTTAGCTGATAAAGGGGTTGACCTAAAAGAAGAATTAGAAGCTCAGGGATGGGAAAACTACTTTAAAAGGCTTCATGGTCCTGTTTATGGAGATTTAGTAAAATACTTATGGAAGAATGCTGATTGTGATGATCTGCATATTGTCTCTGATGTCATTCGATTAAGGATTGTCATAACAGAAAGTACATTGCTGATATTCTAGGTTTGAAGTTTTTGGAAGGAAAATGTACATATAAGATGGAGAAGAAGTTTAAGAATACAAAGAGTAAATTGAAGTTTGAAAATAAGTCAGTCAATCAAGTATTGTTTAATAATCACTCTGATGAGAAGATAAAATACAAGAGCAAGGATCTTCATCCAAAACTCAGAGTTTGGCACAAGATCATTCTAGACTGTATAAACCCTAGACCTGCTTCAAACTCTTTTGATTAATTCAATTTTAGTTAAAAATTAATGTTGTACTATTTTCTAACCAAGAATAAGATCAATCTTCCCTATGTCTTATTCAATTATCTGAAGGATATTGTTAAGAAGACGAGAACCACTGCAAATCCTAAGAATAATGTTCCTACCTATATGATGTACCCCAATTTTCCCCCTAAGATCCCTTCATCATACCATATTGATTCAATCACAACAAGATCACATTAGGGTTTGGTTCTCCTCCCTATCTTTAGCTTTGCTCTTTGAGGAATCACCAAGCACCTTGACTTGTTTTTCTTTTGTGATCATGCATGTTTTGTTTTTATTTTACTTTTAATTAATAAAATGCAATGTTGGTTTGTCTTACTTGTTAATAATGTAGGTAAAGGAAATGTGGCTTAGCAAGTTGATCCATGGGTTCATGAGTTTATTTCCATGCCCTATTCAATAAAGCTTGAGAAATTCAAACCTCACCATTGAAGTTGTTTTGGAAGAAATGGCATGGCAAAGTTTATTTTGGTTCACCATATTTCAAATTTATGAAGATTGATTCAAAAGTGCAAGGGGTTGATTGAAGAAGTTGTCATGGTTGGACAAGGCCTTGTTCCCATTGGTCACAAGTGCATATTTCTATCAATTCTCTAGATATGGAAGTGGTTTTTGTTGCTATGAGTTCTCGTTATCATCCTCAACAACTTCTATCTACAAAAAAAAAGTGTTGGTACAAGAAGGTTGTTTAAAATTGTCAAAGTTCCTCAAAGTATTTTCTTGATCTAGGAGATAGGGTTTTGAACTTCAAAGAAGTATATCTTGCTCATATTTTGGTATTTTTGAGTGATTCCAAAAACATCCTCCTCTTAAAAGGGTTGTTAACAAATCACTTCAAAAGTTTCAAGGATTTTTCATGTGGAAGAAACTTGATGATGAAGAAAGATTACAAGTCCTCCAGATGAACCCCCAACTTTTCATGTGTGACTTCAAATGATCATAACTTGGTCAATTTTTATCACCTTGAGCCCACCATTTTTCCATAATGATCTTGAGGATATGAGATTTATTCCTTCTTTTATGTGCAAAGTGAGAAAATGGATGGAGAATGCCTTAAGGTTACAAACGATTATAGGTCATTTCATGATTTTTTGCCAACTTCAACAATTCATAAATCTCTCAATTTTTTTGGATATTTTGAATGGTTCGAGTTTCAAAATGTCATTCAAGAGGTCTATTTCACGCCATATTTTTTGGTCAAGTGCAAATTCCAAGAGGAAGACCATGTTTGGATGTAAAACATTATAGGTCACTTTTGAAGAAATACTTGAAATATTTCTAAGTATGGAAAGTCAACCTCTTTTTTCCCAACTTTGACTCATTGCAACTTTCAGCTCAAACATCCATTTGATTCCATTATTTTCCCATTGCAAAGCTTGTAATCTCATCTTTCTAAAGCATTAAGAACTATTCCTTAAGACCCCTTGAGCTGAGAATGCCATTGTTTCAAAAGTGGTAACTTGGAATTGAAGTTTCATTGCAAGTCAGAATTTGAATTTCATGTTACAACTTCTAACACTCAAATTAGCACGCGTTTTGGGTCTAAACATGATTAGCCTACTTTCCCAAGTGGATTAGTGCATTAAAACACGCGTTTTGGATGAGTTTTGACAAAAGAGAAGTCACACTTTCTTCATGATGCAGACCCATACAAATTCCTTCCAAATTGCATCATTCACCCTTCCTTTTGATCCCATTTGCTTCTCCTATAAATACATGAGCTATCCAATTTGTTTTCTCAAGCTTGAACAACCAAAATCACCCTGCCAAACTCGCTCCATAACTCACTTTTCTACAACTTCAAAATCATTGTTCAAGCATTTTTTTAATCTATTTTTTCTATCAATTCACCTTCCTTGATCTTCCCTGAAGCTAACATAAGAAGAATTGAGCCTTGAAACCTTCTGAATTGATCTGGCCAAGTCCATTTATAGAGCTCTGCAACTAAACTTCAATAGGTATATTTCTCCATCAATTCTTCCAAACTTTGATATCATTGTGAAGCTCTCATTTCCCTAGTTCTAGTCACAACACTTTCTTTTAACTGAAAACACGTTTTGGCCATGAATTTTCAAATTCCTTTTTAAAAATTTCCTCCCAAATTGCTTGAGCTACAATTTATATAAATTTTTCGCAAAAGTGTGGTTGTCTTCGTCTTGATGAGACGAAGCGAATGGTACCGGTCTCGTGCTCTAATTTTACAATTTGAGCAAACTCGATTCGAGACTGGCTGAAGGTTGAAAATGACCAAGGTGTCATCCTTCAACCAATGAAACATCGCCATTTGGAATTTTTGAATATCTGATTTAATTAATGATCATGTGTGTTATTCACTAATGATCATGATATGCACAACGCGTATGATCCATTGGATCAGCTTACTAACGCGTTTTGACTCTCATCCATTGGTCCATATTTTTTTGACTTTATTTTATTTTCTGATTTTTATATTTAAATTGTTTTAAACTTCAAAAAATCATAGAAAGTTCATTTTAAGTCCAAAAAATCTGAAAAAATTATGAAAAATATTTTTGATTTTTCTCTTTCTGATTTTTATTTTTTTACAATTTTATTTTATTTTTTGATATTTTTTATATAAATTTTCACTTTATTTGAATTGTTTTAAATGTTTAAAAATACTTTTATGCATTTTTAAATTCTAAAAAAAATATGGAATGATCCAATGATATTGTGACAAATATTGGTGACCTCATTTATTTTTTATTTCTGACTTTGTTATTTTTTTTAATCATTTTTGGTTTATTTTACTCATTTCTTTTAATTTTAAAAATAGTTTCTGACTTTAAAAAATTACGAAAAATTTAATAAAAAGATTTGAGTTCATTTCTGATTTTTCTATGGTCTTACTTAATCTTTCTTGATTAGTTTGAACATAGTTGATATTTTTCTCTCTTATTTCTATTTTAAAATATTTTAAAACCCTTTTTAATGCATATATTAAATGTAATATTATTTTGTGATTATTTTCTTGCTGATTTTAGGTTGAATTTTTTATCATGAACTTTATTAACATCATTGGATCCATGGTGTTGAGTCTAACTCCATAAAAATAGATGAATGGATTTAATAATAGTTTGATTAAATTTTAATTCAAAAATGATTTGTATATTCTTTCCCACCTTTCTTCATCTCATCCCTTTCTTATTGCACTAAGTGTTATTGGAGCATGATCTCTATATCATGTCTCAAAACAAATGGTGCATAGATTGCTATTGACCAGCCTCAAAATAGGTGCGACTTCTATATAAGTCATCTTACGGGTTCTTAACATAGCGCTAAATTTTGTCACGATTCGAATAAATGATCATTCGTGGCCCAAACCTATGTTTCCAAGCCCAATTATGTTAATTTGATCTCTTTGATCCAATAACCTTGAGATTCATTGTGTGGAGGCTTTGGTTCTACCAATCCTCTAATGGATCTACATGACTTTTGGTCAACGCGGATCACTTAAACATTGTTGATCATTAAATGGTACTTTTGAGGATTCTTAAATGGATGATATACTTGACATAAAGCAAATGAAATTCATTGTGTAGAGGCTTTAGTTCTACCAATCCTCTAATGAATTCCAAATGCAAGATTCAAGATGGTCATCCAACTAACCACTAATTATTGACAATTGATTTTATTTTATGCTTTTACTTTATGCTTTATTTTATGCTCTTTACTTTATGCACCATTTACTTTAGCATTTACATTTCATGCTATTTTTCATCTTTGCTCACTTGAGCATTTACTTTCTTGTCATTTTTATTTTGCTCACTTGAGCTTTTCTTTTCTTTTTTAAGATACTTAATAATCAACATGAACCATAAAAAACTTTAATGATACTTGGACTATTTCCATTTTCCAAGAAAAAGTAAAAAATAAAAACACAATTTGGGAAACAAAGACAACTTTTATTATTGATTTTAAAAGTCACAGCAAACAGATAAGCCCATACAATATTAATACTTTCACCTTGGGCAGAGTGAAAGCTTTTCAAAAAGATTAATAAAAACAAATTACTTTGTGTGATCGGTGGAAATAGAACTGACTGTTTTGAAATGCTGGTTCGCGAAATGTCGCGGTAAGCAAGAGTCGCCACCGTCTTTTATGTTCTCCAACAAGGAAAGGACAAAAGCACAACAAAATTCCTTTTCGAGATGTTTCTCGGTTCGGGAGGTAGATTATAGAAAGGGAAGATGTTAGCACCCTTTCTATCCGTGGTTATCCACGGGCTCTTAGGTACTTGCTCACTATGTTTACAAAAATGTTTGCTTTTCTTGTGTTTGGGGGTTTTGAAAAAGTTTGTTTGAAAAAAATTCGTTTTAACTCTTGTATTTGTCCTCAAGAGTGTCATGAAGTGTTTGTTTGAAAACTTTTGTCAGAAAAAGTTTAGGTGCAAAAAGTATTTTTGTTTGTTTTTGAAAGAGCAAGTACCTTAGAACCTCTACCTACTCAAAGGAAATTAAGCTGTGTAAATGTCCTTTAGACAGTACTATCCCACTATTGAGAAGTAGGTAGCACCGCCGTTGGAGTTATTCGGGTCAATTCGATTATAGGGACATGTGTGGTCACCAAAGCAATAGTAGGACACCTTAGCGGTAACCCTAATGTCCTAGATCCTTTTTTATCTGAGGCAACTGTTTCGAGGCAACTTGGATCTTTAGACATGAGGGCGGCCTCTAAAACACCCTATACTTAATGTCCACCTCGAGGCAACCAAGTGAGGCGCACCCTAGGAGTGGCATGTGCGAGTGTGTCAGGTTTCATGTTAAATTATCTTTGTACAAGTATTATGGTGAGCTACGGGTTGATTTTATTTTTCAGGCAAGTCTTGTCATGCATAGTTAACAGTTAATAATTATGCGGAAAGTAAATTGCGGAAAGTAAATCTACGCTATTACAAGGCGTCGGGTATTTACATCGCCAAAAACATAACCCTTTGGAAAGTAAATTGCGAGAAAATAAAGAAAGCGGTAAAAAGATCCTAATTACGCTATTACATCCTCGGAACAGTTACATAAATATGATAAAAAATAATAAGGAGCGAATAAAAATTGAATCGGGAAAAGTCTTTAGGGTTTTGACCCTTTTTGAGAAAAGAATGGAATTTTGGTCCTTTTTTGCATTAAGTAACCCTAATTCTAATTAATTAAATAATTAAAAGAAAAAAAGTATTTTTTAGTTTTTTAATGTCTTAATGAAAATAAAATAAAAAGGATTAAAATTGTCAAAAGAAAAACCCTAATTCTAGATTGATTTTATTTATTGTGAAAAAAGTCAAAGTTAACCTAATTAACTAAATTAATTATATTTAGAATTTATTTACAAAAAATAATTAATAGTGAAATTAATAAATGATAAAAATAAATAATATTTTAGGTTTCTGAATTTATTATGAAAAATAATTAATTTGTGAGTTAATTAACTAATAATAATAATAATTAATAAAATAATTAAATAGAAATTAAAATAGAAAAGAAAAAGAATAAAGAAACCAGGGGGTGATGGGCCAGCTTTGGGGGTGAAGAAGCAATTTCTCAGGCCCATCAACAATCAAGCCCTTCTGACTTGCACATGACTTAAGCCATTTGAAGATGACTCTTGACAAACTTTGAAGAATATGGGAGGAAAAATTTTGGGGTACAACACTTTGAAACATGTATGCAAGAGGGAACATCAATGGTGATCCAGTTCCGAACCCTAACTCTGCGTCACATAATTTGGAATTTCTGGCTCTGCTCCATCTTCCATAATGGAATTAATCCCGGAAGCGGTTGGATGAAAATAACCCCTGATACGAAAGATGTCTTGATACTTACCTGCAGTAGACTTCGACTTCATGCTCTTACCTTTATCATTCTTCACAAAAAACCCCAAGCCAACTCTGTTCTTGTTTACAGGTGGATTAACAATCTGTCCCTATACTTCACTATGGCCATTATGCACAACCTGCAGCGCATCCTTGAACGAAGCCATAGATTTCTTATTTCCTCTTACATTATCAATGGATAAAGCTTGGAACTGGGTTCCAACAGCAGCTTCATCTGCCTCCACAATGCTGAAAGAGGACAAATGAGATATCAATAATGCCTGTTCTCCATTTATAATTACCACTTTTCCTGCACGCACAAACTTCAACTTCTGGTGTAAAGTCGAAGTGACAGCCCTGCCTCATGTATCCACGGCCGTCCCAGCAATAAGCTATAAGTGGGTACAATATCCATGACCTGGAAAGTAATCTTAAACAAGTATGGGCCTATATGAATAGGCAAGTCCACTTCACTAATAACATATTTCCTTGATCCATCAAACGCTTTCATAATAATGCCACTCGGGCGCATGGGCGTTCCTTAATATTTCAACTTCATAAGCGTGCTCCTCGGTATAACATTCAATGTGGATCCATTATCAATCATCACATTGGATAATGAGTCATGTTTGCAGTTTATAGAGATGTGGAGGGCCAAATTGTGATTCATTCCTTCATCGGGCAGTTCATCATTGCAGAAACTCAGGTATTACATGAAGTAATGTTCCTTACTACACTACTGAATTGGTCTACGGGCATATCGCTTTCCACAAAAGCCTTGTCCAATACCCTCATCAAAGATTCTCTGTGAGCAGAGGATTTCATTAATAAAGCCAAGATAGATATTTTTGAAGGAGTCTGCAGAAGCTGATCCAAAATTCTGTAGTCACTCATCTTGATTATCTTCAAGATATCATCCACTTTCTTTTCTAGCGTAGCTCCACTAGATTCACCCGTAGCCTTCTTGGGTTCGACATCTTCAATAATTTCCTTTCCAGTACTAACATCTCCACGAACCACTAGTGCAAATACACGACCGCTGTGGGTCACTTTGCTAGTCTCAACAATATTTCCAACATTAGGCATTGGCTGGATGGGAACTTCCACACCATCCTCTAAAATTTTAAAATTATATTTGTAGGGTACCACTTTGTCTGACTTGTAGGGGACAGGACCCGACAAACTAATCACCAATGGAGTAATAGCTGGCTTTCTATGATATTCAACTTCAAAATGGGTAGGCGTACCAAAATAAGGCACAATAAAATTTACTCCCTCTTCAACACAATCAGTCATTACAGAGTCATCTCTGGAAAACAAATCCTCATCTGAGGAGAAGAACTCATCTGCAGAGGCATACTCACCATCTGACTCTTCTTCATCCAAACAAACTTCAATCACATCAACTTCATGGTAATCATCCCTTTGACCCGTAACCTCGACAGTTCCATTATCCAACAACAACTGAACACCTTCCCTGACAATTAAACATCCTCAGGAGTCCCGACAACAAATTTGGCAAGATCCATACTGATGTTCCACCCGACCAGCCATGTGGTAAAAAGTAGCGTGCAATTGTACAAGATCCTCATTCATATGTTCCACATCAAAGATTCTGAACTCTCCAGGACATCCAGAAACCATGTTTATTTCCTCTTCATACTCTGCCCTAGGCCTGATTATGTGGATGAGGCCATCATCCATCATCTCTTGCAAATCAGCCTTTACCTTATCACAACCCTGTATATTTGTACTGCAAATAGCACAACCGGCATGGTCATGCGTATAGAAGCTAAATTCAGAGACCTGCATTCATTTTCACCAAATCTACTCTAACCAATTTAATATCAAAAATCCGGAAGTCGCCTGGACAACCAACCACCTTGTTCACAACATTTGCTCCTCCATACTTTGGTAGAGGATTATCTTTCACATTAGGGCCCACATCCTTGAAAGATAGAATACCAAACTTCACCAACTTTTGTACTTCAGTCTTCAAAGGATAGAAGTTCTAAACATTGTGCCCTGGTGCTCCCTGATGAAAAGTACATGTTTGGTCTGCTTTGTAATACCAAGGCAATGGTGATGGTACAACGGGAGGTGGTCGAGTCTGAACCAACTTCTTCTTAATTAACGCTGGGAGTAATTCTGTATAGCTCATTGGAATAGGGTCATAACTCTCCCTTCTCTGATTATACCTTTTATTTCCTTGATGGGATGGTCTCTGATAAGCAACGGTGGTTGGAGCTACACCAACAACTGGAGTAACTGAGGCAACTTGCTGATGACGCTGATAATTTCTTCTAGGAGGATTAACCCCCCTCTCTTGCATAACATCATTCGTATCTCCTTCCTTCTTTTTGGAAAACCCATAGGATGGCTTCTTAGTACTTCCAAAACTTTCACCTTTTGTTAAACGACCCTCTCTTGTAGCCTCTTCTAATCGAATACCCATGCCTACTGTGATACGGTGGCAGAACCGACTGTTAATACTGGTTTGCGTTTTGCGATTTTTGTTTGCAAAATGTCGCGGTAAGAAAGAGTCGCCACCGACTTTTATTTCATCCAATCATGGAAAAGGAAAAAGAACAGAAAAAACCTTTTTCGAGATGTTTCTAAGTATGGAGGGTAGATTATAGAAAGGGAAGGTGTTAGCACCCTTTCCATCTATGGTTTTCCATGGGCTCTTAGGTACTTGCTCATTTTGAAATTGCTTGTGTGTGCTTTGCTTTGAAAAGTTTTGTTTTACTTCGTTTTATCCCTTGTTTCTGTCCTCAAGAGTGTTACAAAGTGTTTTGAAAACTTTAGTTTGAAAAGTTTGTTTGAAAGTGTATGGTGTAAAAGATTTGTTGTTTTGAGCAAGTACCTAACAGTTATCTACCTACTCAAAAAAGGCGTTCTTTTCCTCCTATCCTTTAGACCGTGTTATCCTACTATTAGTGAGTAGGTAACCCTAGTTGTTAGATGTTTGAGGGACTATCGAAAGGGACGTAATGGTCATTGAAGGCAACATATAAGGACACCTTAGTATTTCGAAGGGACTGTCATCATATATTCGTAGGCAACATCGAGGGACAAGATCATTTCTTGTAGGCAACTCGAGGGACGTTAAGGGACTATGATCTTTATGATGATTTTAGATTGAGGGTCTTTTGCTAAGATATCCCTACGTTCGAGGGACATGACCATTGTTTTCCGAGGAAACCAAGTGGGGAGTACCCTAGGGGTGCAAGTGTGCAGCAGTGTTTGTTTTCAGATATATTATCTTTGCACATTAGGTGATCTACCGTTTTAATTTTCCAGACATTCTTGCTATACAATCTTATTAGCCATATATCTAGACAGTTAAAGATTGCGGAAATTAAAAGCGGAAAAGTAAATCTAATTATTACAAGGCTTCGGGGAATAGGGATTACATAACCAAAACTTGGGGGGAAATTAAACAGTAAATAAAACCCTAGTTTAAAAGACTATTACAACCTCAGAGCAATTACAAAAATATAATGAAAAGTACGTACGACAAACGTAAATGTGAGAAATTAGGGTTTTGACCCTTGAAAACCAAATTGAATTTAATTAAAAAAAATTATTTTTTGTCATTTTTATTTAAGGAAATAAAGAATAAATTGAAAAATATCCTAATCACTAATTAAGTTTTAATTATGAAAAATTATTAAATTAATGAAAAAAACAATTAACCTATTTTTGTGTTTTTATTTTGAGAAGGAATTAAAATTAAGAATTAAACCTAATTTTTATTTGATTTTAATTATGAAAAAAAGATTTAAGTTAACCTAATTAAACTAATTAATGCAATTAAATATTCTATGAAAAAAAAAGACTAAACCTAATATTGTTTGTGATTTTCTGATTTTTATGTTTTGATTAAAAATGATTTTTGGAAAATAAATAAAATAAATAAATTAAAACAATAAAAAGAATTGAAATAAAATAAAAAAGAAAAGATTGGGCCTGTGTGGTAGAATGCAGACTGGGGGGTGCATTGCCAAATTGTTAGGCCCAAATTGGTTGGCCCATGTTCCTTGCGTGTGATCCCATGTGGATTAGCTTCAGAGTGTGCACCATGGGCTGCTGTGGTTGGACGCTGGATCTGGACCAAAGGATGATCCAAAGGGTAGGATTTGTGAGCATATGATAGACGCGTGGAATGGTGATGTACTGAATCTGCAGTAAATTGTTAGGAAAATAATAAAAGTATGAATTAATAATTAAAAACCTAACTCTGATTAATTTACAAGTTAATTATGAAATAAAATCAATATTGATTAAATCAAAACAACTTTTATGTCAAAAATTATTTTAATTAATTGAAAGCCTAAAACTAATATTTTATGATTTTTTTGTGATTTTATATGTTAATTAAATTAATGGTAGAAAACAAATCAAGTGAAAATAAATAAATGAAAAGGGTTAGAAAAGAAAATAGTCAAAAAAGTGAAAAATGCATGGGGTGGGTGATGAACCCATGGGTCACAGTTAGGCGCCTCATCCACCAAGCCAAGCTATTGTTTGTGATTCAAACATGTTCTACGTAACAACAAGAACTCATTTGGATAGTTAATAAACATTAGCAATGCATAAAATTAATTATATGAATGTTTGAAAGAAAAGCAAATCGGAGAAGATGAGTATGCTTGTTTCAAGCATCAATGGCCATGACTTTCGACCTATTATTACCCTTAGATACCTCAGGAATGATTTGTAATTGATGGCTTGGACTGAAAGTGGCTGGATCTTCGGTTTTGACTTTGCACTAGTTTTGACAGAATTTGAGGTTTTTAGAGAGCGTTCTTGGGCATCCAATTTCGTGCTCCCTAGTGTATGCGGGTGTTGTGTTTATATAGAGGAGGAATTTAGGTAAAAAATAATGGAATAAATCTCATGGTATCTTGAGGAATTATGAAGATTTGATTTGATTTTGGCCTTGTATGATTTCTTTCCAAAATAGCTCCAATCATGACTTTTTCAATCTAAATCATCCTTGCATGAATTACATGCCATGCTAGCTGTATATGGACTCATAATGTGCACAAAAATCCTAAGATTTGATTTGCTTTTATTATTTTACCATTTAATTTGATTTATTTTGGTTTAAATGAATAAAAAATCAAAATAAATGATAAAAAAAATAGGTGGAAAAGCTCAGGGGCCGAGGGTCCTATTAGAAACATGTTTCAAACAAGAAAACATGGGCCCCTTTGGAAAAAATGCAAATTTGATCAATGTTGACTTTTGACAATTTTCCAAAAATTGCCAACTTTGACAATGCATAACTCTCTCAATTTTGATCCTAGGAGGGTGTTCTTGGACTTTTTAGAAAGCTTAGGATGTCCTATAAACAAAGCTTTTTGTTTCATCTCAATTGGATCTTCCATGTTCATGTGTGAAGCTTTGACCCAAAAGGTGTTTTTGTTGACTTTTCAAAAGGACCTATAATGTCAAAATTCATATCTTTTTATGAGTGCATATTTTGAACTTGAGCCTTGAAGATGAGTTGTAGGGAATTGCATCCCCTTCAAAATGAGACTTGGATGGAAAATTTCTGATAAAGTATGAAGAAGTTATGCTTGGTCAAAGTTTGGTTGACTTTTCTTGAGAAACCCTAATTTAGCAACTTTTGGGTTTTGATGAATTTAGGGGATTCCTTGAAGAATCATGATCAAACCTTGATCAAATGATGATAGTCACTTCAAAATGTGGATGTTGACCAAAAATATTGAAGTTTTACTGTATGTGGGCCACAGTTGACTTTTGACCTAATACAATCAATTCTCAAGCATCTGAGCAGTTGACTGAGCAAACTTCTTGTGCAGTGCTTGAAATTTGACATGGAGGGTCTTGAGAACATATTAGTACCATGGAGAGCATATGAGTTCTTTGGAGTCCACCTATCTTAATGAAAATGGAAACCCTGATTTGGGGTATACTGCCTTAGGAGAGAGTTTGTCTGGTCAACTCTTGAGCAACCTTGAGCAAATTGGGGACCTCACTTGACATTTGTTAAGTAAAATGAGAGGGAAAATTTTGGGGTACAACACCTACCATTTCAGTAAAGACACTTGGTGCACTCACTACCATCCTCTCGTAGTAGAAAGCACCCAGAGTCTTCAAGAAAATCTTGGTGATCTACTTTTCTCCCATGGGAGGAATCACTTGGGCGGCTACCTCACGCCATCTCTGTGCATATTATTTGAATGATTCCATGTCCTTCTAGACCATGTCCTTGAGTTGATCACGGTCAGGCGCCATGTCCATGTTGTATTTGTATTGTCTGATAAATGCTTCTTCCAAGTCATTGAAAGTATGGATATTGACGCTGTCCAAACTCATATACCACTTCAGCGCAGCAACAATCAAACTATCCTGAAAAAAGTGAATCAGCAGACGCTGATCATCAATATGGATAGACATTCTTCTTACATACATCACAAGATGAGCATGAGGACAAGTGTTTCCCTTGTACTTCTCGAACTCCGGGACTTTAAACTTCGCATGTATCTTGACATTCGAGACCAAGCATAAATCATTCATATTCTGCCCAAACAATTACTTTCCCCTGGGGGCCTTCATCTCCCTCTGCATCTTGTCAAACTGCTCTTTAAAATCATCCATTATATCATAGAGACCCAAGTCTTCACTTGGTGGAGGAAAAGGAAGACACATGTCATCATAAACAACTGGTATCATATTCACCGAAGAAGGTGCAGCAGGAGCAGCGTGCACCACAGGAGGTGCTGGGGTAACAATAGTCTAAACAACTGGAGTATCTTGAGGACCAAGATTGAAACCTTCAGGCACACAGTTCTCTAGCATTCCCCATGGACAACCTTGAGGCATGCGGTTATGAACAACAGCTGGAGTAGTAGACACAGGAACAGTCGGAGCTTCAGTAGTGACCCTTGTTGGTTGAGGTTGAACACTCTGTGGCTGATTCTGAGCAGACACCAGAGATCCCATCAGAGCAGTAAGATTGGCCATGCCAACCTTCATAGCAGAAACTTCCTCGTGCAACTTGCGATTCTCTTGTTCTAAGTTGTCCATCTTCCTTCTGAAATTAGCTCGAGTGTTGTAGTGGTGAGACAGCTTGTTGAACGAAGTAAAGAAGCTTGGTAAGACACCTGGATATGCATAACAAATTTAAGAAATATGTGCAATATGATGCATAATATGCAATGCATATGATTTATTTTATTAATATTTCAAGGGACTTAAAGATTTATGGACACATTGCAAATATCAAAGTAATAACACATTTGAAATACTGGAATTTTTTTTATCATAATAACTTCAAAATAGGATACAAGTTTCAACAATCCCAAGTACAAGATAAAAATAATGTCTAAAACTCTAAGAAGTAAAGCTGATGGAGATCGCTCTATACGCTGGCGCTTCCCTGTAAGCCTGGAAGTCTGAGCCTTCAACCTCTGGTTTTCTTCCATATATCTGGTGGCAAACTTCTCCCAATATCTTGAATCAAGAAGTGAGCAACTAGCATCTGACTGAGGCTTAGAAGAAAATAAATCCCCTTGCCTCTCCATGGTCTCTACAGCTTAACTTTCAAGAATCTCAATCAAGTCGTCTTTCTCCTTCAAGTCTGCTCTATAAGAAATCTCTAAAGTTTGGAACTTATTCTTCCAAGATTCCTTTTCCTGCTGTATCCTAACCAAAGCAAGTTCTAGCTCTTCTATATCATCCAATAAGGGAGGAGTGGTCTTCACGAACAAATAAGGCATAGGTGCTTCCCGGGAATATGGAATCTTCAACTGAATAGCTCTCGTTTGGACCCACTGAAGATATGGCTCCAAATAAACAGCTCCCCTAGGTCCCAAGTCTTTCATACTCTTCCTATGAATGTGACGCCAGGCCTTCGCAATCTGCTCCCTAGCTTTGTTATGGTCTTCTCCCTCCTTCAGAAAGAAACTACTCAAATGAATACTATTTGGTTTATCCCTCATCGAATAACCAAGCCGTCGTCATGCAAGAAAAGGGTTATAGTTAATTCCTCCCTTTGTACCAAGAAGAGGTAGATTGGGGAAACTACCACAACTATCGACAATCTCTACATCCTGGTAAGCTCGATGATACCAATCAATATCTGAGTGAGTAAGTGCCATGATCTTAGGATCCTAACGGGGTTCCTTCCTGACATCCGAGAAAGCATCAGACCGAGGCATATGAGAAATAAACCATCGGTACAACAGAGGCGTGCAACAGACAACCATCCCCCCATGATAAGAATTTCGAAGATGAATAGAGTAATAAGCATGACCCAACAATGTAGGAATTGGGTTTCCAATAATGAAGATCCTAATAGCATTAATGTCAACAAACATGTCCACATTAGGAAACAAGAACAAACCATAAGCAAGTAGAGCAAAGATGGCCTCAAAAGCGACTATACTCTTCATCCTGGCAAAGTAATGAGCTTTCTCCAATAAGAACTGAGCTGGTAATCTTCTAATACCTCCTTTAGTAGTCATATGGGCTTCAACCTCAGACATCCTCAAATGGATCAAAGTAGCAATCTCATGTGGTTTTGGCTCACCCTCTAAAACAGTAAAAGGAACACGATCGGTAACAAGTAAATCCGACAGATAAGAATACCCCTCTAGTGGAGACATCAATTGATAGTCAGGGAAAGTAAAGTTATAATACATCGGTCATAGAACTGGACCAAGGTCGAGAGAATACTCTCCTTCATCCTAAGCTTCATGAGAGGAATGATGGATCCATACTTCTTCCAAAAATCTGCAGAACACCCAATCTCGGGAATTAAACTAATCAACTCATATATCTTGGGATCTTTGAAACTGTATTTTCCGGTATTTCTTTTTCCAGAATCCATGGTCAAAAGGTACCTGAGATATTCACAAATGGTGAACTTTCAATTCCCTTGAAATAAAATTTCTTCAAAAGATGCTTATGAGTGCATGGATGCATGATGCAACAATCACACACAAGATCACAAACATATGGTTCATAGGTTCAACGTTACGAGCATGATGTCGAAGATACTACCCATAAGGTATGGTCTAAAAGTTATCACCTGCCGAACAAGGTTCTAGAGGTTCCCAGAGACTACATCCTTCCTTCGGATATTACCAACTTCCTGATTAACTCGGTAATTAGTAATATTCTCCAGAAAAACTCGTCCAAGCGTAGTATCACGTGATAACTATTTCTGGATTACTCCGTCATAGCTTCCGCACTACACCTAAAAGGCCAAGATGGGTTAAGTATTCTACGGTCCTCAGCTTCAGCAGGCTCCCAGGTCGAAAGCAGCATGTCTTCCCGATTACTCGGTAAACGACACTACAATTAAAGGGGCCTCCATTGAGTGGGAGATCTCATGCCTCCTTATTTTGGATTACTTCCACATAGTTAACATGACTATACCACCCTTCCTATATTAAAGTTTACCCAAGTCCGGGTATAGGACTTATAAGTAATTACCAAGCACCCTGAAAACCGGGAAAAACCAAACAAACAGATATACAACATATAATATATAACAAACAATAGCACATATACAAATATAAATAAAGATAGGTTTAACCCACTTAGGGATAGACCAGCAAGAAGTCAATATTTCCCCAGTGAAGTCGCTATTTTTTTCTGTAGCGGTAGAAATGTTTAAGACTAAGCCATTGGGTAGACTAGACTTGTACAAATCAAAATAAAAATTGCCACCGTGCTTTATTGTTTCCAAAGGAATGGTAAAAGAGTGAGTAACCCAAAAAGAGGGGGAAAGATTCAAGGTAAGGGGGTTGGTTATGCAAAAGGAAGGTATTAGCACCCTAAATATCTACGGTACTCCGTAGGAACCTCTTTGTAAAATATGTATATTTTGGCTATAAAATGTTGTATGTAAAATAGATGGTGGAGGTGAGAAAAAAAATGTAATTTTCATGATTTTTGCACCCGCCGCAGTTGCGAACCTTTAGTGCCTACGTACCACCTTTTGTGCAATAGGGGATCAGGGTATACGTAGTTCCTGTTTTTAAAATTTTAAAACACAAGTGTGTTGGTTAATTTTATAAGATAAGACATCATCGTCATTTTCCGTGTGGAAAACATACTTACTACCCACAATCATGAGAAAGGAGAATTTGCATCATCTCAAAGTGGAGGATATGGCTTGGATTTTAAAATCAACAATGCCTCACTCAACACCCAAGTGGAAAATATCTCTCTTCACTACATATTGTAGAAGTATAGTTGTTTGCATCACTACAAGGATTGACAAAAGTCTAATCTTTTGAGAAAGTTTTTAAGCCAAAATGGAAAAATGGTTTGAAATGAGATTGATTGACTTTTAGTCTTCTCACTAAAAAATATCAAGGTATTATTAAATTGATTGAGGTTTATTTATGAAAATTATTTTTTTGAAAATACATGGACCTAAGTCCAAGTTTATTATGAAAGTGGTTCAAGTTTAGAAACAAGAAGAGTTTTTTAAAAGGAGGAAGACGATTTTTGAAATTAAAGAAGATGGGAGGAGAAGAAAAGAATATCCTAAAGCATAAGGTAAAAGTAAGGGATAAGAACCATCTAACAAACAAAAATCCAATACTTGATATTATGAGTCAAGTATATCATCCATTTGGAATCCTCAAAAGTACCATTTAATTATCAACGATGTTTAAGTGATCCGCGTTGACCAAAAGTGTCGTAGACCCATTAGAGGATTGGTAGAACCAAAGCCTCTACACAGTGAATCTCAAGGTTATTGGATCAAAGAGATCAAATTAACATACTTGGGCTTGCAAACATAGGTTTGGGCCACGAATAATCATTTATTCGAATCGGGACAAAATGTAGCGCAATGTTAAGCAATCGTAAGTAGACTTATATAGAAGTCACACCTATTTTTAGGCCGGTCAGTAGAAATCTACTCACCATTTTTTTGAGACATGATATAGAGATCATGCTCCAATAACACTTAGTGCAATAAGAAAGGGATGAGATGAAGAAGGGTGGGAAAGAATATACAAACCACATTTGAATTAAAATTTAATCAAACTATTATTAAAATCATTCATCCATTTTTGTGGAGTTAGACTCAACACCATGGATCCAATGATGTTAATAAAGTTCATGATAAAAAATTTAACCCAAGTTCAGCTAGAAAATAATCACAAAATAATATTGTATTTAATATATACATTAAAAAAGGTTTTAAAATGTTTTAAAATAGAAATGAAAGAGAAAAATATCAACTATATTCAAATTAATCATGAAATAAAAAGTAAGACCATAAAAAAAAACCAGAAATGAATTAAAATATTTTTATAAAATTTTGGTAATTTTTTAAAGTCAGAAAATATTTTTAAAATTAAAAGAAATGAGTAAAATAAACCAAAAATAATAAAAAATACCAAATTCGGAAATAAAAAATAAATGAGGTCACTAATATTTGTCACAATATCATTGGATCATACTATATTTTTTTTCAGAATTTAAAAATGCATAAAAGTATTTTTAAACATTTAAAACAATTCAAAATAAAGTGAAAATTTATAAAAAAATATCAAAACACAAAATAAAATTGTGAAAAAATAAAAATCAGAAAGAGAAAAATCAAAAATATTTTTCATAATTTTTAAAGATTTTTTGGACTTAAAATGATTTTTCTATGATTTTTTGAAGTTTAAAACATTTAAATATAAAAATCAGAAATAAAAAATAAATTCGAAAATATGTGGACCATTGGATGAGAGTCAAAACACGTTAGTAATCAAATCCAAGGGATCTGGCGCGCTGTGCATATCATGGTCATTAGTGAATAAAGCACTAAATCAAATGTAAAATCAGATTTTAAAAAAAACAAGTGGCAAGCCATCATTGGTTGGAAGATGACACATTGGTCTTCTTCAACCTCCAACCAACGTGAATTGCAGGTCTCTCAAACTGTAAAATCTGAAGCTCAGACATGTGCCATTAACTTCGTCTCTTCAAGACGAAGACAACCACACCTTCGTGATAAATTTATATAAACTGTAGCTCAAGCAATTTGGAAGAAAAGTTTTGAAAAGGGATTTGAAATTTTATGGTCAAAACGTGTTTCCAGATAAAAACAAGTGTTGTAGCTAGAACCTGGGCAATGAGAGCTTCACAATGATATCAAAGATTTGAAGAATTGATGGAGAAATCTACCTATTGAAGTTGAGTTGCAGATTTCTGAAACTGGACTTCTATGGACCAATATAGGTCATGATTCTTGAAGGTAATTGTATGGTTAACTTCAGGGAAGATCAAGGAAGGTGAATAGATGGAAAAATTGAATTGAAAAAGGCTTGAACACTGATTTCGAAGTTACAGAAAATTGAGTTATGAAGCAAGTTTGGCAGGGTGATTCTGGCTGTTCAAGCTTGAGGAAATGAATGAGGGATGACCCTCTATTTATAGGGAATTAAATTAAATGTTCAAGCGTGTGAAATGATGAAGTTTGGAAGGAAATCGTGTGAACCTGATAAACGAGTAAGTTGTGATCTGTTTTGCTTCAAAACTCATCCAATCCATGCGTTTTAAGGCTCTAATCCATTTTGACAACTTGGTTAAACATGTTTACATCACAAAAGCATGCTAATTTGATGTTTAGTAGCCAAAACATGAATTTCAAATTCTAACTTATGAAGAAACTTCAGTCCAAGTTACCAAGTTCAATCCAATGGCATTCTCATCTCAAGGGGTCTTAAGGCACGATTCTTGATGCTTTAGAAAGATGAGCTTACAAGATTTGCAATTGAAAAAGAATGGAATCAAATGGATGCTTGAGCTAAAAGTTGCAATGAGTCAAAGTTTAGGAAAAAAGGTTGACTTTCCATACTAAGAAATATTTCAAATTTTTCTTCAAAAGTGACCTATAATGTTTTGCATCCAAACATGGCCTTCCACTTGGAATTTGATCTTGACCAAAACATATGGCATGAAATAGACCTCTTGAATGACATTTTGAAACTTGAACCATTCAAACTATCCAAAAATTGAGAGAGTTATGAATTGTTGAAGTTGGAAAAAAAATCATGAAATGACCTATAATCTTTTGTATCCTTAGGGCATCTTCCATCAATTTTAACACTTTGTACATAAAAGAAGGGATAAAGTTCACATCCTGAAGATCATTATGGAAAAAGAGTGGGCTCAAGGTGATAAAAATTGACCAAGTTATGATCATTTGAGCTCACACATGGGAAATTGGGGGTTTATTTGGAGGATTTGTAATCTTTCTTCAACATTAAGTTTCTTCCATATGAAAACTCCTTGAAACTTTTAAAGTGATTTGTTAATAGCCCTTTGAAGAGAAGGATGTTTTTAGAATCACTCAAAAATACAAAAAGACGAGCAAGATATGTTTCTTTGAAGTTCAAAACTCTAGCTCCTAGATCCAGAAAATGCTTTGAGGAACTTTGACAATTTTGAACAAACTTCTTGTATCAACACTCTTGATTTGTAAATAGAAGTTATTGAGGATGATAATGGGAACTAATAGCAACCAAAACTACTTCCATATCTTGAGAATTGAGAGAAATATGCACTTGTGACCAAAGGGGACAAAGCCTTGTCCAAACATGAAAACTTCTTCAATCAACCCCTTGTACTTTTGAATCAATCTTGATAACTTTGAAATGTGGTCAACCAAGATAAACCTTGCCATGCCATTTATTCCAACATAACTTCAATGATGAGGTTTGAACTTCTCAAGCTTTATTGACTAGGGAATGGAAATAAACTCATGAACCCATGGATCAACTTACTAAGCCACATTGCCTTTACCTACATTATTAACAAGTAAGATAAACCACCATTTCATTTTATTAATTAAAAGGAAAATAAAAACAAAGCATGCATGATCATAAAAGAAAAACAAGTCAAGGTGCTTTGTGATTCCTCAAAGAGCAAAGCTAGAGATAGGGAGGAGAACCAAAAGCCCTAATGTGACCTTGTTGTGATTTAAACAATATGGTATGATGAAGGGATCTTAGGGGGAAAATTGGGGTACAACAATAGGAAAGTAGAGAAAAGATGGCCTCAAAAGCAATTGTAATCTTCATCCTAGCAAAGTAGCGAGCTTTCTCCAATAAAAACTAAGCGGGTAATCCTATGATTCCTCCCTTGGTAGTCATGTGGGCCTCAATCTCAGACTTCCCCAAATGAATCATAACAACACTCTCATGAGACTTTGGCTCCCCCTCTAAACCGGTGAAAGGAGCACGGTCGATAACAGGTAAACCCAGTAGGTAAGAGTACTTATCCAATGTAGGCATCGACTGATAATCAGGGAAAGTAAAACACTGATACATCGGATCATAAAACTGGACCAAAGTAGAGATAATACCCTCCTTCATCATTAGCTTCAAAAGAGATACGATGGATCCATACTTCTTCTGAAAATTTGTAGAACTCTCGATCTCGGGAATCAGACTCATCAATTTATCTATCTTAGGATCCTAGAAATTGTACTTCCGAGTCTTTCTTTTTCCAGAATCTATGGTCAAAAAGTACCTGAGATATTCGCAAAAAGTAAACTTTAAGTCCCTTGAAGCAAATGTTTTAAAATATGCTCATGGGTGCATGAATGCATGATGCAACAATCACATAAAAGATCACAAAATGGGGGGTTCATAGGTTCGACGTCATGAACATGAGGTCAAAGATACTACCCACAAGGTATGGTCTAAAAGTTTATCACCTGCCGAACAAGGTTCTAAGAGGTTCTCAGAGTCTACATCTTTCCTTTGGATATTACCAACATCCCAATTGACTCTGAAATTAGTAATATTCTCAGGAAAAACTCGTATGAGTGTAGTATCGTGTGACAACCATTTCCGGATTACTCCGTCATAGTTTCTGCACTACACCTAAAAGGCCAAGATTGGTTAAGGGTTCTACGGTCATAAGTTTCAGCAGGCTCCCAGGTTGAAAGCAGTACGTCTTCTCGATTACTCGGTAAATGACACTACAGTCAAAGGGGCCTCCACTGAGTGGGGGATCTCATGCCTCCTTTTTTGGGATTACTCCCTCAAGGTTAACATGACTATACCGCCCGTCCTATCTTTAGTTTCCCAAGTCTGGGTATAGGACTTATGAAAAATCACCAAGCACCCAGAAAACCAGGAAAAGCCAGACAAACATATATACAACACATAATATACAACAAATAATAGCACATACACATATAAACAAAGCTAGGCTCAACCCACTTAAGGATGGACCAGCAATTGGTCGATTTGTCCCCAGTTAAGTTGCCACTTTTTCTGTAGCGGTAGAAATGTTGAGACTAAGCTATTGGATTGAATTGACTCACACAGATTAAATAAAAATCGCCATCGTGCTTTATTGTTTCCAAAGGAATGGGAAAAGAGCGAATAAACCAAAAAACATAGGGGGAGAGAATCTAAGTTTGGGGTTTGGTTATGCCAAGGGAAGATATTAGCACCCTAAACATCTACGGTACTATGCAGGAACCTCTTTGGAAATCTATATATTTGGGTTATAAGTGTTGTATACAAAAATATATTTGTGGAGATGAGAAAAGAAGTATATTTTATAATTTTTGCACCCGCCACGATTCCGAACCTTTAGTTTCTACGTACCACCTTCTGTGCAATAGGGGATCAGGGTACTCGTAGTTCACCTTTTAAAAAAAATTTAAAACACAAGTGTGTTGGTTAATTTTAAGAGACGAGACATCTTTGTCTTATCCGAGTGGAAAACATACTTACCACCCACGATTATGATAAAGGAGAATTTGCGTCATCTCAAAATGGAGGATATAACTTGGATTTTAGAATCAACAAAGCCTCTCTCAACACCCAGGTAGAAAATATCTCACTTCACTACATATCGTAGAAGTATAATAGCTTGCATCACTACATATTTCAGAAAAGTTTTAAAGTAAAAGAGCCAAAGTGGCAAAATGGGTTTGAATTAGATTGATTGACTTTTACTCTTCTCACCAAAATATCAAGGTATTATTAAGTTAGTTAAAATTTGGTTAAGAAAATATTTTGAAAATGCATGGACCTAAGTCCAAGTTTATTATGAAAGAGATTCAAGTTAGAAAACAAGAATAGTTTTGAAAAGGAGGGAGAAGATTTTTGAAATTAAAGAAGATGGGAGGAGATGAAGGGGCTATCCTAAAGCATAAGGTAAAAGCTATAGAAAAGAATCGTCTAACCAACAAGAAGCCAACACTTGGCACAATGAGTCAATGTAGAATTCTCATCCTTTGGATTTGTAACCAAACAAATAAAGATATTAAACCTCTTAAGAAAACCAAACTTCAAATGCATTAGGTCCTCACAAAAATTAGGCAGAGTAACGACTGTATATAGATGAATTCCCAATCACAGACAAAGCATATAGTCGGAATAACCTGCACACAAAGAAAACAAACAACCCTATGTCTTGGGGAAAACCCCAATAACTCCATAAAAAATTACAATAGAAGCCACAAAGTCTCAAGGTAGGTCAAGGTCTCTAATCCTAAGTCCAAGAAGTCCACAACTCCAAAATTTCAAAGATACTAACCAAATAGTCCAAGTAACATTAAAGATTATTAGGTATCTTCAAAAATAAAATGAAAGCTCAAGTGAGAAAAATAAAAATGACATAAAGATAAATGCTCAAGTAAGCAAAAATGAAAATAGCTTGAAATGTAAATGCTAAAATAAATGGTGCGTAAAAGTAAAGGTGTAAAGTAAAAGTATAAACATAAAATTCAACTGTTAATGGGTTAGAAATTAGAGGTTAGTTGAATGACCATCTTGAATCTTGCATTTGAAAACTCATTAGAAGATTGATAAATTCAAAGCTTCTCAACAACAAGTTTCATTTTCTTTTTGTCAAGTATATCATTCATTTCAAATTCTCAAGGAAACAAAAAATGATCTATGATGTTTAAATGATTTACTTAGTCCAAAATTTAAGAAGATCCATTAGAGGATTGATAAGACCAAAGCCTCCTAACAATTAACCTCAAGGTTGTTGGATCAAAGGTTTCAAATTAAACATACTTGGTCTTGCAAACATAGGTTTGGGCCACGAATGATCATTTCTCAAGGGACAAAATTTAGCGCTATGTTAAGCAATCGTAAGTGGACTTATATAGAAATCGCACCTACTTTGAGGCGGGTCAATAACAATCTATGTGCCATATGTTTGGAGAAATGATATGTAGACCATCCTCTAAGAACATGTAGCACATGTAAGAAAATGATAAGATGAAGAGGGAGGGAAAATATTTGAATCAAAGATTTTGATCAAACTATCGTTAAAATCATCCATCCATTTTGGTGGAGTTAAACTCAACACCCAAGATCCAATAATGTTAATGAATTTCATGCTCAACAATCACATAGCCAGAATATATTAAAAAATAAATTGCATTTAATGAACAAAATAAAAAAAAAATGATTTTTAAATTATTTTTTAATGGAAATAAAAGGCAAGATAGCGAACTATATTCAAAGTATCAATAAAAATTAAAAGAGACAATAGAAAAGTCAGAAACAATCTCATATATTTTTACAAATGTTTTGGTAATTTTTTTTTAAAGAAAAAATATTTTTAAATTAATTAAAATCATTTAAATAAATGGAAAAAGGATCAAAAATAGTAGAAGTCAAAATAAAATTCTAGAAAAATTCCAGAAAGTCAAAAATAAGGAAAATGATTTTTATAAAAAAAATATGGAATTTAAAAACATCAAAAAGTATTTTTAAATAATTTGAAACAAGTCAAAATAAGGAAAAATTATACAAAATATAAAATTTGAAAATAAATCATGAAAAAATAAAAATCAAAACGAGAATATTTGAAAATAATTTTGTGAATTTTTTCATAATTTTTGAGTTAGAAATGAATTTTCTACGATTTTCTAAAACAAATAAAATAACAAACCAAAAAAATATGGAGCATCTGATCATTGTCAAAACGTGTTAGTAAACAGATCCAGTGGATCTGGCGCGCTGTGAATGTCATGGACTTTATTGGATATCACACTTGATCAATTTTTTATTAAATAAAAACAACTTAAAATGTGGCACGTTGGATGGAGTCTGACTCACTAAAGTATTCAGATCCAAGGGCTCATGACACACGCGCATGGTAAATTGAAACACTGAATCTATTTCTAAAAAATAACGTGGCTAAATTTCATTGGTTAAAGACGAACATGTCATCATCTTCAACCTCCACCCAACCTCAAATCGAATTCCACAAACTGTAAAATCAGCAAACCAGACCGGTACCATTAGATTCGTCTGTTCAAGATGATTCTAACGGTACCATCGTGCCAAATTTATATAAATTGAGCAAGGCTTGAATTGAGAAAATGCAGAAATAATAGCTAGCACTAAATTTTGGAATATCTCACTCAAATCTCAATGAAATCACAAATTGTAAATAGCATGATAATCAAAAGGATGGAGATAGTAGATTAGTCTTTTATTTAGATCGATTTAACCAAGAAATCTACCTGAACGAATGAGCAAAAAGTGGCTCTGAAACTGGACTTCTTTAGATCAATATAGGTCACAATTCATGAAGGTAAGAGTATGGTTAGCTTCTTAGAATTTCAATGAAGCTAACTGAATGGAGCTTTTGGTGTTTTGGAGTGAGAATGCAAGAAATCAAAAAATTCAAATTCAGAGTTTGTTTCGGATCTGAACATGGGTCAATTGGCTATCAAAAGCATGTGAAAATAGGTGGAATATGCATATTATTCATAGGAGAGGATAAGGCAATGCTTAAGCGTGCGGATGAGAGTGTAATTGAGTGAATTCGTGTGAACCTGAAGCATGAGAAAGGTGTGACTTGTTTAGCATCAAAACATAGCCAAATCCTGTGTTTTATGATGCTAAATACTTTTGGAATGTTTCTAAACATGATTATAAGAAAAAACGCGTGTAAACTTTGTGTTTAGAGGGCACAATATGGATTTCAAAATTTGACTTGGAAGGAAAACTCAACTTCAAGTAGCTGACTTTGAATTCATGGTGTGCACGATTTTGGGAACCTTATGATCTGATTTTTGATGCATTTAAAAGATAAGCTCACCATATTTTCAATGTTCCAAGAATGAAATCAAATAGATGCTTGAGATAAGAGTTGCGATGATTCAAAGTTGAGAAGAAGATGTTGACTTTTGGTAATTAGAAAAATTCTAAGTTTTTCTTCAAAAGTGGTCTATAATGTTTTGAGTTCAAACAACATCTTCCTCTAAAATTAAGCTTTGATCATTGATACTAGCTTGAAGTAGACTTCCCAAAGAGGATTTTGAAACTTGGATCACTCAAAAATACCAATTATTGAAAAAGTTATGGCCTTGTGAAATTGGTGAAAATTCATGAGGTGACCTATAATATTTTGAGTTCTTAGGGCATCTTTCACTCATTTTCAAGCTTTGCACATAAAAGAAGAGTTGAATTTCACATTCTTAAGATAATTATGTAATAATAATGGGATCAAGGAGATAAAAATTGACCAAGTTATGATCTTTTTAAGTCACATAAGGGAATTTGATGGCCTATCTAGAGGACTTGTAATCTTTCTTCATCATTGGGCATCTTCCACATAAAATTTTCTTGAAACTCTTGAAGTTATTAGTTGATAACCCTTTAAAGAGCAGAATATTTTTAGAATCACTGAAAAATCTCAAAAGATAAACAAGATATAACCCTTAGAATTCTAAAACCTTAGCTCCTAAAGCACCAAAATGACGTGGAAACCCCTTTCAATTTTGATAAACTTTATTGCATAATTACTTTTGCTATGTGAATAGAAGTTGTTTTGGATGACAACAAGAACCAATAGCAATAATAAACACTTACAAATATTAAGAATTGAGAGAGTTATGCACTTGTGATTAAGGAATCAAAAGCTTGTTCAATTAGGTCACACCTCTTCAATCAATCCTTGCATATTTTGACTTTCTTTGACAAATTGAGGCATGATGAATCATAGTAGACCTTGTTATGATATTACTTTAAAGCATCTTCAATGATGAAGCTTGAATACAATGAAGTTTTATTGAAGAAGGCATGGAAATAAACTCATAAACCTATAAATGAACCTAATGAAATATGTTATGCCCTCACCTATAATATCATCAATTAGAGCAAACATTCATTGTATTTGTTAGTTAAAATTTAATCAATACAAAACATATATGAATCAAGGTGCTTGGTGATTCCTCATGAGCAAACCTAGAGATAAGGAGAAGAAATAAACCCTAGTGTGATCTTGATATGATTGGATTGGTATGAGATGATAGAGGAATCTTAGGGGGAAAATTGGGGTACAACACCATGGAAACTGATTTCCATCCCCATTCTAGAACTTGTGACATATGTCAGATTTATGCTGACAAAGTACATGTGCCGCCGGTGCCTTTGAATGTCTTGACTGCTCCTTGGTCATTTTCCAAGTGGGCATTGATATGATTGGAGAGATTAAGCCTACTGCATCTAATGGACACCGTTTCATCCTGGTCGCTATTGATTATTTTACAAAGTGGGTTGAAGCAGGCTCATTTGCCTCTGTTACCAAGAATGTCGTGGCCTGGCTCATTAAGCATAATCTCATCCGTCGGTATGGCATACCCGAGCAGATCATCACAGATAATGGTACCAATCTCAACAACACTATGATCATGGAACTCTATACACAGTTCAAGATTAAACATCATAATTCTTCTCCGTATAGGCCAAAGATGAATGGCGCAGTGGAAGCCGCCAACAAGAACATCAAGAAGATCTTGCAGAAGATGACAGTGACCTACAAAGATTGGTACGAGATGTTACCGTTTTATCTTCATGGTTATCACACTTCAGCATATACATCAACTGGTGCAACCCCATTCTCTCTCGTCTACGGTATGGAGGTTGTCTTACCCGTCAAAGTCCAGATTCCTTCTCTGAGAATTATGAAAGATGCATGTTTAGATGAAGACAAATAAATTCAGACTCGACTTTACCGGATAAATTTGATTAATGAGAAGAGGCTCGTGGCAATGTTTTATGGTCAGATGTATCATAAGCGCACGATTAAGGCCTCTAACAAGAGGATTGAACCTCAGGTGTATCAGGTTGGCAGTTTGATAATAAAGCGCATCATCTTACCACAAGATGATCCTAGGGGAAACTGGACTCCCACGTACGAAGGGCCATTTATGATTAAGAAGATGTTTTCTAGTGGCACTATGATTCTTAACACCATGGACAGTGAAGATCTTCCGCACCCTGTGAATGCAGACATAGTCAAAAAATACTACGTATGAAAAAGAATCGCCAGGTCGATTGGCCTAGGAAAAAATAAGGGCATCCCGGCGAGCCAAAAGGGTTCGGGAAAAATTAGGGATATATATAAAAAAATGTACATCCGGCAAGTCGAAAACCTGAAAAGGCGGCTTGGGAAAAAAAGGATATCCTGGTGGACTAAAAACCCAAAAGGGAGGTCCAGACAAAAGTTAGGGATTAAAGAATACGACTATGTCCCGTTGGATCATCTACATACAACAAGCTTAGTTATCAACGTCATTTTCGAATGGTAGAGATCAATCCAGTCAACCTCTTTTGATAGTAAGGGATGAGATGCTTGAAGACATATGGGCAATAGCAGAGCTGAAACTCGATAGGATCATTTCCACATAGTTGTTTTCTTTGTTTCTCTTTGTACACCTTTTTCTTTTCATGACGATTTCCTCTTACTATGACTTTTGTATCTTTGTATAAAACTGTTTGTTTATATATATAATTCCAAATCAATGCAATCAGTTTCAATTTCCAAAAAAACTATTTTTTACTTTCTCTGTTTTGTTTGAGAAAACATCCAATGATTATATTGAATAAACATATGCATATATGATTACCATTTACAAATATATGCATGAAAACATGAATAAAATTTATGAAAGACTCTAGGAGATGGGATACTGTTTAAGTCATTTATAAATCTCCACAAAGCAATCTCCATGAAACTATCTCTACAATTCTATCTTCGTAAGATCATCCCCAACATAGATAGATTCCCCAACAAGTCTAATATGCCCACGGGAAGAAATTCAGGCATCTTCTAGCATTTCACCTCCATATCCCTAATGGATAGCTTGACCTGATCATCATCCCAAATAGGTCCCCTAGCGAATAAGGAAGTGTGATCATTTCCCCAGCATACAATGGAGACTTCCTCAGCGCAACCTATAAAATTCCAATCCCCATCAGAGTTTATCCCCTCAACACAGTTTAAAGGAATTTAATTCCTAACAAAGTTTATTACTCCAACACCGTAAGTCCCTTACAAAATTCTCTTTTCCAGCAAGGTTTAATCAAGGTTGATATCCCCAGAAGAGTTGCTACGATATATGAAACCTGGACAGATAGCACACCAGAGGAATATTAATATCTTTATCCCCAGTCAGGGTACATAAGAATCAAATCCTTCAAAAGAATGGCAAAAGACCGACTCTCCTTGAATGCCTTTATCCTCAAACAGAAATCGAAAGTCCCCTAGTGCAGTATCCTTAAATAGAAAGCGGGAATCCCCATCAAAATTATTCCCGATAGAAATTGAAGAATCACTTTCTACATTCCCAACAACAACCCCGAGAATTATTTTCCCCAGCTAGACATTGTTACAAGGAGGTACCGATACGCTTCAACAACATATTGCATCCATACATCATTTCACAATACATCATAGCATATGCATACCAAAACGCATATAACATTCTCATTTATCCTGAGAGCATCATTGATGCATTACATGCATCATGATATTACATAAAGCTAACTTTGTCTTTTCAGGTAAAGTTTGCAAATAAACGAATATCATCAGCAATTTTAAAACAGGTCAAATATTAAGTCCCAAAACACGATGGAGCAAATATTTATATGACCAAGCGGTATGAATTCCTGAAACAGGACGAGTTTACCAACAAAAAAACAGGTCACAGGTTAATTCCCAAAAATAGACGGGGCAACTATCTATATGACCAGGCGGTATGAATTCCCAAAATAAGAGAGATTTACCAAATAGGTGTGAGATTAATTCCCGAAACAAGACAGGGCAACTATTTATATGACCAAGCGATATGAATTCCCGAAACAGGACGGGTTTACCTACAAAAAATAGATTGTAGATCAATTCCAGAAATAGGATAGGGAGACTATCTTCATGACCAAATGATTTCCTTCAGAGACTGAATTCTGACGAGCATTCCCCTTCAGAAATTTATTCGGAAAAAGAACCCCCCCAGAGATTGAATTATGGCGAGCATTTTTATTCTGAAAAAAAACATTCTTCACAGTCAGGCGTAGACTCATTCTGATACTCTTATCAAAAATTACTTTGGGTGGAATCTACAAGCCCATCTCTAACGACATTCTATCATCTCTCTGAATGGCATCTTTAATCCCATTCAAGCAATATTATTGACCAACAGTGTTACTTCATGCACATGCGAGTGCAAATTTATGGGCACTTAAGTGTTCAATTCTCTTCCACCTTCAGATCACGAATGGAAGACGTGTCAATCTAACTCTTCAGGTTTAAGAAGATTGAACAAGGGCAGTTGTTGTACCAAAAAATTTCCCCTCCCATTTTCTTCAAGACACCTCCTTATACTCCTATGGTTTTCAATTTCTCAAGGCTACTCAAGGTTTGAATAGACAAACTCTCTTCCTAAGCAGTTGACCTACATCTAGGGTTTTACTTTTTTCAAGGAAATTCGAGCTTATAATGCCTCAAGTGGATTTCATGGTTCCTCATATGTCACAAGGAATGCTCATGCCAAATTTCAAGCCTTGTATTACAAGTTTGCTCATCCATTTGCTCAGATGACTAAAACTCTATTGTATTGGATAAAAAGTCAATTGTGGTCAACATACCGTCAAGCTTCAAGATTTTTGGTCAACATAAATATTTTGAAGTCACATTCATCATTTGATCAAAGGTTGATCATGATTCATCAAGAAAACTCTTAACTCATAAAAGTCAAATATTACCCAATTAGGGGTTTCTTAAGGAGAAGTCAACTGAACTTTGACCAAGCATAACTTTCACATGCTTCATCGACAAATCCTTAAGCATAGCTTATTTTGTAGAAAATTAAATTCTCTACAACTTTGTCTCTCTAAGCTCAAGTCCAAAAATGCTTCATTTGAGAGATATGGGCCAAAACATTATAGGTCATTTAAAAAGTCAATAAAAAGACACTTTTTGTCAAGGCAACTTACATCAAGATAAAGTCTTCAAATGAAAAAATGATCAACATAGAGATTGTAGAGGACATCTTGAGCTTTCAAAAAACTCAAAGATCAAATTCATATAATAAAAATTTAGAGAATTATGATTGGTACAAGTTGGACAATTTTGAGAAAATGCATGAAACCTAAATTGATCAAACTTGGATTTTTGGGCTATTGGGCTTATGTTTCAAGGTCCAAGCGCGTTTTGTAACTCATAGTGAACGTCTGAATCCATTCATACACCCCTTTGATTTTTATTCCATTTGTTTTTTATTTTACTTATTTAAATTCAAAATAAATTAAATAAAATCAAGGCTTTCTTACAAAGGTCCAAGCCCACTTGTTTGACCTAATTCAAAGCCTATATATATTCTTCATTTAGACAAGACAAAGGGACGAAAACCTTACACAAGATCACATTTCCAAATACTTCAAAAATTATCAAAACTAGGGCAAATTACAAACTTTATTTTCAGCCTCTTTCAAAGCAAGTCAACCTTCCCAATCAATTCCAAAAGCATTGTAGGGTAAGAATGGATCGATTGTGATGATCCAAGAGGCCTGGAAATTGTACTATGCATCACTGTTTTTGGTTTTTTGCATGTATTTCATATTGTCATTGCTATCATGTTTTGATGCATACTAACATTACTAACATACTTCTGAGATGTCAATATGAAGGATAGACCCATCGCATGTCCCCCATAATGCCCGGAGGGAAGGTTGCCATGTTTGAACCATTTTGGGTTGTTTGCGTTTTTTTCATCATATAGGATGTTTTAGCCAAAACCAAGGGTACCATTGAATTCGTAAGGCCCAAATTAGGGGGTAGGGTAACTTTGAATCATTAACACTCTTTGCTTTGCAAGTACAAGAAAATGAGTCACCGAAGAAGAAAACTGGAGCTAAGGCTTCGGGCCTCTCCGGTTCAGGAAATAATGTTTATTATATATTTAATTAGTTCCACTAAATGAAAGGATGAAACATCCACCCCAATGGCAAGCGCGGGCATGATAAGGCATTGGTATTGGAGGGCGTGGGTTCGACCCCTGCCTTTTGACATTTTTTTATATAAGTTTTCTCAATCCTTGCAGGTTTACTACATGTTGCATTGATTCCATCCTCCTAACACCAGCGTGCACCTTACGCAGTGGCAAGCCATGTTGTTGAAAGGACAAAGGGCGCGGGTTCAACACCCACCCTTGGCATTTTACATATTTTCTCTATTTTCTAACCTTAATTATCATGTTTCCCTAACCCTATTATTTTTAGTTAACCCTAATCTATTTTTTAACCTAATCTTTTTTCACTAAACTATTAAACCTAAAAAAACCCCTTTTTAAAACCCTAATTTAGTTAGGTTTAGGTTTAATTAACCATTTTTATCAACTAATTAATTAACTCTTTTTAATTAATTTTAAAATTAATTATATTTTCGGGTTTTATTTAATTAGCCATCATCAAAACTATCTTTCTTTCTTTACATTCTTTTTCTATTTTTATTATCCTTTTCTCTTATTCCTAGATAAAGTGTATGGCGCGATCAACTGTAATAGTGTAGCTTTATTTTTCCCGCATTGTTTTATTATTATATAACTGCTCCTAGCATGTAATGGTTGTAGGATTTTATTTCTCGCGCCTCTATTATGTAACTGCCCCAAAGCTCTGTAATAGTCTAGGTTTACATTTCCGCCTTTATCTTCTGCTACTATATTTACTATATTACTTCTTAGTAATTAGGTTTTGTATGTCAAGAAAAAACCAAACTCTAGAAAACCTAATCTCAAGATAAATAACTGAAAACAATAGATTTGCACACTTACACCTCTAGGGTAACCCCTCTTTGTTTCCTTCAGAATAACGGTCATGTCCCTCGAAAGTGGGGATGCTTTAGCAAAGACCCTTGAATCCTTCGATGTTGCTTTTCAAAATATGATCTAGTCCCTTACGAAACTGCTAAAGCATCCTTACAAGTTGCCTTCGATGACCGTATGATGCCCTACGTTATCCCTTCACATCCAATAGATGAGGCTACCTACCTGTTGTACCCCAAAATTTTCCCTCCCATATTTCTCAAAACATTGCAAGAAAGATCTCCAAATTGCTCAAAGTAGTCCAAGGGTTGGTCAGACAAGCTCTCTCCTAAGGCAGTCTACTCAAATTAGGGTTTTGTGTTGCATCAAGATCCTTGAGTCCAAGTGACCCCAAGTTCTCACCAATGTCCTAATATGTTCTCAAGATCATCCATGTCAAGTTTCAAGCCTTGCAGAGGAATTTTGCTCATTCAATTGCTCAAAAGGTCCAAAAATCGACTGTGCTAGGGCAAAAGTCAACTGTGACCCAAATACAGTCAAACTTCAGGATTTTTTGTCAACATTCTCATTTCTAAGGATATTTCATCATTTGATCAAGTGTTGATCATGATTCATCAAGGATTGCTCAAAATTCATCAAGATTCAAAAGTTGCTAAATTAGGGTTTTGTAGGAAAAGTCAACTCAACTTTGACCAAGCATAATTTTCTCATAATTTATGATAAATGACCCATCCAAAGCTCATTTTGAAGAGGATGCAATTCCCTAAAATCCATATTCATACCCCAAGATCAAAATATGCACTCACAAGAAGTTATGGATTTTGACATTATAGGTCATTTTTGAAAGTCAACAAAAACACCTTTTTTGTCAAAACCTATAACTTGAGCATGGAATATCAAAATGAGATAAGACCAAAAGGGTTGATTAGAGGACATCTCAAGCTTTCTAAAAAGTCCAAGAACACCTCTGAAAGTTCAAAATTGAAGAAGTTATGCATTGTTTAAGTTGGACTTTTTTACAAAATTGCCAAAAGTCAACTATCCCCAAAACTTCAAATTTTGCCAAATGGGCCCATTCTTTTTCACTTGTTTTGAGTTTGCATTGTAGCCCACGTGCTCCAGCCTTGGCCATGTGTCCATATAATTTTTTATTAATTATTTTGATTTTATTTGAATTAATTTGATTTAAATCAAAATAAATCAAATAAAAATCCAAAGGCATTGATAACAAAGATTTTGTGGTGATTTCAGGTTCCATTATATAGCTTGCCATCATCAAACTCGTATCAAATCAATTGTGTGCAAAAAAGATTGAAATCAAGCCAATTTTGGAAAGCTTTGAAAGAAAAATCAAATCAAATTCAAAGTCATTGATGGAGAGAGATTTGGACAACAAATTCAAACCTAATGCATTGTGCATTACATAAGGAAGCGATGCAGGCAGAAATCAG
Source organism: Vicia faba (assembly GCA_948472305.1). Lineage (NCBI taxonomy): Eukaryota > Viridiplantae > Streptophyta > Magnoliopsida > Fabales > Fabaceae > Vicia > Vicia faba. The sequence continues at coordinate 1,295,782,934 of OX451740.1, forward strand.
GGTTAAAGATCAGTTGTAGAGGCAGAGCAAAGTTTGCAAAAAACCAGAAAAGTGTGAGATCAAAATCAAGTCTAGAGGCAGTTTCAAGACTTAAGACTTGTCTCAGTCTCTTCCTGGCCATCTCCACAAGCGAAACCAATCAAGACCAGGTATTTTCAGACCCTCACACGCACTGTAAGTCCCTCACGAATCCTCCATATTCTTGAATTCGATTTACACGATTCTTGCATCTATAATGAAAAACAATTGCATATTCTGAATCACCATGTCATTTGCTAGCTTTTTGCATTAACCAATTTCATTCTTATGCTCTGTATCGTGGATCACCATTGCTAGGGTTTTTTGTTCGTTTTTAGGGCTTTTTGTTTCAGGAAAAATTGGCCATGATAATGGCTATGGGTGTGATCAGTAGGTTGAGACGAACTCAACCATGGTTTTAGAATGTGTTTCCATGGCCTGTGGGAGATTTGGGAGGAGCCCCTGTCTATAGCGACAAACATTTGTCCGTAGGTATAGATGTTGTGACTTTTAGCCACGGTCCAGAGGACAGGGACAATGCGTGTCACGCCCCCATTAGTCCATTCAAATCTGGCGCGCTATTTTTTTATATTTACCCAATGAAACTTGTTTTCTTATATTATAATTTGTTTGTACCATATTAACAATTGAAGACAAGTGGTGTAGTGGCAGACATAGTGTGTATATCCCCTTCAGGACCTGGGTTCGAATCCCAGGTCCCCCTATTTTCTCAATAACGTTTTCTTGCAGATAATCCAGTGCACATGCCAGCTTGATGACCATCATACTCCCTCACCAATCAACACGCCAGATGGCCATATGGCCAGATCTGGTGGTCAGCATCAAGGGTGCACCAAAAGGCTAGTCAACGCATGTACACAGGATCAGAAAAAGTCAATTGGATCAGCTTCAAATGGGCCAGTGAATTTACTTTCTACACACCTAAAATCAGGCCCACTTTCTTACTTTTCTATTATTTTGTTTATTTCATTTATTTATTTTATTTATTTATTTTAATCACTAACCAATAAACAAATTTTCTTTTCTTATCAAAAATCACCAAAAAATATTTTTACCCCAATTAAAATTCAAAAACTTTATTTTTGTTAATAAATATTAACTAATCAATTAGGTTTTTAATTCTAGAATAACATTAATTTATTTTGTAAATAAATAAAATCAATTAGAATTAATTAGGTTTTAACTTTAGTTTAATTATTTTTATTTTCTTTCTTAAAATAATCAAAACTCCAAAAATATGTCATTTATTATTTTTCATTAATTAATTAATTTAATAATTAATTTAGTATTTAATTTAGGATTTAATTTCTTTTCTTAAAATAAAAACTACAAAAAAAGCATTTTCTTTTAAAAGGGTCAAAACCCTAATTTTGCATCCGATTTAATTTCGCGTCGCGCTTTATTTTTCTTTATCCAATTAATGTATCTGCTCCAGATTTGTAATAAATAATTAGGACATTTTATTTATTTTCCTGCTTTTTATTTTCAAAGGGTTGTTTTTGGCGATGTAAATACCCGACGTCTTGTAATAATTTAGTTTTAATTTCCGCATTTTAATTCTGCAAATTATACAATTGTTAGATGTTTGATAATAGGGCTTGCATGACAAGAATGGATGCTTAATCTAAAATCAAATTAGATCACCCTAAACATGTGCAAAGATAAAAATAAACTGAAAACAACACACTCGCACATGCACACTCTTAGGGTACACCCCACTTGGTTGCCTTCGTACACTGTCATTGAGTATAGGGTATTTTAGAGGCCGCCCTCTTGTCTAAAAGATCATAGTTGCCTCGAAACAGTTGCCTCGAATATTGTTGCCTCAAACAAATGATCTAAGACATTAGGGTTACCGCTAAGGTGTCCTAACATTGCTTTAGTGACCGTATGTCCCCCTTTCGAATTGGCCCTCAAACTCCAACGACGGTGCTACCTACTCACTAATAGTGGGATAGCATTATCTAAAGGAAACAAGCATAGAACGATTCCTTTTTTGAGTAGGTAGATAGTTGTTAGATACTTGCTCATCCCAAAACAAAACAAATTTTCACACTTACACTCCTTTATGAACAAAGTTTTCAAAAAAAACTTCATTACACTCTTGAGGACAGAAGCAAGAGTTAAATCGAAGTTAAAACAAAAACTTTTCAAAGCCCACCGACATAAAGAAAACAATTTTGAAAATGATGAGCAAGAAGAGCCCGTAGATAACTACGGATAGAAAGGATGCTAATACCTTCCCTTTCTATAGTCTACCCCCCGTACTCATAAATATCTCGAAAAAGGAATTTTTCTATGCTTTTTTCCTTTCCTTGTTGGATAAAATAAAAGTCAGTGGCGACTCTTGCTTACCGTGACATTTTGCAAACACAAAATGCAAAATGCAAACGAGCATTCCAAAAAACAGTCAGTTCTTCCCACCGTATCACAGAACTGGCGACTCTGCTGGGGATGATAAGTGGGGTGTACCTTAGGAATAATTCATCATAATGTTTTCAATTGCTTGATTTGTATGCTTTATCTTTGTGGGTTTGAATCGGAGTTACTATAGATCCTAACCCAGATCTGGGGGATACCATTTAGGTAACTAACAATAGACTGTGAGGGAACTGTACGACGTAGATCGATACGGTCGAAGCAGTAGCTACGTTGGTGTGGCACTTTAGTTTGTATCGATATCCCTTGTGGTGGAACAAGGAGAATATGGGTCTTCTAAGGGGTCATTAAGCACCAACTGACCTTAGAACCTATAATTGACCAACTTGGCCATAGAACAGTAGCAGTATGCTACACTCATTGAGACCAAACTCTCGTGATGATTCCGACTGCAAGAAAAGGTTGCCAAACTGGAACTATGACCGATCGAGGGTGGTCAGTGATATTGAGATCCTCTAGAACCCGGTTACTATTACTAGGACAGGTTTGAACCAACTAAACTGAAAAAGGGTAATACCTAAACTCCATGCCAGCCTGAAATCTAAGGGCTACTGTGTGACTTGTTTGCCCTTACCATGTTTGCTATCTGTGAATACTCGTGGTGTGTTTCTATGCGTAGAAACACTATTCGCATCAGCTTTGTACAGATTCCCACTCAACTTAGAGACTTGGTTGCAAAAGTTCCAGATACTTCCTCCTTTATCAGAAGACATGGTCACCTCCTTGGTTTGGTTACTTCCAAAATGGATGAGCAGATGTTAAGTGTCTTGTGCCAGTTCTTTGATCCATTGTACCATTGCTTCACCTTCCCGGACTACCAGTTGGTCCCTACTTTGGAGGAGTTCTCTGATTTGCTTGGTATTTCTATTCTAGAGCAGACACCGTTTACAGGTTGGGAGAAAGCTCTTAGGCCAGAAGATGTTACTACAACCCTACATCTGACAAAGGCTGAGGTAATGTCTAACTTGGAAACTCGGAGTGGGACAAAAGGCTTCTTGGCTAAGTTCTTGGTTGATCAGGCTAATCAGTTCTGGGATAGTCTAGACTTTCAGGCATTTGAAGACATTCTGGCTCTTCTCATTTATGGTCTGGTTCTGTTTCTTAATTCAGATTCTTTCATCGACGTGAACGTAGTGAAGATTTTCATGTCCCGTAATCCAGTGCCCACTCTCTTAGGGGATATTCTGCATGCTCTTTATGCCCGTACTGCTCGGAAACGGGGAACCCTTATGTGTTGTGCACCATTGCTGGCGAGGTGGTTTATTTCTCACCTCCCCAAATCTGTTTTGAAGAACAAGGAAGGTATGGGATAGGCCTACAAAATGATGTCCTTGGCCCACACATACATCATCTGGAGCACTAAAGACATAGAAGAAGTAGCTATTATCGACCGATGCAGAGAATACCCCAATGTTCCTTTACTTGGAATTAGGGGGGATCACCTATAATCCTTGTCTGGCCTTGCAACTGTTTGGGCGAGCTAAAAGGGATGGACCTCATGAGTTGTTGCTTCCGAGCATTGTTTTTGACTTCCAAGGGGATAGTGAAGAGCATCGCCGCAGGTTCATACGAGCTTGGAACAGGGTACACAGGTCTGATCCATACGAGTTAGGGGTGAAGACCTCTCTTTCGATGGAACCATATCTCCGATGGGTTCGAATCCGTGCCCAAAAGCTGGGAATGTCGTACGAAGCTGTCTTACCGATAATTGTTGAGAATGCTGATGAAGAAGGGGTTCCTCCTACTGTCCTACATCCGTACATGCCAACTGACATTGGAGCATTAAAGAGGTCGTGGATCCAGTTGAGAGAAGAGAGGGATACTTACAGAGAAAAGTATCACGAGCAGGAGCGGAAGATTCTAAAGCTTACAAGGCAGCTGGAGAACGAGAAGATCCTTAATGACTATGTCAGCACCAACGGAAAACGACCATGGGAGCGCTGATGTCTTTTGTTATTTCTAGTTTTGATTTACTTTTCAGTTTTTCCCTTTGTAACGCCTTAAAGGCATTTGTCAAACATTGCTTCAAGTTATTTATCTAATGAAATTGTGTTTCATTTTGGTTTACGAATTTGAATCTACAAAGTCTTTGAAATCATATCATACGCATTTCATTCCCATGCACCTCATTACAGGTACCCTTACAGGTTTCTCATCTTCTTCGCTGTTTATTTCAGCACATCATGTCTGCTGAAACATCCACTGATCAAGCTATCAAGGCTCTACAAGCTCAAAACGCTCAGTTCCAGGAAATCTTCATGAATTTGGCCAAGGGTCAGCAAGATCTGAAGACTCTTATCTTGAAGGATAAGAAGAAGAAGAAGAAGACGGTCCTCCTGAACATGGGTCGTAGATTTGGGAACAATTTGTGGGATGTTGATTTATCTCACTCATCTGGAGGGGGAGAAAACCAAGAAGAAAGGAGGGTTGCTAGCCCAGTGGTATCTGACAACGAGACTGACTTTGATGAAGACCAGTATCCTCTGGCTGAGGATAGGTATAAATAGCTTGAAGACCGGTTAAGTGCGATGGAGATCTAGAAGGTACCTGGATTGGACTTTGGTGATTTGGGTTTGTCATCTGGGGTGGTGATTCCCCACAAGTTTAAAGCACCAATCTTTGCTAAATACGACGGGGTTTCTTGTCCAAAGCTGCACCTCCGCTCATATGTTAGGAAGATCCAGCCATACACTGCTGATAAGAACCTCTGGATCCACTTCTTTCAAGATAGTCTCTCAGGGACTCAACTTGAATGGTTTTACCAGCTGGAAGGAGCTAGTATCCGTAATTGGGAAGACCTTGCTGCTGCTTTTTACAAGCAGTACCAATACAATGTCGACCTCGCTCCCACGCGTACCCAACTTCTGGGTATGTCTATGGGTGCGAGCGAAGGTTTCAAATACTACGCTCAGAAATGGAGGGACCTTGCTGGAAGAGTACAACCCTCGCTGGCTGACAGGGAGTTAGTGGATATGTTTCTGGGGACCTTGTCTGGTCCATATTTCAACCATCTGATTTGAAGTTCATCGTCCGAATTTACTGAGCTGATTATCACCGGGGAAAGAGTTGAGGCCGGTATCAAGAGCGGCAAGATATAGAAGGGTGCTTCGTCAAGTACCGAGAAGAAACCTTTTAAGAAGGAGTCCAATGCAGTTTATAGTTCAAAAGGCCAGAATAGACCTGAGCGCCGCCAAGCAGTCAATGCGGTTGTTATATCAAGACCAACTGTTGCCACACAACACAACAATCAGCCAAGAGCAGAGAGGCCACGAAGACAATTCACTCAGCTCCATATGACCCTGTCTCAGATTCTGCCGCAGCTGCTAAAGACCAACTTGGTGATTCCGAAGGAAGCCCCGAAGAATCCCAATACAACATCACCGCTGTACAATCCAAACGCCCGCTGTGCTTTTCATTCTGATAGCCCGGGGCGTGATACGAATGATTGATGGGCCCTGAAGAATAAGGTACAGGATCTGATTGATGCTAAGGAGATTGAGTTCCAAGCGCGCGAAAAGCCTAATGTAATGACTGCTCCGATGCCCAAGCATGGAGTGAATGCTGTAGATGAAGACTCGTTTGTGGTTTCTGTGAAAGACATTGCTACGCCATTGATGACTGTGAAGAAGAACCTTCTGTTAGCCGGTTTATTTCCGGGTTGTGGCGAAGGTTGCCGTCTGTGTTCTGTCCTACCTACTGGTTGCCTTCTTTTGAAGTCAGGTGTCCAACGCCTGATGGATAATGAAGAAATTTTGTTTGAGAAGACTGTTGTTCCTTTGGTTCCTGTTGAAGAAATTTCTATAATCCCCATTTTCGAAAATTCTTCCAAGGCTTCCTCAAGAAATCCTGTTAGAATTACACCTGTTCCAAGAATCGCTCCCTTGATCATTACTGTTCCTGGACCTATCCCCTATACGTCAGATAAGGCTGTCCCGTGGCACTATGGGGCTGACGTGTATTATCACGGGGTTAAACAAGATTTGAAGGATGAAGAGGCTGATACTGACGTCAGCAATATTGTTGGATCTAGTAAAGTCACCCGCAGCGGAAGACTTTTCTCCCCCGAGATCTCTCCACCGACTGTTCGGAAGCCTATTATTATTATGCCGGCCAGTACATCTGCTACTGTCCCTGCTCAAGTTCCAATTCTTACCCCTGTCACTGAGTCAGCTGACACTCGGGGCAATGGGACCACCGGTGAGCCTGCCCAGACGGAGGCACCAAAGAAAATTACTGTTGAAGCCTCTAGACAAGAGATAGAGGAAATTTTAAAGATCATCAAGAAAAGCGACTACAATGTAGTCGAACAGCTGAGGCAAACCCTATCGAAGATCTCTATGTTGTCTTTATTGTTGTGTTCAGAGGCCCATGCTAAGGCTCTGATTGCTTTCCTGAAGACTACGCATGTGCCGCAGGAGACATCAGCTGATCAGTTTAAAGATTGCGTGGCTAGTCTGATAGAAGATAACGGGTTGGGCTTCTCCGATGCTGATTTGACCGCCAAGGGGAATAATCATAATGACGCCCTGCATGTCTCCATTGAGTGCCGATGCACTACCTTAGCTCATGTATTGGTGGACACTGGGTCCTCATTGAATGTTTTAACCAAGAAAGCACTAGACCGGTTAGACTGTGAAGGGTTGGAGCTGAAGCCAAGTAACATTGTAGTTAGGGCCTCTGATGGGTCCAAGAGAATGGCACATGGAGAAGTGGATATTCCAGTTAAGGTTGGTTCTCAGATTTTCGCGTCTACATTCTATGTGATGGACATTCGGCCATCTTATTCTTGTTTGCTGGGTCGCCCGTGGATCCACAAAGCTGGGGCAGTGACTTCTACGCTTCACCAGATGCTGAAATACCCAGTGAGGGGGAAAATTGTTATGGTACGAGGAGAAGAGGAGTACATGGTGAGCCACCTCAACTCTTTCCGGCATGTGGAGATGGACGGGGAGTTCATTGAGACCCCGTTTCAACATTTTGAAAAAGTCCCCCAGACGCTGGCATCAAATGAAATTGTTACTGAAGATCCTCCAATGAAAATGGCTTCCCTAAAGGATGCCCGAGCTGTTGTTGAGAAAGGTGGGTGTGCAAATTGGGGCCAAATCCTTGACTTTGCACATAAGACTAACAAGTTTGGTTTGGGTTTCACTGCAGAAGCTCAAAGGGCTGTACGGCGTGCACGGATCGGAGGACCTCCCCTGTTTATCAACAATTCAAGAGTAAATGCCATTGAAGACGATGTTGAAGAATCTGAGTTTGACAGTTGGATCTACCCAACTACCGATGGCGGGCTAAGCAATTGGACGACAAAGGACTTCGTCCCAATTTCTTTTATTACCCAGTAATGAGACTTTTGTTTTGAATTTGTAACAGACAATTCTTAAACTTTATGGCCCGGTACCTTACCCGAGACACTGTGGCTTTGTTTGTGAGGGCTTTATGTGTGTTATTACCATATATCATTAATAAAAGCATTGGACGTTTCTTGCGTTTCAAATTTTGCGCTCCTTGTTTTTCTTTTTATCTTGCAAAACAGCTATTTTACACACACTCACATATACAGGTCTACATCCACTATGGATCCCACTGATAACGACTCTGCTACTGCCGGTTATGACTTCGAAAGTCCGATCAACTTCGCCGAGGATGAAGGTGAAGATGATTACGAAGTGCCTGGTGAACTTGCTAGACTGTTACTTCAGGAAGAGAGGTCCATACAACCGTATGAAGAGCCAGTGGAAACAATGAATCTGGGTACAGAGAAAGACAAGAAAGAGGTCAAGATCAGTGCAAATCTATAATTTAGTGTTAAGAAACGGCTGATTCAGATGCTGTGTGACTATGTTGAGATATTTGCCTGGTCTTATGAAGATATGCCTGGGTTGGATACTGATATCGTGGTTCACCGCTTGCCTACCAAGGAAGACTGTCCTCTAGTGAAACAGAAAGTTCGCCAAATGCGCCCAGAGATGTCTGATAAAATCAAGGCTGAAGTGATGAAACAGTTTGACACCGGTTTTCTAGCAGTTACTTTTTACCCGCAGTGGGTAGCCAACGTGGTTCCGGTGCCAAAGAAGGATGGTAAAGTTCGAATGTGTGTTGACTATAGGAATCTGAACAGGGTAAGCCCCAAGGATGATTTCCCTTTGCCTCATATCAACGTCCTGGTTGACAACACCACACAACATAAGGTCTTCTCCTTTATGGATGGTTTCTCCGGTTACAATCAGATTAAAATGGCTCCCGAGGATATGGAGAAGAGAACCTTTGTTACTCAATGGGGTACCTTTTGCTACAAGGTCATGCCTTTCGGATTGAAGTATGCTGGGGCAACGTATCAGCGCGCCATGGTCGCTCTGTTCCACGACATGATCCATCATGAGATCGAGGCATACGTTGACGACATGATTGCAAGATCCCAGACTGAGGAAGAACATCTGGACCATCTTCAGAAGATATTTGATAGGTTGAAGTTGTACAAGCTGAGGTTAAACCCGAACAAGTTCACCTTCGGGGTGAGATCTGGTAAGCTGTTGGGTTTCGTCGTAAGTGATAAAGGCATTCAAGTGGATCCTACCAAGGTGAAGGCTATACAGGAAATGCCAGCTCCCCGAACAGAAAAAGAAGTCAGAGGCTTTTTGGGACGATTGAACTATATTGCCCGATTCATCTCGCACCTGACTGCAACTTGTGAGGCAATCTTCAAGTTATTGAAGAAGGATCAAGTGGTAAGATGGAATGATGAATGTCAGGCCGCTTTCGAAAGGATCAAATAATATCTCCAAGAGTCACCCATTCTGATGCCTCCAGTTGAAGGAAGACCTTTGATCTTATACTTGACAATACTTGACAATTCGATGGGGTGTGTGCTGGGGCAGCATGACGAGTCTGGCCGAAAAGAGCATGCTATTTATTACCTTAGCAAAAAAATTTATTGACTGCGAGACCCGATACTCGTTGCTTGAGAAAACTTGCTGCACTTTGGCATGGGCTGCTCACCGGCTGAGACAGTATATGCTGACTCACACTACCCTATTGATATCAAAGATGGATCCAATCAAGTATATCTTCGAGAAGCCTGCCTTATCCGGAAGAATAGCAAGATGGCAGATGATCTTGACTGAGTATGACATCCAGTACACGACCCAAAAGGCAATCAAGGGAAGTGTATTGGCAGATCATTTGGCACATCAGGCAGTGGACGATTACCAGTCTATGAACTTTGAATTCCCGGATGAGAATATCATGATAGTAACTGACTATGAAACACCTGGACCGGATGAAGGACCTGAGGAGGGATCCCGATGGTCTATGTACTTTGATGGCGCTTCAAACGCTTTAGGTAATGGAATTGGCGCCGTGATCATATCCCCTGAAGCCTCTCATACTCCGTTCACCGCCCGATTATGTTTCAACTGCACCAACAACATGGCGGAGTATGAAGCGTGCATTATGGGTCTTCGAGTAGCTATTGACCTAAGGATTAAGTTTTTACGTGTATTCAGAGATTCCGCTCTCGTGATCAGTCAGATCAAAGGCGAGTGGGATACGAAACACCCAAATCTTATTCCTTACAAGGAGTATGTATTGACGTTGCTTCCGCACTTCGAGGAGATAACCTTTAAACACTTCCCTAGAGAGGAGAAACAGTTGGCGGACGCGCTAGCTATGATGTCTTCTATGTTCAAGGTCAGATGGGACAATGAAGCTCCCAAGATTACCATTGAAAGGTTGGATGAACCCGCACATTTCTGTGACATTGAGATTGAAGAGGTAGCAGATAAACCCTGGTTCCATGAGGTAAAAAGGTATCTTGAAGCTCAGGAATACCCTGAGGGTGTATCTGTTAATGATAAGAAGTTTCTGAGAAGTTTCGCGGCGAAGTTCTTCATCAGTAATGACATTATTTACAAGCGTAACCATGACTCAACCTTGCTGCGTTGTGTGGATAAGAACGAAGCAGAAAGGATCATGATAGAGTTACATGAGGGTACTTTCGGAACTTATTCCAGTGGACACACCATGGAAAAGAAAATCCTTCGGGCAGGATATTATTGGTCCACAATGGAAGCCGATTGTTATCAGCATTCTCGGACCTGTCACAAGTGCCAAGTCTATGCTGATAAGGTGCACATACCTCCAGTTCCTCTGAATGTTTTGACAACTCCTTGGCCTTTTGCAATGTGGGGCATTGACATGATCGGCGAGATCAGGCCTATGGCATCTAACGGGCATCGTTTCATCCTGGTAGTAATTGATTACTTTACGAAGTGGGTTGAAGCAACTTCCTTTGCTACAGTGACCAATAACGTCGTGCCACGGTTCATTCAGCACAACCTGATCTGTCGGTATGGTGTACCAGAGAGGATCATTACAGACAATGGCACAAATCTCAACAATAAGATGATCACCGAGCTCTGCAAGCAGTTCAAGATACAGCATCACAACTCTTCTCCTTACCGACCGAAGATGAATGGGGCTGTAGAAGAGGCTAATAAAAATATCAAGAAGATTGTGCAGAAGATGACGGTGAAGTACAAAGATTGGCACAAGATGTTACCGTTTGCTCTTCACGGGTACCGTACCTTAGCACGGATGTCAACATGGGAAACACCCTATTCCTTGGTTTATGGCATGGAAGCTGTCTTGCCCATTGAAGTTCAGATACCCTCTCTTTGGATTATGAAGGATGCAGGTTTGAGCGAAGATGACTAGATTCAGACCCGGCTTGATCAACTGAACTTAATCGACGAAAAGAGGCTTACTGCTATTTGTCATGGTCAGACGTATCAAAAGCGGATGATCAAGGCATTTAACAAGAAAGTCAGACGACAAGAGTATCAAGTTGGGGATCTAGTAATCAAGCGCATCATCCTACCTCAGGGTGATCCCAGGGGCAAATGGACCCCTACGTACGAAGGGCCATTTGTGGTTAAGAAATTTTTCTCAGGAGGAGCTATGATTCTAATCACCATGGACGGTGACGACCTTCCTCACCCCGTCAATGCAGACATAGTGAAAAAATACTACGCATAATCAAAGACCCGCTAGGTTGACTGGCCTAGGCAAAAATAAGGGCTTCCCGGAGAACCAAAAGGGTTCGGGCAAAAATAAGGGATGAAAATGAAAAAATTTGGACACCCGGCAAGTCGAAAACTTGAAAAGGCAGCTTGGGCAAAAAGGGTATCCCGGTGGACTGAAAACCGAAAGGGCGGTCTAGGCAAAAATTAGGGATTAAAGTATAACACCATGTCTCATTGGATCACCTTGCAACCAAACTTCGGTATCAACTATCAAGCTCGGACGACACTAAACAATCTGATCTACCTTCAACCAAGAAGCAAAATGATGAGATGCTCGAGGACATAAGGGCAATAGCAGAGTTGGAACCCAATGGGATTATTCACATAGTTGTTTTTCCTTGTTTTCACAAATTGTATAAACTCTATTGTTCGGAGGCATTCTCTTACTAGGACGCCAGCCTCTTGTACAAAAACGCCTATTTACAGGCCAAACTTCAAAATCAATACAATTCATTTTCAAAGAAATTTCAAGCTGTTTTTCCTTTATCTGTTTTGTTTTGCAAAGAACGTCCAATGTTCATTTTTGATATATGCATTTGACATTAATTGCTGCTCATGAATATTTACATGTGAAACAAAAGACAATTACTCGTAATATCAGAAACAGGGGCAATAAGAATTGTCCAAGCTTTACAGTTGCTCTGTCCACCAGGTACAAGGATAAATTAAGCTGAAAAATATGGCTTAAATACTTTCACTCCCCGTAGAGTAAGAAAAGGCAGTAATGTTAGCTCTCCCAGCTGAGACTCACAACCGCGAATGAATCAGGTAATATTCTCCCCAAGCAGAGTTTATCTATCATCAACACTGAAAAGTCTTATCATCCCCGGCAGAGTATAAAATATCTCCAGTGGAGTTTGGAAAGTTTCCCCAGCGTAGTCTGAAAAAGTTTCCTTAGTGAAGTTTGGAGAATCATCCCCAGTAGACTCTGGAAGGTTGTCCCCAATAGAGCCTAAAAGGTTATCCCCAGTAAGGTCGCTATTGGAAGAATCATCCCCAACGGAGTTCATTCCTTTCACCAGCAGAAACATGAATCCCCAACAGGATTCAATATCACCAGCAACGATAATTTTATCCCCAGCTGAATTTATCCGCGGAATCCTCTACAGAGCATCTCTTCCCCACAGAGTAATCTCCTCACCAGTTTATTCCCCAGCGAAGTTATCCTCTCCTGCAGGTTTATTCTTACAAATATCTTCATTCGCTATCTCCAGCTGAAACAAAGAATTCAACTCTTTTCTCCAACGGATATCTGGGATTTATTTTCCCCAGCTAAAGACATTACATTTCCATACATCATGACATGCATACACGTCATACGACACAATCTCATTTTTTTTGAGAACATCATTGCCTAATACATATCATGCATTACATACAACTAACCTTTATCTTTCAGGAAGGATGCGATTAAATTCTCACGAAATCCAAAGCTAGGAAGCTTTTTCCTCCGTTGAAGTATAGACGAGTTCCTAAATCTCAGCAGAGAAGTTTTCTCAATTGAATTACAGGCAAGTTCTTAAATATCGACGAAGATGTTTCCCCAGTTGAATTAAGGACGAGTTCTTAAAACTCAGCAGAGATGTTTTTCTCAGTTGAAGTACAGACGAGTTCCTAAATCTCGACAAAGTGTTCCTCCATTGAAGTACATACGAGTTCCTAAATCTCAACAGAGAAGTTTTCTCAGTTGAATTACGGGAAAGTTCTTAAATCTTGACGAAGATGTTTCCCCAGTTGAATTACGGACGAGTTCTTAAAACTCAACAGAGATGTTTTTCTCAGTTGAAGTACAGACGAGTTCCTAAATCTCGACAAAGATGTTCCTCCGTTGAATTACAGACGAGTTCCTAAATCTCAGCAGAGAAGTTTTCTCAGTTGAATTACGAGCAAGTTCTTAAATATAGACGAAGATGTTTCCCCAGTTGAATTACAGACGAGTTCTTAAAACTCAACAGAGATGTTTTCTCAGTTGAAGTACAAACAAGATCCTAAATCTCGACACCTCAGTTGAATTACGGGAAAGTTCCTAAATCTCGACACCTCAGTTGAATTACAGGCGAGTTTCTTTTCCCTCAACAAAGATCAGACTTCCCCAGTGGAATCTTCCTCAACAACAGGTATGAAAGCTCTCGCTAAGGAATCTCTTATGCGATCTTCACTTCTCCAAACGGCATTGGTAAGCCCATTTCCGACATCGCAAAGCAACTACCACTTCATGCCAGTGCAAATTTCTGGGCACTCTAGTGTTCAATCATCTTCCACCTTCGGATCACGAAAGGCACGAAAGTCAATCTAAATCCTCAGGTTTAAGAAGATTGAACATGGGCAGCTGTTGTACCCCAAAATTTTCCCTCCCATATTTCTCAAAACATTGCAAGAAAGATCTTCAAATTGCTCAAAGTAGTCCAAGGGTTGGCCAAACAAGCTCTCTCCTAAGGCAGTCTACTCAAATTAGGGTTTTGTGTTGCATAAAGATCCTTGAGTCCAAGTGACCCCAAGTTCTCACCAATGTCCTAATATGTTCTCAAGATCATCCATGTCAAGTTTCAAGCCTTGCAGAGGAATTTTGCTCATTCAATTGCTCAAAAGGTCCAAAAATCGACTGTGCTAGGGCAAAAGTCAACTGTGACCCAAATACAGTCAAACTTCAGGATTTTTTGTCAACATTCTTATTTTGAAGGATATTTCATCATTTGATCAAGTGTTGATCATGATTCATCAAGGATTGCTCAAAATTCATCATGATTCAAAAGTTGCTAAATTAGGGTTTTGTAGGAAAAGTCAACTCAACTTTGACCAAGCATAATTTTCTCATACTTTATGAGAAATGACCCATCCAAAGCTCATTTTGAATAGGATGCAATTCCATACAATCCATATTCATACCCAAAGATCAAAATATGCACTCACAAGAAGTTATGGATTTTGACATTATAAGTCATTTTTGAAAGTTAACAAAACACCTTTTTTGTAAAAACTTATAACTTGAGCATGGAATATCAAAATGAGATGATACCAAAAGGGTTGATTAGAGGACACATAAAGCTTTCTAAAAAGTCCAAGAACACCTCCAAAAGTTCAAAATTGAAGAAGTTATGCATTGTTGAAGTTGGACTTTTTTGCAAAATTGCCAAAAGTCATCTATCCCCAAAACTTCAAATTTTACCAAATGGGCCCATTCCTTTTCACTTGTTTTGAGTTTGCATTGTAGCCCACATGCTCCAGCCTTGGCCATGTGTCCATATAATTTTTTATTAATTATTTTGATTTAAATCAAAATAAATCAAATAAAAATCCAAAGGCATTGATAACAAAGATTTTGTGGTGATTTCAGGGTCCATTATACAGCTTGCCATCATCAAACTCGTATCAAATCAATTGTGTGCAAAAAATATTGAAATCAAGCCAATTTTGGAAAGCTTTGAAAGAAGAATCAAATCAAATTCAAAGTCATAGATGGAGAGAGATTTGGACAGCAAATTCAAACCTAATGCATTGTGCATTACATAAGGAAGCGATGCAGACAGAAATCAGGGTTAGAGATCAGTTGTAGAGGCAGAACAAAGTTTGCAAAAAACCAGAAAAAGTGTGAGATCGAAATCAAGTCTAGAGGCAGTTTCAAGACTTAAGACTTGTCTCAATCTCTTCCTGGCCATCTCCACAAGCGAAACCAATCAAGGCCAGGCATTTTCAGACCCTCACACGCACTGTAAGTCCCTCACGAATCCGCCATATTCTTGAATTCGATTAAATGATTCTTGCATCTATAATGAAAAACAATTGCATATTCTGAATCACCATGTCATTTGCTAGCTTTTTGCATTAACTAATTTCATTCTTATGCTCTGTATCGTGGATCACCATTGCTAGGGTTTGTTGTTTGTTTTTAGGGCTTTTTGTTTTAGAAAAAATTAGCCATGATAATGGCTATGGGTGTGATCAGCAGGTTGAGACGAACTCAACCATGGTTTTGGAATGTGTTTCCATGGCCTGTGGGAGATTTGGGAGGAGCCCTTGTCTATAGCGATGGACATTTGTCCGTAGGTATAAATGTTGTGACTTTTAGCCACGGTCCAGAGGACAGGGACAATGCGTGTCACGCCCCCATTAGTCCATTCAAATCTGGCGCACTATTTTTTATATATTTACCCAATGAAACTTGTTTTCTTATATTATAATTTGTTTGTACCATATTAACAATTGAAGACAAGTGGTGTAGTGGCAGGCATAATGTGTATATCCCCTTCAGGATCTGGGTTTGAATCCCAGGTCCCCCTATTTTCTCAATAACGTTTTCTTGCAGATAATGCAGTGCACATGCCAGCTTGATGACCATCATACTCCCTCACCAATCAACACGCCAGATGGCCAGATGGCCAGATCTGGTGGTCAGCATCAAGGGTGCACCAAAAGGCTAGTCAACGCATGTACACAGGATCAGAAAAAGTCAATTGGATCAACTTCAAATGGGCCAGCGAATTTTCTTTCTACACACCCAAAATCAGGCCCACTTTCTTACTTTTCTATTATTTTGTTTATTTCATTTATTTATTTATTTTAATCACTAACCAATAAACAAATTTTCTTTTCTTATCAAAAATCACCAAAAAATATTTTTACCCCAATTAAAATTCAAAAACTTTATTTTTGTTAATAAATATTAACTAATCAATTAGGTTTTTAATTCTAGAATAACATTAATTTATTTTGTAAGTAAATAAAATCTATTAGAATTAATTAGGTTTTAACTTTAGTTTAATTATTTTTATTTTCTTTCTTAAAATAATCAAAACTCCAAAAATATGTCATTTATTATTTTTCATTAATTAATTAATTTAATAATTAATTTAGTATTTAATTTAGGATTTAATTTCTTTTCTTAAAATAAAAAACAACAATAAAAGCATTTTCTTTTAAAAGGGTCAAAACCCTAATTTCGCATCCGATTTAATTTCGCGTCGCGCTTTATTTTTCTTTATCTAATTAATGTATCTGCTCCCGGTTTGTAATAAATAATTAGGACATTTTATTTATTTTCCTGCTTTTTATTTTCAAAGGGTTGTTTTTAGCGATGTAAATACCCGACGCCTTGTAATAATTTAGTTTTAATTTCTGCATATTAATTCTGCAAATTATACAATTGTTAGATGTTTGATAATAGGGCTTGCATGACAAGAATGAATGCTTAATCTAAAATCAAATTAGATCACCCTAAACATGTGCAAAGATAAAAATAAACTGAAAACAAAACACTCTCACATGCGCACTCTTAGGGTACACCCCACTTGGTTGCCTTCGTACACGGTCATTGAGTATAGGGTATTTTAGAGGTCGCCCTCTTGTCTAAAAGATCATAGTTGCCTAGAAACGGTTGCCTCGGATATTGTTGCCTCAAACAAATGATCTAATACATTAGGGTTACCGCTAAGGTGTCCTAACATTGCTTTAGTGACCGTATGTCCCCCTTTCAAATTGGCCCTCAAACTCCAACGACGGTGCTACCTACTCACTAATAGTGGGATAACATTGTCTAAAGGAAACAAGCATAGAACGATTCCTTTTTTGAGTAGGTAGATAGTTCTTAGATACTTGCTCATCCCAAAACAAAACAAAATTTTCACACTTACACTCCTTTATAAACAAAGTTTTCAAAAAACACTTCATTACACTCTTGAGGACAAAAGCAAGAGTTAAATCGAAGTTAAAACAAAAACTTTTCAAAGCCCACAAACACAAAGAAAACATTTTTGAAAATGATGAGCAAGTACCTAAGAGCCCGTAGATAACTACGGATAGAAAGGGTGCTAATACCTTCCCTTTCTATAATCTACCCCCTGTACTCAGAAATATCTCGAAAAAGGAATTTTTATGTGCTTTTTTCCTTTCCTTGTTGGATAAAATAAAAGTTGGTGGCGAATCTTTCTTACCGCGACATTTTGCAAACACAAAACGCAAACCAGCATTCCAAAAAACAGTCAGTTCTTCCCACCGTATCACACTACCAACTAATGGTACAGATAGCATTATCTCTAAAGGAGGAGGAAAATAACAAGAACGACCTTGAGTGGGTATAATACTTTTAATCGCTTGCTCCAAACTCTTTTAAAGAAAACATTTCTCACCTCACACTTTCAAAACAATGAATATTTTCAAAACACTTTGTACGCGTTCTTGAGGACCGATATAAGAACCATTACCAAGATAGTCGTACTTTGGCTTTTCAAAATATTTTAAAACACTTACACAAAAAGGTAATTTTCAAAGTGAGCTAAGCGATTAAAAGCTCGTAGATAACTACGGATAAAAAGGATGCTAACACCTTCCCTTTTCTTAACTTGCCCCCCGAACTCAAAATCTTCAAGGTCTTTCTTGTTCTTTTCACCCTTTCCTTCTCGGATAAAAGAAAAGTCAGTGGCGACTCTATTTACCAGTGATTTCTGACAAACAACTTCTAGTCTTCCAAACTCTACACTTTGGTAACTTACAGGATCGACTAGATTGATCCTAGGACATGTGTCTTAGTGCTTTTACAATCTGACTCGAAGTTTGGAATTATATGAATAATAATAAGATCTTTCTATGTGATTATGATTATCCTAAGATATTAAAGTTTGACTATAAATCCTAAATGTAACTTAAAGGAAATGATCTGGATATTTGCAAGAATGTAAAGACAATGCTAATAAGGAAAGTTCAACAAAATTTGTTGAAGACTTGACTGGAAACAAAAAACTATAAGAAAGTGATTAAAGTAACTTTGTATTGAGAAAATGACTTTAAATAAACTGTTGGTGTTCTTACACATACATTATCAGCAAACTCTTTTCTCTCGCTCCGGTACTTTGAGTATTAAATGATTTCTATACAATGTGAACACCTTTGAATCCTAAAATCTAAGACTCTTATTTTTACTAATTCAACCCTAATGGTCTTTCTATGAGATCATGCCACATTCTACATTTTCAAATGCATACATTCTGATGCTTCCACGCATCCTCCTTGCGAAAACGTATCAGTTTGAATTTCAAGCTTTTCCCGCTCATAGATTTGAATTCATCTATTGTGACTGTCGAAGCAATCTCCACATATCTTGAAATATGATTTCATTCTTTTGACTCTGATTTGCACTTCAACATATCGAACTATAAGAATAAACTTTATAAAATAACCTTATAAGGCCAAGTTTCATGCCATCCTTTGAAACACGATTTTCTCAAATCAACTTTCATCAAATGTCGAAATCTTCAGCTAACAAATTTCCCTCAATAAATGTCTATTTCGAATTAGTGCAGAAATGGGCATTTCTTGTAGTCACCAAATTTTGACTATCAACCTTTCATTTTCCTTTAATTCCCGACGTCACATTTAATCATGACTACTTTTTAAAACCGTCTCATCAAGACGTGCGCACAACAGTTTAATCATCATTATGTATCAACTTCCAAGAAAATGAATAGTGGTCTTTCACCTTTCTTCACAAGATGCTGACATGTGCCCCACTAACTCCTTGAGGTGTAACCTCCAACTCTTCCACTGACCATTGTAAAACTCATCTCTTTTAATTTTTCTCTTTCTTATTTTACAAACCCAGAAATCTTCACATTTTCTCTAATTTACGCTCTGAGTTCTCTTGAAAGCTTCATCAGTTTTAAAATTTGCAACAATGTGTTCTGCCAAACAAGATTACAAGCATGCTGAGAAGTCTGGAATGTTCAAAGGTTCATCTTCTCAGATTGTACCAACCAGCAAAATCATTACTTCTGGAAGTCAAGAGTTTATCATGCCTTCAAAACTTACTCATGAACAAAAAGATATTTATGCTTCCCAAGTACTAATCCCTTCTCTGCTCTCTGGTAAAACCCTAGGTTTTTTAGGCCCCTTGATCGCTACATGAAACTTAGAAAAGTATGTAGAGTTTTTTCCCACTTATCATGTTACCAAACCCTTGGCAAACAAAACTGTACCCCCCAAGGAGAACATTAAAGACTCCACTAAGAAGCCCAAAAAATCTTATAAGGATAAAACCTCTAAGGATATTCCTTCAAACCCTAAGGCATAGATAGAAGCTTTCCAACTATATTACATAACTGAGAGCTTTAGACCTTTTCGATCATGCCCAGCCTTAGATAAATCCTATTTAGCTTGGCTTACTAAGGTTGAAAATAAAAAAGCTCAGGTTTGGAAAGAATTAAGAATCTTCGACTTGATTCAAATGTCGGAACTAGGTTTTAGCTATTTCCAGCCTTTTTTGCTAGCATCCCTGTATTTTTGGGATAATACTTACAATAATTTTCATCTCCCTTGTGGGATGATAACCCTAACTTTCTTTGATATTGCTAATATCACCGAACATCCTTCTACTGGAGAGACTTTTGATCCTTATTTGGAGTCTGAAGACACCATTGACTTCAATGTCAAAAATGCTTCTTTTAGAACTTATATAGACCTGTATCATATTGATGGTGAAGATGTTTATAACATTGAACACATAGATTTCATAGCCTTATGGTTATCTAAATTCATTTTTTGCTGCAAATCTCTGCAAGTAGCCAAGAGATTTCTGACCCTAGCAAACCAATTACATTCTGGTCGAAAGGTGTGTTTGAGTGAGTTACATCTAGCTAGCCTGTATGAAAGTTTAGGGGCTGCTACTGCCAAACTTAAGGATTATGAAGCAGACACCAACCTACTTTTATCTGGACCCTATTGGCTTCTTCAACTGTGGCTAAATGCCACTTTCGAACCTTCTCTTCGAACGATTGTAACTGTTGAAGAAAAGGACCCTGGAATAGAAGGTCAGAGCATTGAAGTAACTAGACTTATACAACTAACTTCTAATGATAATGCTGAAAACCTTCAAACTTGCCTCACTAAATACATGCTGATGTTCTCGAAACGTCACAATTGTACCCCCTTTATGGCTCTTTTCATCAATCGAACTCATGTTCCTTCCTGGTTTACCTCGTTAATTGAAGACGCTGGAGAATGGAGATGCTAATATTGAAAACATATGGCACACATTTCTTCTTCCTAGACTCCTAGTATCCAGGATCTTGCCAGTGAAAAGATATGTTTGCTTGTTGGCTTATCAGCCCAATTTTGTCTCTCGACAGTTTGGATTATGCCAACTCATCCCCGAATCTCTCTTCACTAGAAAACATGAGATTTGCATTGCAGGTATGTATTACTATGTTCGAGACATCAAGAAACACCAAGAATACCATGCCAACTTTCCTGAATTTAGTCTCACTCCCTATCAACCTGCTTTCTATATGACCAATGGCTTCTACACCTGGTGGACCAACTTCTATTTGAACAACATGTTCGATACTGCTCAAATAAATGAATGTTTAACTAAAGCTTTTTCCCTTGTGCAGGAAAATGTCCCAAAAGGTAAACTAACGCACACCAGGGAAATCCAAGATTTCTAGAAATTCTTTGAAACTGTCTATGATCCAACTACTCTTAGTCGAACCGTTTTCCATGCAGCAGCTATTTTAAAAGAAAAATTTACAAAGAAACTTCCACGTTTAAAGATTCCCTCTTCTGCAAAACCTAAACATAGGTATGATTTGGATTTTGAACTGCAACCACCAAAATTTCCAAAATTTCCTAGTGCTGATTTTGGCCTGGAGTTCTTTCTACCCTATCCAGATTGGTTCACAATACTTTTAATGAGTTAAAAAATGATTCCCAAAAACCTGCTAAGAGAGTAGTTTCGACTAAGTGCCCTCTGGAAACTTCCTTGGTTCTTTTAATTGTCTTTTTAGGAAACTTCTCAATTTTGAGCATTTGACTAACTTTGATAGTGTTTTCTAGCTGTTGAAAGGAAAACCGTAGAAAAACCTGCAGTGAAGGTGGATTCAATTATTGCCTCAAAGCCAACAACTTCTTCCAGTCAGGGAGCTCCTTCTGCAAAGGGTGCTTCTCCAGAAAAAGTGGCAAAGAGCGCAAAGGTACTACTTCTAAGAATCCTTCTTACCCTTTTGCATTCTCTGACTATGATTTTTTCATTTTTTTAGGGTAGTGGTTTGCCTTAAACACCAAAGAAAAGAAAAACTCCCAATGAAGAAGCAATAGTGATCCCTGAAGATGATGATGAAGATGTCTTCCTCATTAACTTCAAGGCCAAGAAAAAATAAAAGAAACCACAACGTCGAAAGATGACCCATATCAAGCTACCAATCAGAAAGATATCAAAGTAAAAATCCTCTCTCCTCCTCAACATGAGGTTAAACCTTCACCCTCTGGGTTTGTAATTTTAGAGCATGTTACAAGCAATGCTTCTAATACCAATGGTCAAAAGGTATATCTTTATTTCAGTCTTTTCATTTCTTTATCAAATGTATCTTGACCTAATCAGCTCCTTTCTGTCTGTAGGATAAATCAACTACTCCTCATGTTTCCACTATCAACCAAGATGCTCCTTTGAATACAGAGACTCCTTCACCTCCTCCCTCATCCAGTGGTGTTGTCCAAAACAAGGGGTCTTCGACTGGGGTTCATCAACCTAAAACAGGTGATGTATGAGTCGAACAAGAGAATTTCTCTCCTGGCGAAGATGTCTTACCAGAATCTGGTAAGCAAATAATGGAGGAAGACAAAGACTCTGAAAGTACTCCCAGTAATTCTCCTTAAAAAAGGGCTCAATTTCCTACAGATTATATCGAGGACAAAGAGAAGTAATCAGATGGGATGGAGACATACTTTCGTGATGATGAGGAAATGGAGGAGGTCGAACAACAACCTAAGGACACCCATCTAACACATCCTTATGCAACTGATGTACCAAGAACACAGGCTCAATCAGTTCCAAATCCCATTCTGACTCCACCATTCACTGAGGAGGAAAAGATAACACTAAAGAAGAGTGACCCCCTCAAGTATGTGAAATTGATGATGGCTCTAAGGGAGTCTTCTTCTGACAAAAGCTCTTTTGGGGATTCGACCCAATCTGGTGCTAGTGTTAATGAAGCTTTCTATGATGAACTCCTTCAGCAAGTGAAGAAAGCTGTATTCAAAGCTGACTTGTTAGAGGTGCTGAAGATAGACGTTACTTCTCATTTTGGGATGAAACTTTTGATCAATTGAATCAACATTATTGCTTGTCCTGCTAACATAGGTGAGGTCTTGATAGATATCCAAAATCTAATCGACCAAATATGCGCTGAGTATAATAGGGAAGTTGATGCAACTTTGAAGCTTCAAGAAAAGGAACAAGAGAAAATTGTTGAATTTGACAAAGCTCTCAGTACCTCTAAAGCATCTTAGGATTTGTTGGCTTTAAGGAAGGCAGCCCAAGAGGAGTTCGATACTTATACAACTTCGATCACACTCTGGGAGTCTCACATTGTGGAGTTGCAGAAGAAGAATGTTGATGCCAAGGTGAAACAAGCTTCTATCAAAGGATTGGACACCACTGAGGCTGAAAATTTGGCTACACAAAGCGTTAAACATGTTGAAAGAGCTTCATCCATGAATGAAGAAATCGCACGCCTTAAAGGCATACGTGCTGCTGTTCAATACAAGCTTGGCCTGGAAAAGATCAGGTATGAGAGGATGAAGAACACTATCCTATTTTGATTTGTGTAATTTAGATTTCATTGTATTTTCTTTACGTTGTAAGCATTCTAGACAAAGCCATTTTGGCGCTTTCTAAATTAATTCGATCACCATTTTGGCTATGTATATTTTTGCTGCTTACTCTCTTGTCATGATTTTTATTTCCTGCAAAAATGGTTTATCCTTCTTTAAGTATTTCCCATTTACTCTTAGGATTCTTCGATCCTCAGCTAACTCCTCTACTTCGTAAGCGTTGTTTGAGAATTCCATTAGGATTCAGAAAGGTCCTTCCCAATGTGGAGACCATTTTCCTAGCCCTTTATATTTTCGATCCATAGGTAATATGACTTTCCATACCAAGTCATTTATAATACAATTCTTGCCTTTGACCCTCTTATTGTATGCTCTTACCACTCTTTCCTTTTGTCTTCTTAATTTTTCTAAAGCATGCAACCTTTTTTCATCTAAATCTACTAATTCATTCATCATCATTTCCCAATAAAGGTCAGAAGGAATTTCCTCTTCCCTTTGAATTCTAACTGATTGTAAGTATATTTCGACTGGTAGTACTGCATCAAACCCAAATGTGAGTTGGAAAGGTGTGGTATTAGTTTCTTCTTTAGGGGATGTTCGACAAGCCCATAATGCTTGGTTTAGAGTTTTGTGCCAATTTTTTGGCTTCTTCCCTACATGGTTCTTTACCAACCCAATTATCACCTTGTTGGCTGCTTCGACTTGGGCATTCGCTTGAGCATAGTAAGGTGTGGATGTCAATAGTTTGAAACATGTTTCCTTGGCGAACTCCTGCATCTTTGGACCAGTGAAGACTGATCCTTGGTCTATTGTGATACTCTATGGGATGCCAAATCTATAGACTATTTGTTTCTGAATGAATTTAATAACAGTCTCCTGATCCATATTTATTAAAGATACGGCCTCAATCTATTTTTTAAAGTAATCTATACCTACTAAAATGTACCTGTGGTTTTTAGATGAACCTGGTCTAATTTCTCCAATTAGATCCAGCGCCGAACCTCTGAAAGGCCAAGGTTTAATAATTGCATGAACTTCACTTGCTGGAGCATGTTGGATACCAGTATGCTTTTGGCATTCTTGACATCCCTTAGCAAATTCTATACATTCTTTAAGCATAGTAGGCCAATACATTCCATATCGAAATAACAACCACTTCATTTTATGACCTGCTTGATGGGCTCCACATGCTCCACTGTGAACACTAGATAATTCTAAATATGCCTCACTTTCTCCTAAGCATTTTAGCAAAACTCCTTCAGGGGTTTTCTTGAGCAATTCATTCCCCATTAAGATATAAGACAAAGCTCTATGCTTAGTATTTCTTTCTGTATCTATCGAAGGATCTCTGAGATAATTAACAATTGGAATTATCCAATATGTATCTACTAGAGTGTTAGTGACCAATACTTCAAATGTGTCTCCGTTAGTGTAATGTAACTGGGTACTTTCCAAATCTGTTGGAGACAACCTGGTAGCCATTGCCTTTCCCCTAACTTCGACCAACTCTTCTAGTTTTTCTTTAGTCACTTTATACCATGATGCTATTTTTGCTAAGTCATTTGCCTCTTGATTTTTTACTCTAGGGACATGCTTTATATATGCATATTCAAATTTTTTAAGTAATATGTTTGCAATAAAGAAATACATAATCAAATTTTATTTTATGCACTTGTACTCATTTGTCAATTGCTTTATTACTATATCAGAGTCTCCTTTGATATTGACTCTTGTTTCCCCCAATTCTAATAAGGATTCAAGTCCTACAATCAAGGCCTCATACTCTGCCTCATTGTTTGACCAAAGGGGCCCTTTGATTCTATACTTTAGTTTTGTTGGAATTCCATCAGGAGAAATTATCAGAATCCAAAATCCACTTCCCTTTTGGTGGGTAGAACAATCGAAGAACAATCTCCAAGGTTTTAACTCAACATAATGTTGGGGGTTTTCGACCACTGCGTGGTCTACAATGAAGTCTGAGACTACATGACCCTTCATTGCTTTTAAAGGCATGAAAGCTAAAGAATACTCAATAAGGGATAAGGCCCATTTGCCAATTTGATTGTGTAATATTGGCTTTGACAACATATGTTTGATAACGTTAAAATGTGAAGAAACATATACATAAAAAAGTTTTATATAATATTAAGTTTTGTACAAGAGAAATATAATCAAAGACAAAGCTTTTCTATAGCAGTATATCTTGTTTCTGCATCATTTAAGACTCTACTTAGATAGTAAATGGCTCTTTCAATGCCATTTTCGTCTTCTTGTGCTAACATACTACCAATAGTAACATCAGAAGCAGATATATACAATCTCACAGGTTTCCTTCCACAAGGTGGTGACAAGAAGGGAAGATTCATCAGATATTTATTGATCTTATTGAAAGCTTCTTGATTTTCATCGTTCCATTCGAACTTTTCTGGTTTCAAACGAAGGAGGGGCGAAAAGGCTTGAGTTCGACGGCTTAGGTTGGAAATGAACCTTCTCAGGAAATTTATCTTCCCTAAGAGTGATTGTAACTCCTTTTTAGTTTATGGCGCTTTTGCTTCCATGATAGCCTTTGTCTTGTTCTGGTTTATTTCTATCCCCTTCTTGTGGACCACAAAGCCAAAGAAGTCTCCGGCCTACACAAAGAATGCACATTTAAGGGGATTCATCTTCAAGCCATATTATCTCACCCTTTCGAATGATTGGTGAAGATGATTCAGATGACTTTCATCTGATACAAACTTTATCATAATGTCATCTATGTAAACTTGCATGAAAGTTTCTATATAATCATGAAATATTGAATTCGTTTCCCTTTGGTAAGTTGCCCTAACATTTTTTAGGCCAAAAGGCATAACTACCCACTCACAGGTACCTATTGCCCCAAGGCAACGAAAATCTGTTTTGGACATATCTTCCTCAGTAATGAAAATTATTTGTATCCAGAGTATCCATCAAGCATACTAAGGTACTCAAAGCCTGCAGCTGAATCTATTAGTATTTTTGCCACAAACATAGGATACTCATCTTTAGGAGTTGTTGCATTTAAGTCACGAAAATCTATGCATACTCTCAAAGAACCATTTTTCTTAATAACAAGAACTATATTGGCAATCCATTTGACATACCTTGTGGTCCTGATGCAATTGCAGCGGAGAAGTCTTTTGACCTCTTTCTTTTAACCTTTCGACCTCTTTTTTAATATTTGAAATAACATTTGGGGAGAATCTTCTAGGAGTCCGCTTGATAGGCTTCTTGCCCTACTTGATTGGTAGCTTTAATTCAACCAGATCTCTTTTTAAACTAGTCATTTCGTTATAATCCCAAGCGAAGAAATCTTTATTTTCTTTCAGCAACTCAATCACCCTCGTCTTCACCTTAGGATCTAGTTTAGCACCGATGTAAGTGATTCTTTTTATGCTCCCATACCCAAGATCTATCTCTTCAAAGGGGTCTTGATCCAACATCTTTGTGCTTGAGGCCAGTGGATCTTTCTCAAAACCCAAGGGCTCCTCATCATATATAGCGTCCAGCCTTTGTTTTAACTATTCGCCTAGTACCTGTTCGTTAGGAGGTTTTGGAATAAAACGCTTCCCAGGTCCTGCTGTGTGTAGTGTATCATCTATGGCTTCGATGGCCATGTTTGTTACCTCAGCTTCGAGAGTCGCTCTTCTTTTGTTCTCGGCCAGGTAGGCCGAAATCTTTTCGAAGAACAATGATTCAAACATAATGAATGTTCTCATCCCAGCCAATTGGCCATATATCAGATACTACTTCGACATCCTTTGTTTCTACCATGATCTCTCTATCCCATTGAAAACCATTTGGGTGGAGGGTTAAGAAATAAAGGGCATTCTTTCTAGGTGAGTATGCTTCTCTTGCTGGGTTGCATGGCCCTATATTGACTAGATTTCTGTCTAAGTTCCTCCTGTCCACCTGATTCACTTCATGTAGTAACTTTGGTCAGCTTCTATGTTTTCCACTATTCCATCCTCTCTCCAGATAGATAATCTTTGGTGCATTGTTGAAGGGACAAATCCAATTCCATGTATCCACTCTCTGCCAAGCAACAAATTGTAATTTTCTTTTGCTGGGATTACCATGAACATAGTGTAGCAGTAGAAATGTTCAAGACTAAACCATTTGATTGACTAGACTTTATACAAATAAAAATAAAAAATCGCCACCACACTTTATTGTTTCCAAAGGAATGGGAAAAGAGAGAATAACCCAAAAAAGGGGAAATATTCAAGGTAAGGGGGTTGGTTATGCAAAGGGAAGCTATTAGCACCCTAAACATCTACGGTACTCCGCAGGAACCTCTTTGTAAAATCTGTATTTTTTGGCTATAAACAATGTTGTATATAAAATGGATGGAGGAGGTGAGACAAGAAATATTTTTTTTAATGATTTTTGCACCCTCCGCGGTTGTGAACATTTAGTGCCTACGTACCACCTTTCATGCAATAGGGGATCGGGGTACACGTAGTTCCTCTTTTAAAAATTTGAAACACAAATGTGTTGGTTAATTTTATAAGATAAAACATCATCGTTGTTGTCCGTGTGGAAAACACACCTACTACCCACAATCATGAGAAAGGATAATTTGCATCATCTCAAAGTGGAGGATATGTCTTGGATTTCAAAATCAACAATGCCTCACTCAACACCCAAGTGGAAAATATCTCTCTTCACTATATATTGTAGAAGTATAGTTGTTTGCATCACTACAAGGATTAACAAGAGTTTAATCTTTTAAGAAAAGTTTCAAAGGTAAAAAAGCCAAAGTGGCAAAATGGTTTGAAATGAGATTGATTGAATTTTAGTCTTCTCACAAAAAATATCAAGGTATTATTAAGTTGATTGGAGATTTATTTATGAAATTGTTTTGAAAATGCATGGACATAAGTCCAAGTTTATTGTGAAAATAGTTCAAGTTTCAAAACAAGAAGAGTTTTCAAAAAGAGGAAGAAGATTTTGAAATTAAATAAGATGGGAGGAGAAGAAGAGACTATCCTAAAGCATAGGGTAAAAGCTAGGGATAAGTACCATCTAACCAACAAGAAGCCAAAACTTGACATTATGAGCCAAGATATAATTCCCATTCCTTGGATTGAAACCAAGCAAGCAAAAATACTAGACCTCTTGAGAGAATCAAACTTCAAGTGTATTATGTCTTCATAAAAATTGGGCAGAGTAACGGCTGTATACGGATGAATTCCAGATTACAAACAAAGCGTGTAATCACAAAAACCTACACACAAAACAAACAAACAACCTAATGTCTTGAGGTAAACCTCAAGAACTCTAGATAAAATAATCAAATAAGATTTCCAAGACAGGCCAAGGTTTCTAATCCTAAGTCCAAGAAAAGTCCCATGCTCCATAATGCCAAGGATAGTAACCAAATAGACCAAGTACCATTAAATATTTTTTAGGGTTTATGTTGATTATTAAGTATCTTTAAGAAAGGAATAGAACAGCTCAAGTGAGCAAAGTAAAAATGGCAAGAAAATAAATGCTCAAATGAGCAAAGATGAAAATGACATGAAATGTAAATGCTAAAAGTAAATAGTACATAAAGCATAAAAAAGAATAAAAGCATAAGATTAAACAAGTCAATAATTAGTGGTTAGTTGTATGACCATATTGAAACTTGTATTTGGAACTCATTAGAGGATTGGTAGAACCAAAGCCTCCACACAACAAGTTGCATTTGCTTTTTGTCAAGTATATCGTCCATTTGGGAAATCTCATAAGTACCATTTAATGATCAACGATGTTTAAGTAATCCGCGTTGACCAAAGGTGTTGTAGATCCATTAGAGGATTGGTAGAACCAAAGCCTATGAATCTCAAGGTTATTGGATCAAAGAGATCAAATTAACATGCTTGGGCTTGCAATCATAAGTTTGGGCCACGAATGATCATTTATTCGAATCGGGACAAAATTTAGCACTATGTTAAGCAATCGTAAGTGGACTTATATAGAAGTCGCACCTATTTTGAGGTTGGTCAATAGCAATTTGTGCATGATTTGTTTTGAGACATGATATAGAGATCATGCTCCAATAACACCTAGGGCAATAAGAAAGGGATAAGATGAAGAGGGGATGGAAAAATGAATAAACCACTTTTGAATTAAATTTTAATCAAACTATTATTAAAATCATTCATCCATTTTTGTGGAGTAAAACTCAACACCATGGATCCAATGATGTTAATAAAGTTCATGATCCAAAATTTAACCCAAGATCATCCAGAAAATAATCACAAAATAATATCACAATGAATATACATAAAAAAGGATTTTAAACATGTTTTAAAAAAAGAAAATAATGAGAAAAATATCACCTATGTCCAAATTAATCAAGAAATAAAAAGTAAGACCATTGAAAAATCAGAAATGGATCCAAATATTTTTATAAAATTTTTGGTAATTTTTAAAAGTCAGAAACTATTTTTAAACTATTTACAAATTTCTCAAACAAACAAAAATAGGTCAAAAATAGCAAACCTCAATATAAAATTCCATAAAATTTTCAGAAAGTCAAAAATATGCAATATAATATTTATGAAATTTTTCAGAATTAAAAACTGTCAGAAAGTATTTTTTTAAGTAATCAAAAGAAAGAAAATAATCCAAAAAATATAAAAAATATCAAATGTCAAAATAAAAATGTGAAAAATTAGTCATGAGATCAGAATTAATTCAAAGTATTTTTGTGAATTTTTTCAAAAATTTTGGATAAAAAAGTAAAAGAGTTATGAATTTTTGAAAATTTAAACAATAAAAATATAAATTCAAAAAATAAAATATAACCAAAAAGATGTGGACCATCAGATCATAGTCAAAACGCGTTAGTAAGCTGATCCTGTGGACCAGACGCGCTGTGCTTGATATGGACCTTAGTGAGATACGCATAGAATCAGAAAAAGGGCAACCAATGAAATTAAAACATTTGGCACGCTATCACTGGCTGAGACGAGACATGTCATCATCTTCAACCTCCAGACACCCTACAATGAGGATTTTGTGAGATCCTTCAAATGGAAAAATTAGAATCCCAAGCTAGTATCATTGAACTCGTCTCTTCAAGACGATCCTAACACCACCATCGCGCCAAATTTATATAAGGTATGGAGAGAGATGTGAATCAAAAACCCATAAAATAGTGAGCACCTTTAATTTGAGATTTCTCTCTCAATTCTCAATGGATTTAAAAATTGTAATCAACATTACAATCAGGAGAAGGAGTAGAATAGATTAGTGCTTGATTTGGATCCAAATGGTGTAGAATTCTACCTTTTCGAAGTTCAAGGAAGAAGCTCTGAAACTGGACTTCTGTAGCTTGAATTATGGCTCGTTTTGATTGGTTTAAGTACTGGAGAGTTTATATGATGCTTAAGGATGATGAATGCGTAAAGAATTTTGGAAAAGGGAGCTTAAATCTCATAAACTGATTTCAAAAAAGATGGGTTCGTGTGAAGTTTTGGCAGGGTGATTTTGGCTCTCAAAGCTTGAAGAAATGAATGGGGGATGACCCTCTATTTATAGGAAAGTGAATGGGAATGAAAATTGGAAGAAACAAGTAAGTTTGGAGGGAAATTGAGTGAAGGTCGAGCATGAGTGAAGTGTGACTTCATTTCCATCAAAACCCAACCAAATCTTGCGTTTTGGGGTGCTAATCACTTCTGGCAAGTTTGCTAATCAAGTTTAAATCAAAACGGCGCATAAATCTTGTGTTTAGAAGTCACATTATGGATTTCAAAATTCTGACTTTGTGGAAAATTCAGTTTCAAGTTACCAAATTCAAATCCATGGCATTTCCAACTCAAGGGGTCTTAGGGAATGATTCTTGATGCTTTAGAAAGATGAGGTTACAAGCTTTGAAATGGAAAAAGAATGGAATCAAATGGATGCTTGAGCTGAAAGTTGCATTTAGTCAAAGTTGAAGAAAAAGGGTTGACTTTCCATACTTAGAAATATTTCAAATTCTTCTTCAAAAACGACCTATAATCTTTTGCATCCAAACACGACCTTCCACTTGGAATTTTCTCTTGACCAAAAAATATGGAATGAAGTAGATCTCTTGAATGGCATTTTGAAACTTGAACCACTCAAAATCTCCAAAAATTGAGCAAGTTAGGACTTGTAGAAGTTGGCCAAAAATCATAAAATGACCTATAATCTTTTGCATATTTAAGGCAACTTCCATCCATTTTCCAACTTTGCACATAAAATAAGGAATAAAGTTCACATCCTAAATATCATCTTGGAAAATACTGGGCTCAAGGTGATAAAAATTGACCAAGTTATGATCATTTGAAGTCACACATGGAAAATTGGGGATTCATCTAGAGGACTTGTAATCTTTCTTCTTCACCAAGTTTCTTCCACATGAAAACTCTTTGGAACTTTTGAAGGGATTTGTTGATACCCCTTTGAAGAGAAGGATTTCTTTGGAATCACTCAAAAATACCAAAAGGTGAGCAAGATATGCTCCTTTGAATTTCAAAACCCTAGCTCCTAGATCAAGAAAATGCTTTGAGGAACTTTGACAAGTTTGAACAAACTTCTTGTACCAATATTCTTGCTTTGTGAATAGAAATTGTTAAGTATGATAATGAAGATTCATAGATACCAAAACCACTTCCATATATTGAATTTTTAGAGAAATATGCTCTTGTGACCAATAGGATCAAGGCCTCGTCTAAACATGACAACCTCTCTAATCAACCCCTTGTACTTTTGAGTCAAATCTAATAACCTTGAAATGTGATGAACCAAAGAAACCTTGACATGCCAATTCTTCCAAAACCAATCCAATGATGTGATTTGAACTTCTCAAGCTACATTGACCAGGGCATGGAAATAAACTCATGAACCCATGGGGTAGGTTGTTAAATCTCATTTCCTTCACCTACATGGATAACAAGCAAGACAAACCAACATTACATTTTATTAGTTAAATGAAGAAAACAAAACAATATTCATGATCACGAAAGGAACATAAGTCAAGGTGCTTGGTAATCCCTCAAAAGGAGAAAAACTCAAAGTAGGGAGGGGAACCAAGAATCCTAGTGTGATCTTGTTGTCAGTGAATTAACATGGTATGATGAAGGGATATTAGGGGAAAAAATTGGGGTACAACACATAGTTATCCTTGTAATTGAACAAACTGTCATATTTACCTGTATCACCCCCAATGTGTGTCCAATTTTCCCTTTGTAATTTGAGAGGACCATGTTGTGTGGCTTTACATCTGTATCAAACACTCTAATCCTTTTTAACATAAATTATGGTATTAGATTGATAGCTTCTCCTCTATCCACCAGAACTTTGTTTATGCCCACTTGCTCGACCCTGGCCCTAATGTACAAAGGCTTAAAATGCCCTTCCATTCCCTTGTCTGGCCTTTCAAAGAAAGCATTTTGTTCATCGACAGCTCCATTGTTGAGCACATAGTAACAAACTGGTTTATGTTTGGCCATTTCTTCCTCATCTGCTTCTTACTGATCCTCTATTTCAGTTTCCTGGTTATACTCATGAGGTAAGACTGACACTACATTACAATTGACATTAAGGGAAGAAATTCCGTCAATTTCAAAATCATTTGTTGACATTTCATCTTCCTTTATTGGGTTCTTTTGAATTTTCTCACTTGCAACCTTCTCCTCTAATATAAACAATTTTCGACCCACAGGTGGCTTGCTTGAGTTCGCAGTGCTCGAAGGGATCTTGTTACTACTAGATTCCCCTATGTATCTTGATGCTAGCTCTCTTTCAACCTTTTTAATCCTCTGATGCCTCCTCCCCTGGGATCTGGACATTGGAATCTTTCCCTCGTAGCTCTCTAACCTGTAAGCCTCTCTCTTTGATGTCTGGAACTGTTTTATGTAGGCCATTGAAGTCATGCCTCCTTGGTTGAAGCTCCTCCATTTTCCTCTTCCTGACCCTGCCTGAGTCCATTTGTCAGTTGGTATTTCAGCTGGAAGTTTGAAAGTGACTCTCCTAGCTTTGGGGTGAGGACTGTCTTGTCTCCTCGGAACTCCCTTCTTGTTGAAGACGTATACATTTGGGTTACCACCTTGTTGGTACCATCCATGGGTGAATGGAATAATTTCTAACATCTCATCCATCTCCCTGTCATACACTACTCCACACCTGGGACGTAACAGACACTCGTTTCAGCTTTATAAGAGCTTACCAGAAAACCCCGCAGACTTTCCCCTGGCTTTGGGTACACTTTCATCAACTGTCTTTCTTGTCTCCAATTACCTTAAGTTCTAGCATGTTGAGCTCTTTTATAAGCCTCTACTACCCTTCGATTCAGAATAATGTTGCACCTTGGACACACCATCATCTTTGAATTCCTTTGATGACACCTCCATAAGTACTCTCGTAGAGTTTCATTGAACTTAATGTAACCAGAACTCATCTGTTCCCTCTCTAGGTTGAGGCATCTTTCTACCTCTTCCATTTCTGGCGAAGGTTGGTTATAACCCACCATGTTAACCCTTAGACTAGGACCTTGAGCAATACTTATCTTCTCAAATTTAACTCTAAGGCCTTCAGCAGCCTCAGTTATTCTTCCCACGGGGCCCTCAGTAGCCTCTGATTCAACATTACCTGTAGAAATATTTTTGACATGATTGTCAAAGGGGATTATGTCAGTTAGGCTTCAGTATCCTGCTTTCCATCCATGTTGGAGCCTTTTACTTCCTTGGCCTCTTCTCCACACTCTACCATGTCCACCATGTTGATCTCCACATGTTCAATATAATTGGTATCTACAACATGGAGGGGTTCAACATCAACCTTCATATGGCTCTTGACTTTCTCAGCAAACTTCAAACGTCCTTCTTTGATAGCATTTTGAATAAGATCCATGAAAAGAAAACATTGTGAAGTTTTATGGCCCAAAAATTTATGATATTTGCAAAAGCCTCTTTTCTTCCGTCGTTCTAACATAGGACTTTTGGCATTAGGAGTCAATATCATTTGACCATCTTTTACAAGCAAATCAAAAATCTCATCACATTTGGTAATGTCAAACGTATAAGTTTTCTTGGGGAATTTCTCATTATTTTCTGTTTTGACAGGATTTCTTCAATTTGCTGGTGTAAGAATTTTAAAAGAGTTTGGGGGTGATTCTTTTAGTTCAGCCAAATATACTTCAAATTCCTAAAAATTATAGATATCATTGAAGGCCTATGTTTCTTCTTCTTCGGCTTCGACATAAGCTACCCTCTCTTTCTTATAATTTTTACTTGCTCTGGCCTTTTCTGCTTTTAAACGTTCAACTTGTCGAACTCTATCTACTAATTGGGCCATGTCTCTTAGATACTGAGTATCTAGTTTCTTTCAAATGGAGTAGTCTAGTCCACCAGCGGCCATTTCGACTAGTTCATGTTCAGGCACTACTGTTAAACATCTAGATTTTAACAAACAGAACCTATTCAAATAGTCATCTATAGGTTTAGTAAACTTTCTTTTAATGCGGGCTAACTCCTTAAGACTTATCTTAGTTTTCCCCATGTAGAATTATTCATGGAACAATCTTTCTAAACAAGGCCATGTATCTATAAAATTTGGTGGCAATGTGGTGAACCACATAAAAGCATTTTTTGTTAATGAACTAGGAAAATATTTTATCCCTAAGTTTTCACTATTTTCCAAATCCATTGCTTCTATCAGATACCTGGCCACATGTTCGACACTTGATTCATTAGTATCTCCTGGAAATTTTGTGAATTTGGGGACTTTACAACCCCTTGGTAATTCAGCCTGCAAAATAAAATCTGTTACTAGAGATGTGTAATTTGGCCGTTGAAACCCTGTGTTCAGGCCATTTTGGGCCATGATTATTTCAAACATGGTGGTTAAATTATTTTCAGCCAGCATGTTATCCTGCGTAACTCTATGGATCACCTATTCTGCATTTTGATCTCTGTTAACCATTACTACTCTCCTAGGTTGCTCCTCAGGGATCTCATGCTGAATCTCTTGTTGTTCTACCCTTGCCCCCATGTCCCTTTAGCCAACCTCTTATCTGGGTGGTCGAACCTTATTGGTAGTGGGTTCCTCCTCTTGAATTGCCAGTTGGTTTTTCCTACATCAAACAGGTGCTTGGGGGGCTCCAAAAAAAGTCTGCTATACGTGCCATCTGCGTTGACATTTGCTGATAGGATTGGGTATTTTCTTGGTTTATCCTATTAAAATTTTGGATCAAAGGGGAGAAAATGGTATTCATTTCACGGGCAAGCACTCCGACCATGTCATGGTTACTAGCGTCCATTTGTTGCCTAAATGTTGCCTAATTATTAGTTGTGAGCATAGGTAATTGGTTTGACAATACTTGGTTCTACGTACTTCGACCCATATGGTTCATACCAGAACCAGAATTTGGCACTGGCAAAAAGGTTGTCATGGTAGGATGTGTACGTGTGGATGTATTATTGTGTAATCCTGACATAAAGAAAGTTGGCATCCCATATTGGGGTTGCTCCCTCCAAGGCCTAAAACTCTCAAACCCTGGTGGCCTAGGGGTTGTAGGTTGAGTCTGATTTCCAAGATATGTCAACACATGGCCAGTTTGAGTATTCGAAGGGATCTCTGCCATGCTTGTAGAGATAAACATGGTTGTCGAATTGTTCGTGGGTATGGGCCCTATGGACACAGGTATAGAACTATTTGTAGCCGTGGATCCTGTGGATGTTGACATGGCTTGTGAACCAGGGATTGCAGTTGACACATTCGTCGAACTCGCAACGGTTATGCCTGATCCTTGTGGAGGATTTTGTCCTCCTCCACTATTGGTAGTATTAACCATTTTTATGTTTTTATTTTATTTTGGGTATTGATTGGTTATTTTTAGTTATCTTACCACTCCTAAGGTTCATATACTAATAGGAAGAATAAGTTTATAAAAGAAACTATAAAGACCCAAATTGAAATAACATAAGCAATGTAACTAAAACACTTCGACACCGTCCGACTGGGCGTGCCAATTTTTTTACCAGTGATTTCTAACAAACAACCGCTAGTCTTCCAAACTCTATGCTATGGTAACTTACATGATCGACTAGATTGATCCTAGGACACGTGTCTTAGTGTTTTTACAATCTGACTCGAAGTTTGGCATTATATGAATAATAACAAGATCTTTCTATGTGATTATGATTATCCTAAGATATTAAAGGTTGACTATAAATCCTAAATGTAACTTAAAGGAAATGATCTAGATATTTGCAATAATGTAAAGATAATGCTAATAAGGAAAGTTCAACAAAATTTGTTAAAGATTTGACTGGAAACGAAAAAGAATAAGAAAGTGATTAAAGTAACTTTGTATTGAGAAAATGGCTTTAAATAAACTGATGGTGTTCTTACAATGATTTGTATACAATGTGAACACCTTTGAATCCTAACATCTAAGACTCATATTTATACTAATTTTACCCTAACGGTCTTTCTATAAGATCCTGCCATGTTCCACGTTTTCAAAAGCATACATTCTGACGCTTCCACGCATCCTCCTGGAAAAACGCACCAGTTTGAATTTAAAACTTTTTTCACTCTAAGCTTTGAATCATCTAATGTGACTGTCAAAGCGATCTTCACATATCTTGAAATATGATTTCATTCTTTTGACTCTGATTTGCACTTCGACATGTCGAACTATAAGAATAAACTTTATAAAATAACCTTATAGGGCCAAGTTTCATGCCATCCTTTGAAACACGATTTTCTCAAATCAACTTTCATCAAATTTCGAAATCTTCAGCTAACAGACTCTTGCTATCCCAACATTTGCGATAAAACACAAAACAAGTCAGTTCTCCCATCGTATTACACTTGTGTTTGTGTAGAAGAATAGAGATATGAAAACAGAGAAATGGTTATTTTCTTGAATGTCTTTGTAAGAATCATAACAACTTCCTCTTTTCCCATAATGACTAACACCATAGATCATGGAAGTCGTTTTGCTTATATATATATGCTGTTGTTCAAGAATTTCTGAAAATGCCTTATCATATTTGTTTAACACAGTTTCAGAAGATGGATGTGCTTTAGAAAGAGTTTCTTCAAGTTTTAATAATTTCCTGTTCAGAAAGACATTTTCTTTTTCTAAAATAAAAT
The DNA here is from genome assembly GCA_948472305.1 of Vicia faba. Taxonomy (NCBI): domain Eukaryota; kingdom Viridiplantae; phylum Streptophyta; class Magnoliopsida; order Fabales; family Fabaceae; genus Vicia; species Vicia faba. The sequence continues at coordinate 1,295,820,229 of OX451740.1, forward strand.
TGTCTTCTTTTAAATCAGAAACTTCTTTCTCTAGCTTACCGTATTCTTCAACTTTATATTCATGAACTTTTTGAAGGTTCTTGAATTTTTGTTGAAGCTTCTGATACCTACTCAACGATTCAGATAGACATAATTCTAGTTCATCACAAGAGAGTTCATAAAATACCTTTTATGATTCAGACTCAGTTACTAATGTGCTTCCATCTAAGGTAGTGGCCATGAATTCTACATTAGCATGCTCCTCTTCAGATTTTAATTCTTCAGAGTCTGATTCATCCTATGTTTCCATGCGACCTTTCTTCTTGTCGTTGAAATAATTCTTATTAAGGCTTTCTTTTTTGGTGCTTTCTTTCTGTAGCTTTGGACATTCATTTATGTAGTGTCCAGTCTCTTTTCACTCGTAGCAGGTTACATCTTTGCTTTCTCTTACTCTTGTAGATGATTCTGAATGATCTTCTTTGCTTCTGGGTCTTTGGAAGTTGTTTTGTCTTTTCTTCCAAAGTTTCTTGACTCTTTTGGAAATAAGGGAGAATTGATCTTTGTCAACAGAAGATTCATCATCAGAATCTTCTACTTCTTCATCTTGGAAAGCTTTTCACTTTTCTAACTTGGTCCTTTCTGACCTTGATCTTAGAGCAACAAACTTACCTCTTTTCTGGGGCTCATCTTCCTCTAGCTCTATTTCTGAACTTCTAAGGGAGCTAACCAACTCTTCAAGAGTTAAGTTGTTCAGATCCTTAGAAAGCTTTAATGTAGTGACCATAGGTCTCCATTTTTCTTCAGAAGGCTTCTGATGTTCTTTTTAACATGATCAGTTGTAGAATATCATTTGTCCAAAAATTTAAGTCATGTGACTAAATTATGGAGCCTTGAAAACATGATTTCAATGGTTTCATCTTCTTCCATCTTGAAGGCTTCATATTTATGGATTAAGGCTAGAGCTTTATTATCATTGACTTGAGTGTTACCTTCATATGTCATTCTTAACAAATCAAAAATATCTTTCGTTGTTTCTCTAATTAGTGATCTTATGATGTTCATTGTAATATATTAAGTTGATAAGAATAGTTCTAGCTTTATGATGATTCTTGAGCACACACTTTTGATCATCATTCATTCTATTTCTGAGAGTGAGAATACCAATCACAGATACAGGTTCTTAATAGCCAAAAAAACAAGATCCAAAAGATCTTCATCATAGCCTAGAAAGAAACTTTCTAGTCTATCTTTCCAATAGTCATATTTTTCTCCATCAAAAATAGGAGGCTTAGTACTATAACTGTGATACGGTGGGAAGAACTGACTATTTTTGGAATGTTGGTTTGCGTTTTGCGTTTGTTTTTGCAAAATGTCGCGGTAAGCAAGACTCGCCACCGACTTTTATTTTATCCAACAAGGAAAGGAAAAAAGCACATAAATATTCCTTTTTCGAGATATTTCTCGGGTTCGGGGGGTAGATTGTAGAAAGGGAAGGTATTAGCACCCTTTCTATCCGTGGTTATCCACGGGCTCTTAGGTACTTGCTATTATTATTTTCAAAATATTTCTCTCTTTGTGCTTGTGGGTTTGAAAATTTTTTTATTTGAAACTTCGATTTAACTCTTGCTTCTGTCCTCAAGAGTATATGAAGTGTTTTGAAAACTTTGTTCGAAAAGGAGTGTAAGTGTGAAAAAGGTTTTGTTTTTTTGAAAGAGCAAGTATCTAAGAACCATCTACCTACTCGAAAAAGGAATCGTTCTATACTAATTTCCTTTAGACAATGCTATCCTACTATTGATGAGTAGGTATCACCGACGTTGGAGTTTGAGGGTCAATTCGAATGAGGGACGTGCAGTCACTAAAGCAATGTTAGGATGCCTTAGCGGTAACCCTAATGTCTTAAATCATTTGTTTGAGGCACCAATATCCGAGGCAACCATTTCGAGGCTACTATGATCTTTTAGACAAGAGGGAGGCTTCTAAAACGACCTATACTCAATGACCGCGTACGAAGGTAACCAAGTGGGGTGTACCCTAAGAGTGCGCATGTGCGGGTGTGTTATTTTCAGTTATTTTATCTTTGTACATGTTAAAGGTGATCTAAGTTGATTTTAGGTTAAAACATTCAGTCTTGTCATGCATCCCTATTATCAAACATCTAACAGTTATATTTTGCGGGAAATAAAATGCGGAATTTAAATTACAAGGCGTCGGGTATTTACATCGCCAAAGACAAACCCTTTAAAAATAAATAAAGCGATAAATAATAAATAAAAGTCCTATTAAGCTATTAAACCGGAGTCAAATACATCATTGGTAAAATAAAGTAAATCGCATGCGGGAAATTAAATCGAGCGCAAATTAGGGTTTTGACCTTTTTTGTTAAAGAAAAGATTTTTTTTGTTATTTTTATTTTAAGAAAGAAATTAATCTAAATTAATTACCAAATTAAATAAAATAAATAAATTAATGAAAATAAATTATTTTTGGGTTTTTGTTATTTTAAGAAAGAAATAAAAATTAATTGAATTAGTAAAAACCTAATGAAATCTAATTTAATTTTAATTATTTACAAAAATATGTTAAAGTTATTCTAATTAAATCCTAAATTAATTTATTAGTATTTATTAATAAAAATAAAAGATAAAGTTTAATTTGATAAAAAATATTTTTGGTGATTTTATTTTATAAAAAGGCTGAATTTTAATTGGTTAGGAATTAAATAAAACAATAAAAACAATTAATAAAACTAAATAAATAAAAATAGAAAAGAAAGGCGTTTGGGCCTGATTTTGGAGTGCTAGAAAGCAATCAGAATCCCAATTGTGTTGGCCTTGTTTGACTTTTTGGATTTGGTGTGCCTGCGCTGACTTGGACCATGGTAGACCTTCAGATCTTGGCCACCAGATTTGGCCTTTGGCCATCTGGCTGTTGGATGCCTGAGGGAGTATGGTGTTCTGCACGCTTGGATATCCACTGGAGTACCTGAAATACAAAATCAAATAAAAATTGGGGGACCTGGGATTCAAACCCAGGTCCTGAACGTGATTGCCAATGCACGCTTGCCACTACACCACTTGGCTTTGCTTGTTAATGTAATGGAAATAATATATAATAAGAGAAAACAAGTCAATGGCCAGAAAAAGTATAAAAAGCACGCGCCATTTGAACGGACCAATGGGCAAGGGACACTTCATCGTCCCTGTCCTGAAACCTATAAAACATTTACCTGCAGATTTAAATCCACAGCTAAATGCGCAAGCCTGCTCTAAAATCTTCCCTAGGTCACATAAATCATTTCCCAGAGCATGGTTAGGTTCGTCTTGGCTCCTTGATCAATACTATGCCCTTCTTGAGTCCTGATTTTGCCTGAAATAGGAAACCCCAAAAATGCTTCCAAGAACCCTAACTATGGCGCTTTACATTGCAGGTTAGTTAAACAAAATTGAGTGATGCAAAAAGCTTAGAAATGTTGTGAGGATTACAAATATGCAAGTAATTTGTTCAAATGATGCAAGAACGATGAATTACGATTTCAAGAACATGGGCATTTATCGTGACACTTACAACGCTTGTGAAGGTCTGAGAATGCTTGCTTTTGATCCAAATCGCTTGTGTGAACACCCAGGAAGATATTGGGACAGGTCTCAGCCTCTGAAAATGCCTCTAGCTATCAATTTGATTCCAAGCTTTTTTGTATATTTTTCAAGTTTTGTTGACTTTAAAAAATGACCTATAATGTCCAAATTTATTACTTCTTGTGAGTGCATTTTTTGATCTTGGGATATGAATATGGATTGTAGGAAATTGCATCCTCTTCAAAATGAGCTTTGGATGGGTCATTTCTCATAAATTCTGAGAAAGTTATGCTTGGTCAAAGTTGAGTTGACTTTTCCTACAAAACCCTAATTTAGCAACTTTTGAATCTTGATGAATTTTGAGCAATCCTTGATGAATCATGATCAACCCTTGATAAAATGATGAAATATCCTTCAAAATGAGAATTTTGATGAAAAATCTTGAAGTTTGACTGTTTGTAGGTCACAGTTGACTTTTGCCCATGCACAATCAATTTTTGGACCCTTTGAGCAATTGACTGGGCAAACTTCCTCTGCAAGGCTTGAAATTTGACATGGATGATCTTGAGAGAATATTAGGACATTAGGGAGCACTTGAATCCATTTGGATTCAAATATCTTGATGCAACACAAAACCCTAATTTGGGGTTGACTGCCTTAGGAGATGACTTGTCCGACCCACTCTTGAGCAAACTTGAGCAACTTGGAGATTTTCCTTGCAATGTATTGAGGAATATGAGAGGGAAAATTTTGGGGTACAACAACTGCCCCTGTTCAATCTTAAACCTGAGGATGTAGATTGGCTTTTGTGCCTTTCGTGATCCGAAGGTGGAAGATGATTGAAAACTAGAGTGCCTAGAAATTTGCACTCGCATGAAGTGGTATCAGCCTTGTGATGTCGGGAATGGGCTTACAAATGCCATTTGGAGATTGCTGGCGGGAGGATGGGCTTAAAGATTCCATCTGCAGGAGTGTCGATCGCATATGAGATTCCTTAGCGAGGGCTTGTATACCTGTTGTTGTAGAAGATTCCGCTGGGGAAGTCTAACTTTGTTGATATTTAGGAACTTGCCTGTACTTCAACTGAGAGAACATCTCTGCTGAGTTTTAAGAACTTGTCCGTAATTCAACTGGGGGAAATCTGTCGAGATTTAGAACATTATCTGTAATTCAACCGAGGATAATTCAGTTGAGATTTAAGAATCGGTCAGTACTTCGACTGGGTGAAACATCTTCATCGAGATCTAGGACTTGTCTGTAATTCAACCGAGGATAATTCTGTTGAGATTTAAGAACTCGTCCACACTACGATGGAGGAAAATTGTCGAGATTTAGAACCTTATCTGTAATTCAACCGAGACTAGTTCAGTTGAGATTTAAGAACTGGTCAGTACTTCGACTGGGTGAAACATCTTCATCGAGATCTAGGAACTGTCTGTACTTCAACCTAGGCTAATTCTGTTGAGATTTAAGAACTTGTCCACACTTCGACGGAGGAAAATTGTCGAGATTTAGAACCTTATCTGTAATTAAATCGAGGATAATTCAGTTGAGATTTAAGAACTGGTCAGTACTTCGACTGAGGAGAATTGTCGAGATTTAGAACCTTATCTGTAATTCAACCGAGACTAATTCAGTTGAGATTTAAGAACCGGTCAGTACTTCGACCGAGGGAAACATCTTCATCGAGATCTAGGAACTGTCTGTACTTAAACGGAGAATAATTATGTTGAGATTTAAGAACTCGTCCACACTTCAACGGAGGAATTGTTGAGATTTAGAACCTTATCTGTAATTCAACCGAGACTAATTCAGTTGAGATTTAAGAACCGGTCAGTACTTCGACTGAGGGAAACATCTTCATCGAGATCTAGGACTGTCTGTACTTCAACGGAGAATAATTCTGTTGAGATTTAAGAACTCGTCCACACTGCGAAGGAGGAAAATTGTCGAGATTTAGAACCTTATCTGTAATTCAACCGAGACTAATTCAGTTGAGATTTAAGAACCAGTCAGTACTTCGACTGAGGGAAACATCTTCATCGAGATTTAGGAACTGTTTGTACTTCAATGGAGAATAATTCTGTTGAGATTTAAGAACTCGTCCACACTTCGACGGAGGAACATTGTTAAGATTTAGAACCTTATCTGTAATTCAACCGAGACTAATTCAGTTGAGATTTAAGAACCGGTCAGTAGTTCGACATAGCTGAGAACTTAACTGCATCCTTCCTGAAAGGTAAAGGTCAGTCGTATGTAATGCATGATATATATCGAGCAATGATGTTCTCAAAATAAATGAGATTGTGTTGTATGATGTGTATATGCATGTGTCATGATGTATGAAAATGTAATGTTTTAAGCTGGGGAAAATAAATCCCGGATAGCTGCTGGAGAAAAGAGTTGGATTCTTCGTTTCCGCTGGAGATCGCGAATGAAGATATTTGTGAGAATAAACCTGCAAGAGAGGGTAACTCCGCTGGGGAATAAACTGATGAGGTGATTAATCTGCGGGGAAGAGATGCTCTGCTGAGGATTCCACTGATAAATTCTGCTGGGGACGAATTACCGTTGCTGGTGATACTGAATCCTGTTGGGGATTGACTTCTTGTTTGTGAAAGGGGAGAATTCCGCTGGGGATAATCTTTCAGTCGTGACTTCACTGGGGATAACTTTTTAGACTCTTATGGGGATAATCCTTTGAACTTGCTGGGGACAGTCCTCCAAAGTTTACTGGGGATGATTCTCCAAGCTCTACTGGGGAAGCTTTTTCAGACTGCGCTGGGAAAATTTTTAACTCTGCTGGGGATATCTTGTATTCTGCCGGGGAGTGTTCTTATAATCCATTGGGGAATATTAAGACTGTCGGGGAAATTAAGCCTTTCCAGTGTTGATGGTAGATAAACTCTGCTTGGGGAGAATATTACCGATTCATTTACAGTTGCAAGTCTTAGCTGGGGAGAGCTAACATTACTGTCTTACTCTGTGGGGAATGAGTGCATCTCAACCATATTCTTCAGCTAAATTTACCTTGTACCTGGTGGACAGAGCAACTGTACAGTTTGGACAATTCTTATTTGCCCCTATTTCTGATATTACAAGTAATGGTCTTTTGTTTCGCATGTAAATATTTATGAGCAGCAATTAATGTCAAATGCATATATCAAAAATGAACATTGGACGTTCTTTGCAAAACAAAACAGAAAAAGGGAAAAACAGTTTGAAATTCCTATGGAAATGAATTGTATTGATTTTGAAGCTTGGCCTGTAAATAGGCGTTTTTGTACAAGAGGCTGACGTCCTAGTAAGAGAACGCTGTCGAATAATAGAATTTACACAATTTGGGAAAAACTAAACAAAACAGCTATGTGCATAATCCCACTGGGTTCCAACTCTGCTATTGCCTTTATGTCCTCGAGCATCTCATCACTTTGCTACTTGGTTGAAGGTAGATCAGATTGATTAGTGCTGTCCGAGCTTGATAGTCGACACCAAAGTCTGGTTATAAGGTGATCCAATGAGACATAGTGTTACACCTTGATCCCTAATTTTTGCATGGAGCGCCCTTTCGGGTTTTCAGTCCACCGGGATACCCTTTTTTTCCCAAGCCGCCCTTTCAGGTTTTCGACTTGCCGGGTGTACAAATTTTTTTATTTTCATCCCTTATTTTTGCCCGAACCCTTTTGGTTCGCCGGGAAGCCCTTATTTTTGCCTAGGCCAGTCAACCTAGCGGGTCTTTGATTCATGCTTAGTATTTTTTCACTATGTCTACATTGACGGGGTGAGAAAGGTCATCACCGTCCATGGTGGTTAGAATCATATCTCCTCCTGAGAAAATGTTCTTAACCACAAATGGCCCTTCGTAAGTAGGGGTCCATTTGCCCCTGGGATCACCTTGAGGTAAGATAATGCGCTTGATTACCAGGTCCCCAACTTGATACTCTTGTCGTTTGGCTTTCTTGTTAAATGCCTTGATCATCCTCTTTTGATACGTTTGACCATGACAAATAGAAGTAAGTCTTTTTTCATCGATTAAGTTCAGCTGATCAAGCCGGGTCTGAATCCAGTCATCTTCGCTCAAACCTGCATCCTTCATAATCCGAAGAGAGGGTATCTGAACTTCAATGGGAAAGACTGCCTCCATGCCATATACCAAGGAATAGGGTGTTGCCCCTGTTGACGTCCGTGCTGAGGTACGGTATCCATGAAGAGGAAACAGTAACATCTCGTGCCAATCTTTGTATGTCAATGTCATCTTCTACAAAATCTTCTTGATGTTTTTATTAGCCGATTCTACAGCCACATTCATCTTTGGCCGGTAAGGAGAAGAGTTGTGATGTTGTACCTTGAACTGTTTGCAAAGCTAGGTGATCATCTTATTGTTGAGACTCGTACCATTGTCCGTAATGATCCTCTCTGGTACACCGTATCGACAAATCAGGTTGTGCCGAATGAACCGTGCCATGACGTTCTTGGTTACTGTAGCAAAGGAAACTGCTTCAACCCACTTCGTAAAGTAATCAATCGCTACCAGGATGAAACAATGCCCGTTAGATGTCGTAGGTATGATCTCACCGATCATATCAGTGCCCCACATTGCAAAAGGCCAAAGAGCTGATAACACGTTTGTACCTTTGATATCAATAGGGTAGTGTTAGTCAGCATATACTGTCTTAGCCGGCGAACAACCCATGCCAAAGCGTAGCAAGTTCTCTCGAGCAGTGAGTATCGGATCTCATAGTCGGTAAAGTTTTCGCTAAGGTAGTAAATAACATGCTCTTTTCGGCCAGACTCGTCATGCTGCCCTAGTATGCACCCCATTGCCTTATCGAGTGTAGGATTAAGGGTCTCCCTTCAATTGGAGGCATCAGAATCAGTGGCTTTTGTAAGTTGTATGGCTCTTTCTTCCTGTAGTAACAGTCTAGCAAGCTCCTCAGGCACTTCACAATCGTCCTCACCTTCACCCTTGGCTTGGTTGATCGGACTTTCGAAGTCATAATTGACAGTAGCAGAGTCGTTATCAATGGGATCCAGAGTGGATGTGGATCACGATATGTGAGTGTGTGTAAAATAGATGTTTTGCAATATATAATAAAAGAAAAACAAGGAGCGCAAAATTAGAAATGCAAGAAATGTCCAATGATTTTATTAATGATATATGTAGATGACACACATAAAGCCCTCACAAATGAAGCCACGGTGCCCCGGGTGAGACACCGGGCCGTAAAGTTTAAAACATTGTCTGTTACAAATACAAAACAAAAGTCTCATTACTGAGTAACAAAAGAAATTGGGATGAAGTCCTTTGCTGTCCAGTTGCTTAGTCCACCATCAGTAGTAGGATAGATCCAACTGTCGAACTCAGATTCTTCAACACCGTCTTCAATGGAATTTACTCCTGAATTGCTGATGAACAGGGGAGGACTTCTGATCCGTGCCCTCCGAACACCCCTTTGAGCTTCTGCAGTGAAACCCAAACCAAACTTGTTAGTCTTATGTGCAAAATCAGGGAGTTGGCCCCAATTTGCACACCCACCTTTCTCAACAACAGCCCGGACATCCTTGAAGGAAGCCATCTTTATAGGAGGATCTTCATTGACAGTTTCAGCTGATGCCAGTGTCTGGGGAACCTCTTCAAAATGTTGAAACGGGGTCTCAATGAACTCCCCATCCATCTCTACATACCGGAAAGAGTTGAGGTGGCTCACCATGTACTCCTCCTCTCCTCGTACCGTCACAATTTTCCCTTTGACTGGGTATTTCAGCATCTGGTGGAGCGTTGAAGTGACTGCCCCAACTCTGTGGATCCATGGGCGACCCAGCAAACAAGAATAGGATGGCCAGATGTCCCTCACATAAAAGTAGACGCAAAGACCTGAGAACCAACCTTCATTGGAATATCCACTTCTCCATGTACCATTCTATTTGACCCATCAAAGGCCCTAACAACAATGTTACTTGGCTTTAACTCTAAACCCTCACAGTCCAACCGGTCTAGAGCTTTCTTAGGAAAAACATTCAATGAGGAACCAGTATCCACCAATACATGGGCAAGAGTAGTGCCTCTGCATTCGATGGAGACATGCAGGGCATCATTGTGATTTCTCCCCTTAGCAGGCAGGTCGGCGTCAGAGAAACCCAACCCATTATCAGCAGTCAGACTAGCCATGCAATCTTGAAACTGATCAGTTGATGTTTTTTGCGGCACATGCACAGTCTTTAGGAAGGCAATCAGAGCCTTGGCATGGGCTTCCAAGCATAGCAGCAGAGACAACATAGAGATTTTGGATGGGATTTACCCCAGCTACTCGACTACATTGTAGTCGCTCTTTTTGATAATCTTCAAAATTTCCTCCGTCTCTTGTCTAGAGGCTTCCACAGTAATTGTCTTCAGTGCCCCCGTCCAGGAAGGCTCGTTAGTGGTCCCTTTGCCCCGAGTGTCAGATGACTCGGCAACAGGGGTAAGAATGGGAACTTGAACAGGAATAGTAGCAGGTATACTGGCAGGCGTAATGACAACAGGTTTCCGAACAATTGGCGGAGAGATCTCAGGGGAGAACAGTCTTCCGCTGCGGGTGACCTTGGCAGGTCCAATAATATTGCTGACGTCAGTATCAGCCTCTTCAGTGCTCAAGTCTTGCTTAACTCCGTGATAATATACGTCAGCCCCATAGTGCCACGGGACAACTTTATTGGATGTGTAGGGGATAGGCCCAAGAACGGTGATGATCAATGGTGCGATTCTTGGAACAAATGTAATTCTAACAGGCTTTCTCGAGGAAGCCTTGGAAGAATTGTCGAAAATGGTGATTATAACAACTTTTCAGTAGGAACCAAAGGAACAATAGTCTTCTCAAACATAATTTCTTTATTATCCATCAGGCGTTGGACACCTGACTTCAAAAGATGGCAACTAGTAGGTAAGACGACACACAGATGGCAACCTTCGCCACAACCCGGAAATAAACCGGCTAACAGAAGGTTCTTCTTTACAGTCATCAGGGGAGTAACAATGTCGTTCACAGAAACCACAAACGAGTGTTCATCTACAGCATTCACTCCATGCTTGGGCATAGGAGCAGTCACAACATTAGGTCATTCAGGTGCTTCGAATTCAATCTCCTTTGCATCAATCAAGTCCTGTACCTTGTTTTTCAATACCCAGCAGTTATCTGTATCATGCCTCGGGCTATCAGAATGAAAAGCGCAGCGGGCATTCAGATTGTACATCAGTGATGTTGTATTAGGGCTCTTCGGGGCCTCCTTCGGAATCACCAAGTTGGTTTTCAATAACTGTGGCAAAATTCGGGATAAAGTCATGTTGAGCTGAGTGAATTGTCTTCGCGGCCTCTCGGCCCTTGGCTGATTGTTGCGCTGAGGAGCAACAACAGGTCTTGAAATAACAACAACATTAACAGCTTGGCGGCGTTCAGGTCTATTGTGGCCTTTTGAACTGTAAACAACACTGGACTCCTTCTTAAAAGGCTTCTTCTCGGTGCTTGACGAAGAACCCTTCTGCATTTTACCATATTTGATACCAGCCTTGATTCTTTCCCTGGTCATAATCAGCTCTGTAAACCCGGATGAAGAACTTCCAATCAGATGGTTGAAATACGGACCAAACAAGGTCCCCAGAAACATATCCACTAGTTCCCTATCAGCCAAGGGTGGTTGCACTCTTCCATCCTGGTCCCTCCACTTCTGAGCGTAGTCTTTGAAACCTTCACCCGTACCCATAGACATACCCTGAAGTTGGTTACGCGTAGGAGCGAGGTCGGCATTGTATTGGTACTGCTTGTAGAAAGCAACGGCCAAATCTTCCCAACTATGGATACTAGTCCCTTCCAACTGGTAAAACCATTCAAGTTGAGTCCCTGAGAGACTGTCTTGAAAGAAATGGATCCAGAGGTGTTTATCAGCGGTGTAGGGCTGAACCTTTCTAACATACGACCGGAGATGCAGCTTCGGACAAGAAACTTCGTCGTATTTAGCAAAGGCTGGTGCTTTGAATTTGTGGGGAATTACCACCCCAGATGACAGACCCAAATCTCCAAAGTCCAGACCAGGCACTTTCTGAACTCCCATTGCGCTCAACCGGTCTTCCAATTGTTTATATCTATCCTCAGCTGGAGGATACTGGTCTTCGTCAAAGTCAGTCTCGTTGTCTGAAACCACATGGCTATGAGCCCTCCTTTCTTCCTGATTATCTCCCCCTCCAAATGAGTGGGTCAAATCAACCTCTTCTCGCAAATCGTTTCCGAATCTGCGACCCATATTAAATAGGACCGTCTTCTTCTTCTTCTTCTTCTTCTTCTTCTTCTTCTTCTTCTCTTTCAAGATAAGGGCCTTCAGATCTTGATGACCCTTAGCCAGATTCATGAACAACTCTTGGAACTGGGCGTTTTGAGCCTGTAGAGCCTTGATTGCTTGTTCAGTTGATGGTTCAGAAGACATAATGCTGAAATAAACAGCGAAGAAGATGAGAAAACCTGTAAGGGTACCTGTTACGAGGTGCAGGGGAATGATATGTGCATGATATGATTTCAAAGACTTTAGGGATTCAACTTCGTTAAACAAAAATGAAACACACTTTTATTAGATAAACTTTGAATTCAATTGTTCAACAGATGCCTTTAAGGCGTTACAAGAAAGAAAAACTGAAAAATTAAATCAAAACTAGAAATAATCAAAAGACAATCAGTGCTCCCATGGTCGCTTCTTGTCGGTGTAGACATAGTCATTGAGGATCCGCTCGTTCTCCAGCTGCCTTGTCATCTTCTGGATCGTCTGCTCTTGCTCGTGATACTTTTCTCTATAAGTATCCCGCTCTTCTCTCAGCTGCATCCATGATCTCTTTAATGCCCCAATGTCAGTAGGCATGTAAGGGTGTAGGATGGTAGGAGGAACCCCCTCTTCATCAGAAACTTCAACAATTATAGGCAAGACAGCTTCGTAGGGCATTCCCAGCTTTTGGGAATGTATGCGAACCCATCGGAGGTATGGTTCCATTGGTAGAGAAGTCTTCGCACCTAGCTTGTGTGGATCAGACCTGTGTACCCTATCCCAAGCTCTTATGAATCTGCGGCGTTGCTCGTCACTGTCCCCTTGGAAATCAAAGATAATGCTTGGCATCAGCAACTCATGGGGTCCTTCCCTTCTAGCTCGCCCAAATTGACGTAAGGCCAAGCACGGGTTATAAGTGATCCCTCCATTGGTTCCTGTAAGTGGGACATTAGGGTATTCCCCACAGCGATCAATAATAGCCACATCTTCCATGCCCTTAATAGTCCAAATGATGTCATTATGAGAGAGGGACAAAACCTTGTAGGCCCAGCCCATGCCTTCTTTGTTCTTAACAACTGATTTGGGGAGGTGAGAAATAAGCCACCTCGCCAGCAATGGAGCAAAACTCATAAGGGTTCCCCGTTTCCGAGCGGTACGAGCATAAAGAGAGTGTAAAATGTCACCCAAGAGAGTAGGTACCAGATTACGGGTAATGAATATCTTCACCGCATTCACGTCAACAAAAGCATCTGAGTTTGGAAATAGAACCAGACCATAAATAAGAAGAGCCAAGATATCCTCGAATGCCTGAAAGTCTAAACTGTCCTAGAACTGATTAGCCTTACCAACTAAAAACTTAGTCAAGAAGCCCTTTGCTCCACTACGAGTTTCCCAATTAGACATTACCTCAGCCTTTGTCATATGGAGGGCTGAAGCAATCTCTTATGGCCTAAGGATCTTCTACCAACCTGTGAACGGGGTCTGCTCCAGAATAGAGATACCAAGCAGGTCAGAGAACTCTTCCAAGGTAGGGACCAACTGGTAGTCCGGAAAAGTAAAGCAATGGTACAGAGGATCAAAGAACTGGACTAAGACACTCATCATCTGCTCGTCCAATTGGGAAGTGACCAAACTAAGAAGGTGCCCATGTCTTATGATGAAGGAAGTAGTATATGGCATCTTTGCAACCAATTCTTTAAGCAGAGTGGGAACCTGGACAAAGTTGATCCAAATGGTGTTTCTACGCATGGGTGCCATGACCTACAAAACAGAACAAAGATGAATCCCTCCTGTCTTTGAAATAGGTTAGTCCAATGCAAGGTGCATGCAATGTCATGATGTCATGATAGAAAACACACCACAAGTATCCACAAATAGCAAACATGGTAAAGGTACACAAGTCACACAGAGAGCCCTTAGATTTCAGGCTGGCAAAGAGTCTATGTACTACCCTCTTTCAGTTCAGTTGGTTCAAACCTGTCCTAAAAATAGTAATCGGGTTCTAGAGGATCTCAATATCACTGACTACCCTCAATCGGTCATAATTCCAGTTTAGCAACCTTTTCTTGCAGCCGGAATCATCGCGAGAGTTTAGTCTTAATGAGTGTAGCATACTGCTACTGTTCTATGGCCAAGTTGGTAACTTTAAAGGTTCTAAGGTCAGTTGGTTCTTAATAACCCCTTAGCAGACCCATATTCTCCACGTTGCGCCACAAGGGATATCGGTACATATTAAAGTGCCATACCAACGTAGCTACTGCTTCAACCGTATCAGTCTATACCGTACAGTTCCCTCACAGTTTATTGCTACTTACCTAAAGGGTATCCCCCAGATCCAGGTTAGGATCTATAATAAATCCGATACAACCCACAAAGATAAAGCATACAAGTCAAGCAATTTAAAACATTATGAACTATTCCTAAGGTACACCCCACTTAGAATGTTCCCCAGCAGAGTCGCCAGTTATGTGATACGGTGGGAAGAACTGACTATTTTTGGAATGCTGGTTTGCGTTTTGCGTTTTTTTTTGCAAAATGTCGCGGTAAGTAAGAGTCGCCATCGAGTTTTATTTTATCCAACAAGGAAAGGAAAAAAGCACAGAAAAATTCCTTTTTCGAGATATTTCTCGGGTTCCGGGGGTAGATTATAGAAAGAGAGGTATTAGCACCCTTTCTATCCTTGGTTATCCACGGGCTCTTAGGTACTTGCTCATATTGTTTTCAAAATATTGCTTTCTTTGTGCTTGTGGGTTTGAAAAAGTTTTTATTTGTAACTTCGATTTAACTCTTGCTTCTGTCCTCAAGAGTGTATGAAGTGTTTTAAAAACTTTGTTCGAAAAGGAGTGTAAGTGTGAAAAAGGTTTTGTTTTTTTGAAAGAGCAAGTATCTAAGAACCATCTACCTACTCGAAAAAGGAATTATTCTATAATAATTTCCTTTAGACAATGCTATCCTACTATTGATGAGTAGGTAACACCGACGTTGGAGTTTGAGGGTCAATTCGAATGAGGGACGTGCAGTCACTAAAGCAATGTTAGGATGCCTTAGCGGTAACCCTAATGTCTTAAATCATTTGTTTGAGGCAACAATATCTGAGGCAACCATTTCGAAGTGACTATGATCTTTTAGACAAGAGGGCGACCTCTAAAACGACCTATACTCAATGACCGCGTACGAAGGCAACCAAGTGGGGTCACCCTAAGAGTGCGCATGTGCGGGTGTGTTATTTTCAGTTATTTTATCTTTGTACATGTTAAAGGTGATCTAAGTTGATTTTAGGTTAAAACATTCAGTCTTGTCATACATCCCTATTATCAAACATCTAACAGTTATATTTTGCGGGAAATAAAATGCGGAATTTAAATTACAAGGCGTCGGGTATTTACATCGCCAAAGACAAACCCTTTAAAAATAAATAAAGCGATAAATAATAAATAAAAGTCCTATTAAGCTATTACAAATCGGAGGCAAATACATCATTGGTAAAAGAAAGTAAATCGCATGCGGGAAATTAAATTGAGCGCAAATTATGGTTTTGACCTTTTTTGTTAAAGAAAAGATTTTTTTTGTTATTTTTATTTTAAGAAATAAATTAATCTAAATTAATTACCAAATTAAATAAAATAAATTAATTAATGAAAATAAATTATTTTTGGGTTTTTGTTATTTTAAGAAAGAAATAAAAATTAATTGAATTAGTAAAAACCTAATGAAATCTAATTTAATTTTAATTATTTACAAAAATATGTTAAAGTTATTCTAATTAAAACCTAAATTAATTTATTAGTATTTATTAATAAAAATAAAAGTTAAAGTTTAATTTGATAAAAAATATTTTTGGTGATTTTATTTTATAAAAAGGCTGAATTTTAATTGGTTAGGAATTAAATAAAACAATAAAAACAATTAATAAAACTAAATAAATAAAAATAGAAAAGAAAGGGGTTTGGGCCTGGTTTTGGAGTGCTAAATAGCAATCTGAAGCCCAATTGTGTTGGCCTTGTTTGACTTTTTGGATTTGGTGTGCCTGCGCTGACTTGGACCATGGTAGACCTTCAGATCTTGGCCACCAGATTTGGCCTTTGGCCATCTGGCTGTTGGATGCCTGAGGGAGTATGGTGTTCTGCATGCTTGGATATGCACTGGAGTACCTGAAATACAAAATCAAATAGAAATTGGGGGACCTGGGATTCGTACCCAGGTCCTGAACGTGATTGCCAATGCACGCTTGCCACTACACCACTTGGCTTTG
This sequence comes from Vicia faba, assembly GCA_948472305.1. Classification (NCBI taxonomy): domain Eukaryota; kingdom Viridiplantae; phylum Streptophyta; class Magnoliopsida; order Fabales; family Fabaceae; genus Vicia; species Vicia faba. The sequence goes on from OX451740.1 coordinate 1,295,836,321, forward strand.
CTTGTTAATGTAATGGAAAGAATATATAATAAGAGAAAACAAGTCAATGGCCAGAAAAAGTATAAAAAGCGTGCGCCATTTGAACGGACCAATGGGCAAGGGACACTTCATCGTCCCTGTCCTGAAACCTGTAAAACATTTACCTGCGGATTTGAATCCGAAGCTAAATGCGCAAGCCTACTCTAAAATCTTCCATATGTCACATAAATCAATTCCCAGAGCATGGTTAGGTTCGTCTTGGCTCCCTGATCAATACTATGCCCTTCTTGAGTCCTGATTTTATCTGAAATAGGAAACCCCAAAAATGCTTCCAAGAACCCTAACTATGGAGCTTTACATTGTAGGTTAGTTAAACAAAATTGAGTGATGCAAAAAGCTTAGAAATGTTGTGAGGATTACAAATATGCAAGTAATTTGTTCAAATGATGCAAGAACGATGAATTACGATTTCAAGAACAGGGGCGTTTATCGTGACACTTACAACGCTTGTGAAGGTCTGAGAATGCTTGCTTTTGATCCAAATCGCTTGTATGAACACCCAGGAAGAGATTGGGACAAGTCTCAGCCTCTAAAAATGCCTCTAGCTATCAATTCGATTCCAAGATTTTTTGTATATTGTTCAAGTTTTGTCTTGCCTCTGCCTTCAGCCTCTAACCCTTATTCACGTCCCTTTGGCTTGCTTATGTATGGTATAATGTGTTAGGGTAACAATTGTGGATTGAATCTCTCTAAATCAATGCATTGGAATTTGATTTGATCTCCTCTTTACAACTTGCCAAATTTTCCCAAATCTCAATCTTTTTCACATGAATTGGTGAGATTCGAGTTTGATGATGATAATGATGAGAATCAAATCCTGAAATGTCAAAAAAATCTCATGTTATCAAGGTTTTAGATTTTATATGATTTAATTTTGATTTAAAATGAATAAATTCAGTAAGAATCAAATTAAATAATAAAAATAAAATATGGGCTCATGGATGAAGCTAGGACACGTGGGCAACTATGCAAGCTCAAATCAAGTGGAAAAGAATGGGCCCATTTGACAAAATTTGAAGTTTTGGGGATAGTTGACTTTTGGCAATTTTTGCAAAAAAGTCCAACTTCAACAATGCATAACTTCTTCAATTTTGAACTTTTGGAGGTGTTCGTGGATTTTTTAGAAAGCTTGAGATGTAATATAACCAAACCTTTTGGTCTCATATCATTTTGATACTCCATGTTCAAGTTATAAGCTTTGGCAAAAAAGGTGTTTTTGTTGACTTTCAAAAATGACCTATAATGTCCAAATTTATAACTTCTTGTGAGTGCATTTTTTGATATTGGCATATGAAGATGGATTGTAGGAAATTAGATCCTCTTAAAATTGAGCTTTGGATGGGTCATTTCTCATAAAGTATGAGAAAGTTATGCTTGGTCAAAGTTGAGTTGACTTTTCCTACAAAACCCTAATTTAGCAACTTTTGAATCTTGATGAATTTTGAGCAATCCTTGATGAATCATGATCAACCCTTGATAAAATGATGAAATATCCTTCAAAATGAGAATGTTGACAAAAAATCTTGAAGTTTGACTGTTTGTAGGTCACAGTTGACTTTTGCCCTAGCATTGTCGATTTTTGGACCCTTTGAGCAATTGACTGGGCAAACTTCCTCTGCAAGGCTTGAAATTTGACATGGATGATCTTGAGAGATTATTAGGACATTGGGGATAACTTTAGGCCATTTGGATTCAAAGATCTTGATGCAACACAAAACCCTAATTTGGGGTTGACTGCCTTAGGAGATGACTTGTCTGACCCACTCTTGAGCAAACTTGAGCAACTTGGAGATTTTCCTTGCAATGTCTTGAGGAATATGAGAGGGAAAATTTTGGAGTACAACAATAACCATCTATTTCGTTTGTATGATCAGAGTCCATGGAAGTTTTTCTCACACTGGATCTCTCTACACGCTTAAGGGTTTAATTTGAATATCAATAATAGAGCTAAAGCTTTGACGCCAATCGAAGGTTGAGAAAAACACAAGGGGTTTGAATTTGGTTTTCAAAAAATATTTGTCTTAGAAATGATTCTCACAAACAACCAATGATAGATAACCAAGAGCGAAAGTTGACACGATTAGTTTATACAAGTTCACCTTAGAAAATGATACTCTTGTCCACCCGACAAGGTGATTTTGCCTTAGAAATGAGTTAATCCAATAATCTAGAAATATTACAACAATGTATAAGAGTTTAGAAAATCACCTTAGCCATCTCAAGTAATTCTGACAATAACTCAACCTTTTGATGAAACAAATCTAGAAATATTTAGAATCAAATAGTGTTTACAAGAGTGATTCTAAAAAGCAGATTTAACACCACAATGAAGAACAAATGTTTACACACAAATATGAACAACAACTCTTGTGTATAAAACAATGATAAATAACACAATAATGAGCAACAACTCTTGTGTTATAGAGAAATAATAGTTAACACAAAACTGAGTAACAACTCTTTGTGTTTTTGATATCTCTTGAATATTTTCTCTCTTTGTTTTTCTTTGACAGTAACTTAACTTTTGATGTTTCAGTTGTTTTCTTGTGAATGGATTTTCTTTGAATTTTTTATCCTTCATTTTGAATGAAGTAGTTATCCCTTTATATAGGCTGAGAAAAGAAGACCGTTGGAAAACATCACTTTCACTAAGCCGCCTACTACAAAAGTAGCATATGATCGTGGGAGACAAAGAGCACACCAAAAATTTATCCGTACACTGCATTTTTCACAAATAGCAGATAAAGCATTGTACTGTTGTACTATATTATTCTTGTGTAAGTTTATAATCTATTATTTTATTGAGATACTTCTGAACTGAAGTAGAAAGAGAGCATAGAAGAGATCACATCTTTGTTCTTTAATCTTTTGATGGATTGATTATGATAAGGAGTGATAAATATTCTAGAAGATGATTCACTGTAATGTTCTAAAAAATATCATAATATTTCAGAATCAGAACCTAGTCTTCAGACATGTAGCAACAACTTATCTGACAAACAATTTCTTTATATCCGACTAGAAGCAAAAGTTTTATTTAAGAAGCACTTTATCTTGATTTCTGATCTTTTAAGGAAAATCTTGATATCTGATATATAAAGCAACATCTTGATATCTGATATATGAAGCAACAACTTGATATCTGATCTATGAAGTAGAAGCTTGATATCTAATCTATGAATGGAGATTCCCTTTCTGGACACACTTGTGACTTCTGAAGCAACAACTTATCTGAGAAATATGCGTGGATCTATTTCTGGCAAACATTCAACATTCATTAGAGCTACTGATGTTTCTTCAGAAATAAATGGAATAGTGTTTCTGAGTTGTGTTAGGTAATTATGATGATTCTTTAGACATCAATCCTGAATCAATTAGATTATTTTTATCTACACACTTCAAGAAACTATTAGAACACAAAATTGTTACATATAAAATATATGCATTGTTATCATCAAAACTCATAGATTCTCTGTTGAACCAAATCTTATTCTTACACGATAAATTTGTCTAAATTGTTTGCAAGAGAAGCACTAACCCTATCTCATATCAAGACCTTTACCTCTACTTTAAGCAGCATATGCGATCGTCGAAGGCTCAGAAATAAAAGCTTCATTAGACATGGATCCTTGAGTAATAAGATGATGTTTCTCCCTTATAATTTATACAACACATATATCTAAAGAAGGAATGAGGTTCCTATTTAGCAAAGCACCTTTTACAACTTCAAGTTTTAGGCGAAGCTTCATGAGAAGTTAATCTCGATTACTTGTATTGTAGACCCCTTAAATAGCCACACGATAAGTATTAAGAACTTCGACATGTATAAGAGTAGCGTGTTATGTTCACAAATTCATAAAACAAGAATAATATTCTTGAACAGATAAATTACCTTGTTTGTAATTAGCTATATTTAGCTCAAACTAAAAAATATTTGGTCGTGTTGTCTTGGTTATAAATACACTTTAAATAGTTCCATATTTCTTGAGCCTTTGAAAATAAGCGTAAAATATTGATCAATTGAGGATCAATAATATTGATAATCCAAGTGATTATTTGAGCATCTTTGCTTTCACACGCATCTAATTTAACTTTCTCTTTTGGTGCCTTAGACACATCATTTAGGTGACTCCATAATCCCTGAAATTCTGGTATGACAGAACTCAGATGTCCTATGACATGTCGAGACATTTGATCCGACTTAAATATTACAACAAGGTATAAACAATTAAAACCAGTAATGAAAATCATAAACAAAACACGAGAATTGCTAACCCAGTTTGGAACAACCTTCCTACTCTAGGGGCTACCAAGCCAGGGATAAAGTCCACTGTAATAGTATCAATTCAAAAATAAACTAGTCCCAAGTTTACAGCTTATCACTTAATCTCTACTTGCGCAAACTTTTTATCTAAGACTCACGTAGATATGAGACCCTCCTCAATCCCTCTTCAATTACAGACAACAATTGGACACAAAACAAGAAGACACACTTCCATGACACTAAAATAGAAGACACACTTCTATGACTAAGAACACAACTTGGAGTTGCTTACAAGCTTCCTCCAAGAGCAATACTCAACTCATTACTTCACATTTTCTGAGTGAGAACACAATGACCATCTCACAATCCGAGTGGTTCACACATACCAACTCTCATAGAGAGCGACACTAAGACAAAGCCATAAACTTCTACACTTGGAACCGTGCCTTTACTAGGTTACAAAGACTTATATTTATAACCTATACCAAATTGGATTTGGGCCTTCAAAACACAACTCTTTGGCTGTTACAAATCAACAGTAACTTCTACTACAAACAAGGTCTTCAATCATTAGTTTCCTAAAATATCTCCATATTCAGAAACTATATATTCTTCAATATTCTGACTTGATTCTTTTCGACCTTTAAATTAGCGCCACATAATATTGAATACTATTCCTATAATATTCCGCATTTGTTAAAACATAATTGAATCCCCTAATTCAGCTCAGCTCAGACGCGATGTCGTATGCTCCTTCATAGGACATCTTATCTGACATATTGTTACAGATGTTGAAACACTTCAACTCAACATGTCCCAACATAAAATAGGACTTCTTGCTTAACCTATTCTTCATATCAAGATAGCACATCCTATTCAACATATGATTGCTCTATTTTTTTTACAAAAATTAATGCCAATCTTAAAACTAATGAACTTACAATCACCCCCTTTGACAAATTTTGGCTAAAACAAATACATTAAAAAATAAACCCAATATTACAACAATAAACAAAAACATCCACCAACAGTGGTCCTTAGAAACTACTGAGCATAGCCGCACGACATCATGGAGTCAGTCTTCAGTAAAAATGTCAAGACATCTTTGTTCGACATCTTCTTTGCAGCAATCTGAACGAACTCCATTATAGTGATGGCTTCAACACTAAAGAAAAACACCTTCAAGAAAAGGAGTAGAAGGTCTTGAAGTATGTTGGTGGACATGAGGAAGAGGATAACTTACATCTCCCTCAAACCAGGATGAATCTTTAAAAGACCAATGTGGAATAAGAAAGACCAATGGTGGCATAAGATAATCCTTTCTTATTTGATGATTAGCAACCACCAGTATACCTAGACAAATCAAACACCACCCCCTGGTAATTTAGAACGTAGGTCACAAAACTAAGGTATAGATTGTCGTAACTGGCAAAAAATATTGAGTTGTCACCACTACTTTTTGTCCTAACGACGGGTGAATAATGGAATAACCCTAATTGTACAGAGATTCTAAATTCTTGATTCACTTTAGACAAAGGGAAGTCCTAGGGTGTAGGTTAAAAGGGTTGGATAGGATTTTAATTTTTTTATTAGGAGAATTCGTCTTGGTTTTTAATTTGTGTGCCTACGTATCCTCTTATGAGGAATCTGAGTCTCAATTCGTAGTTCGAAGTGTTTGGTTGTTTTTCTTATGGATTGTGGAAATATTTTGAATTAATCCTTGAACCAAGTCTAGGTTTTAAAATAGAGGAATCGTTGATGCAGTTCGCAGTTAATATAAAAGATTTCCACAATCCTTTTTGAAAATATCTTGAATTTAAAATTATCTTAGTAGAAAAAATGTTAGTAACTGTTTGGTTAGATGTTTTAGAATATGTTATGTAATATGTAAAAAAATAAATTTGAATGAGAAAAAGATTTAATGCAATTAAGATATAGGGTTAGTGTTTTAGAAAATATTTAATTAATAAATAACTATTTTTTCCTAATTATAATTTAATAATATGCAAAATTATAATTTAATGCAAATTGCTAAAAATATGATATATGCTAATTAAATGAAGAAAATAGAATAAGTTAATTAAAGAATTAAATTAATTAATTAATTAATTAAAAGAGGGGTGTAAAAGTTAAATCTAGAGTGTACTTTGTTATTCAAAAGAAACTAAAGTCATTTTTTAGATTTTTGTATTATTTATATAGTTTTTTGTATTTTTAACAATGAATAAAAGTTAAGATAAAGAAAGTTCTTTTTTTTTTAATACTAATAATAAGAATAAAAGTTAAACTTAGAAAAAAGAATTTTTAGGTTTAAAAAAAAAGGGTTTTTCTATAATAATAATAAAAAAGTTTAAGGTTAAAAAAATGTCTTTTTAGGGTTAGAGAAAAGGTTTTTTTATATAAAAAAAGGTGAAAATAATAATAATAAAAAAACAAGAATATCATAAATCATAAACAAAACAAATAAAAATGAAACAATCAAACCAAAACTCAAACAAGAATAAATTTTAATCTACATCAAATACAATATTCATACACATGCTTAAAGATATAAAAAAATACCAACCTGAAATGTCGTGACGAAATTAATCTGCTCTCTCCATCCTTCTTTTCCTTTTCTTTGTACTTTTCTCCTTTCTCCTTCGGTGCAAGATTCCCATATTTTCCTTCGGTACAAGATCTCTCTTTGTCGTCCAAAGTGCATCAATGTTGGAAAAAACTAAGCATAGATACAAAGTGAACGAAGATGATAAATAAATAAATTTATGGTTTTTAAATAATAATTTTATTTATTATATCAAAGAGACATTTTAAATTTCTAGACCTAATGACTTTTAAATGACTGGATATTCGGCTATAAATAACGAGAAAAATAGGCGGGCAATTTGGGGTATGACAGCTGCCCTTATTTAATTACTGTGATTGAAGCGTGCGAGTGGGCGCAGTTCTCGCATGTTCGGATCGGAGGGATATTAAATAATGGAAGACTCCAAAATTTGACCAAAGGATTATAAGGATACACTGTATAGCATCCCCAAGAGTATAGAGAAATAGGCAAATATGATGATGTATCATCCTACCAGAGTTTGAACAAAGAGTAAAATTGAACTAGATGTGACGACGCTGATAACTCTCCAAAACCTAGAACAATGAGTAGATATTGCGTATTTACCATAACCTAGGAGGTAAATAACACAAGTTAAAAGATTGATAACTTATTGCTGCATTGATACTGATGGGCATCAGCTATATCGCGGTTATGGAGTAAATAATACAATTTTGAAATTTGACTTACTAACACATCGGGACTAACATAGCAAGGTTATAATGCAAATTTTATCTGTTCATCACAGTCTAGGGGATAAATAAAATAGAGTTGATAATCCATTGTCGCATGGAGAATTAACACAAGCAATTATATCATAGAGAGACAGATAACATATTGCTGCTTCGAGACTAACGCAATGAGTTATATCACAAATTTCGTATATTTACTACAACCTAGGGAGTAAATAACACAGGTTAAAAAGATCCTACTAATGCTTAGAGACTAACATAGTGAGGTATATCTCAATCTTGTGCACTTATCACGACCTAGGGGATAAATGACACAAAGTTGATAATACGTTAATGTTTCGATACTAACACAATGTATTACATTGTAGTTATTGCATATTCACCACAAATTAGGGGGAAAATAACACAACAGATAATTCACTGATGCTTCGAGACTAACACAATGAACTATATCGCAGATTTTCGCATACCTACCACAACCTAGAGGATAGATAACACGAGTATAGGCTTATATATTTATCATGACCTAGAGGTTAAATAACACAAACCTGATAATTCATTATTTCTTAGAGACTAACACAATAAACTATAGATTTTTGCATACCTACCACAACCTAGGGGGTATATAACATGAGTATAGGCTTGTGTATTTATCACAACCTAGAGGATAAATAACACAAACCTGATAATTCATTATCGCTTAGAGACTGACACAATGAACTATAGATTTTCGCATACCTACCACAACCTAGGGGATAGATAACACGAGTATAGACTTATGTATTTATCACGACCTAGAGAATATATAACACAAGCCTGTTAATTCATTATCGCTTAAAGACTGACACAATGAACTATAGATTTTAACATACCTACCACAAATTAGGGGGATAGATAACACGAGTATAGGCTTGTGTATTTATCACTACCTAAAGGATAAATAACACAATCGTAATAATTCATTATCACTTAGAGAATGCGACAATGAACTATAAATTTCCGCATACCTACCACAACCTAGATGGTAGAAAACATGAGTATAGGCTTGTGTATTTATCATGAACTAGAGGATAAATAATACAAACCTGATAATTCATTATCGCTTAGAGACTCACACGATGAACTATATATTTTCACATATCTACCACAACCTAGGGGATAAATAATACGAGTTAGATAACTTATTGCTTCTTAGAGACTAATGCAATAAGTTATATCGCAGACTTTGCATATTTATCATAACCTAGGGGATAAATTGAAGGTGTGAAGAAAACGCAAGAAAGGGGGGTTTGAATTTGGATTTCCTTTCTTGAATAACTTTCGCTTCTAAGCATTATTCGTTGAAAAATGCTTCTGAGTGTTACTTCTAAGTAATGCTTCTAATTAGGTTAAGAAAACATAAACTCTAAAGCATAACCAAAAGTAAAGAACACGCGATATATCATGGTTCACTTGAGAAACCCCCAAGCTAGTCCAGTCCATCCTTCTAAGGTGATTTCACCTTGAACTCAAGGATTTAATCTACTATAACCAATCTGATTACAATTGCACGAGAAACTGTCGGTGACTAACATCCAATGACATGTTTAGTGATCCACCTTAGATATAACGTTCATTGACCCAATAGAATTTGATCCCTCAGAATCTCCTACCAGGATTTTCTTCCAATGATATCCATCAGTGATCTCACAAGGTTGACCTTCACTCAGACCCCTTTGAGATATGACTACCATTGACCCAATAGAATCGACTACCAGGATTTTATCTACAATGACCACAACCAAAGTCTTCTCAAGTATTTTGATCTTCACTCAATTACTTGAGGAACCATCAAATATCTTTTTGGTTTACATTTGTTTACAGTAATAATGCTTCTACACAAGCTAGATGTAAACAGAATTAAGTACATCAGAAGAACCTAATACACACTAAAAATATTACATTATATTGTAGCTTGATGTGTGGTCTTTTTTTTTTCAAGTAGCTTCTCCTTGGACAATAACCCAAAGCACTCGAATCACTGAAGTTTTCTTCTTCATAAGCTTCTGGAAGATTTGTTGATCTTGATGTGGTAAAGAGAAGAACTTCTACATCTTGATTCACATTAGAACATTCTGAACAGCAGCCCTTGTTCTATTTTCTTTAATGATCACTTTAGAGAACAACATTTATGTTGTATATTTGTAACTGGAGCTTTCATGATCATCTCCATTATCTTCGACGGCTTAGCATGCTTTGTGCATCATACGAAATTAAGCATATTGTGAATCAATGATTTCATTGTGATTAGTATCAACATGATTGAAGAATCATTTTGATAACATTTGTTTTTGCTATAGTGGTTGATAGATTTTTGGTTTTGTTCCAATAATGACAACTTTCATTTTAACAATGAACACCAACAACTAATAACTAATTTTAAACATACGATTATTTTCTTTTATATCCATGCAAAATAGAGTCGTTGGATATTTGAAAAAGAGTAGTTACAAATGGTAATGCTATGTTCTTTTCTCTTCAAAAATTCAAGTTAGTGGAGAGGTAGTGGAATAAGGTTTTTTCATACTGTGTACTATTGTACCATGTTACCGTTATATTCTTTCCTTCTGCACTTCAGAGGCTTCTGCGAGTATGAGTTTAGAAACGGGAACATAACATAAAGTCTTCAGAACTTCAAATCTTCAGAGTCTTTAGAATTGCATCTTCAGAGTCTTCAGCACTTGGTCATGAGAACCCATTGTAGAGAACCTTGGATTAGAAGAGCTTCAAGTCTTCAGAGTCTTAAGAGTCGCGTCTTTAGAGTCTTCAGCACTTTATCTTGAGAACCCATTATAGAAAACCTTGGATCTTTATCACTTAAAGTCTTTAGAATCTTCAGAACTCTCGTCTTTAGAATCTTTAGCACTTAGTTCTTTAAGAATCCTTTTAAGAACTTTTTTATTAGAAACACAAAGTCTTCAGCATCTGGACTTCAATAGAAATATTGTCGTCGAATCTTTTAACTTTGTCTCCTTGAAACAAGTTGTCTTTTTAGAAACTAAGTTTTTAGCATCTTAAGTTTAGAAACTTGAGTCTTTAGCAACTGGACTTTATTAGATACTTAAGTCTTCAGATCTTCTGTCTGTTTCCTTAGAACACGTTGTCTTTAGAAGCTTGAGTCTTGAGCAACTAGATGTAAGTAGCACCTTCTGTCTTGAAATCTCCTGGCTGGTTTCTTTAGACAAACATCAGAGCTTACACTTTAGAGCCTTCTAGAGTGTCTTGCTACTATTCAACAGAACTTATGTAGCGCAGAAGCAGAACTAATTCTCTTCTAATGTCTTGGCCACGCCATCCATCAGAAGCAAAACCTATTTGTTATGTACTCAACAATAACAAACATTAGTACAACTTTATTGTTCACTCAAACATACTCACTTGTTATCATCAAAACTCAGAGATAATATGGCAGAACCAAATCTTGTTCTTACAATCTCCCCCTTTTTGATGATGACAAAACTATGAATTTTGATGACACAATTTTGTACATAATCATAATCATTGAAATAATAAGGTTAAGGAAGACTTATCCTTCAGATGATACATCCCCGAGTCAATGACTTGATGAAGATCTAATATTCTAACTTTGAACCATTTGAGTAGATCTCCCCTGGTTCCAATTGATCAGATATCGAGATCTTTAGAGTTTTGACTATTGATACCAATAGAACCAATTGAGATCTTGAATTCATTAGAGCTTCTTCTTATTGAATCTTCTGAATATCACATTCTTAGACATTTTAGACCTTTTGAACATTATGATACCAAAATCAAGATAACTCTATCTTTCAGAATGTTTTTCAACTTCTGAACAGTGTTGGTTCTATTTGATGATGAAAATAGTATGTATTACTTGTACACTTTAATCAAAGAGCTTTCATTATGACCTGCCTTTGGAATGCGTAGTGAACTTGTTTAGATTTCCTTGGTTAAAATAGAGAAGCACACATTAGTGGTAAGATTCATCAAAATTAAGATTCATCAAAATCATAAATGTTTCTCCCCCTTTTTGACATCATCAAAAAGATTAATGCATATATGAAAACATAGAAGCTTAAAAAGATTAAGAGATAAAAGATATGTTAATAATATGTCAATTAATCATCAAGATAATTCAAAACCTCTCCAATTTGCTTCAGGGTCACAAGCCCAACCACAATCTCGCCAACGTCAACAGGGTAATCGGCGTAAGCGAAATACATCTGAAAAGCACTTCACCGAGATTAGAATGTCATTATCTCAAGTGCTGAAAGGCTTATTGGAAGTCAAGATGATTATATTAAAGGACCCCCCTCGGAATCCAACCACAACCTTTCCAGGGTACAATCCAAATGCAAGATGTGCGTATCATTCCAATGGTCCTGGACAAGACACCGATAGCTGTGGGCATTGAGGAACAAAATTCAAGATCTGATTAAAGAAACAACGCTGGAGTTCACACAAGATGGCCAGATGAAAATCTTCTGCTGAGGTCTCTCCACCTAAAATGACAAGTTCGAACAAAGAGGCTTCTGTTCATTTTGAATTTTCATTTGTAATTTCTTTTGTTATTCAAACAATTATCTGTTATCGTCAAAATTTGTTTCATTAATGCATTGCGTATGTTTGTTTTGAATTATTTCATTTTCACTACATTTTAACTATGCTTTTTACTCACTTTATGACTTTTAACTCTTGCTAAAAGTTACAAGCCTTTAGAAGGAGGATGACGAAAACAATGCCATAATCTCATACAATATGCTTTTGGACAGACCTTGCTGACGATATACAAGCGTTTCTTTCAAATCCTAAACACCAGAGTTATAAGGAAGATAATCCCTAGTCAACCCCTTCGAGCCAAAGAAGTAGAAGTCTTCTGTTTTAACACAAATTGAAACCTTTAATCAAAACCTGGGGCAGGGTAGTCTCTCAGTTAATTCAAATGGGCGTTTGGCCGCAAACTCTCATTTCATAATACAATGAATGACAAAAAAAAGCATTCCTTTGGAATCAAAAGATGGTGATGGTTCTTTATACAATAGCCAGTCATTATCTCTCAAAAAGAAAAGCCCACTAAGTCGAAACACTACAGAGGAGGCTTAAGAAAACTGGGGTATCCCGCTGACTGTAATCTCAAAAACAGGAACAGTCAGGAAAAATTAGGGATAATAAATCGAAAGAAAGAGGTCACTACGAATCCTCAACAAAAATAATGTTGCAAAAATGAATGCCTTCCAACGAATTTAACTTGTTTGAACCATCACCAAAATGTCATTCCTAACTCGATTGGAGTTCAACGCACAATTAACTAAGTTTAGGACTGAAGAACATCATGAAGAGCGGGTGGGTACAAATATACTTTGAGCCTTTATCCTTTGTTTCTTAAACCATGAACCAAGCCATGTTACAAACCTTCAAAATTCCTAATTGAAGCATGGGTTAGTTCGAAAGCATACTGTTAAAAAAGGTATTCTGACTCCTGTAAGGCTTTTCTCTAAATCCTGAGTTGAATTTTCCTTACAAAAGTTTTCTGCTAAAAAATGCATTTTCAAAATTTCAAGACAAACATAAACTTTGCATTATTTGAATATCACTGTTTGTATATGGCTATTTGTTTGACAGCGAAGAAATTCACACAGTGAATATCCGATGAACGAAAGCTCTCTCGGTGAACAAAATCATTTCAAGTGGGATGACACTTCCATTACAAAAATCTCCTATCAACAAGGGGACATGATATGTCATTATCCAATAAACCTGGGGTAGTCCAGTCAAGATTTCAAGAAATCTCTCAAAGAGCAGAGTAACCCGGGGCAAGTCTCCGTCCCCGTCATTTGGGGCTTTGAACGTCAATCCCAACAAAGAGTTGCATTATAGTCAAACATTTCCCAGTGAAATCCTCCTCAAACAACGAAACAGGAATCCCTATTGGAAACATTCTAAGCAAAATTTAAGGACACCCATACTCTTCAACAGCAGCCCATGATTTATTTTCCCCGACATCTGTTGAAGATATTCCAAGACTTTCGTCTGGCTCAGTTAAATCGATTCTAAGATTTCTCTGATTTTTATCCAGTCAAAGTTAATTCAAGACCTTCTCTGGTTCGGTCAGATCGACACTAAGATCTCCCTGATTCTTATTCAAGTTGAAGATATTCCAGATTTTTACTGTCTCAGATAAATCTTTCAACGGTTTACTCTGATTTACTTCCAGATTTTGCTGTTTCAGATAAATCTCTCAATGATTTATTCTGATTCATTTTCAGACTTTTGTTGTTTCAAGATAAATCTCTAGCGGTTTATTCTGATTCATTCTCTATTCAGATCCAGTTCAAACTTTCCGTCAACAATCACCTTTGGATGGCATCTCTAAGCCCATCTCCGAAGATTCTCCTCTGCTTCTCCAAATGGCATCTTTAAGCCCATTTCCATAACAATCGAATCAGCACATTATCTAGGTCTCCAGCGGAGCTAAAACCTTGAAATATATATCCCCAACGGAGTTAAAATTCCCAATTCCTAGCGGAGCAAAAACTTTGAACTACAGACCCTCGGCGGAGATGAAACCTTCTTCCCCAGTCAAGTCAAATTTCCAACCATCAATCCCCAGCCGAAACCATCCAGTTTTCCCCAAATTCCCCAGCAAGTTGCCTTAAAATCTGAGAATCAACCAGATAACAATTAACTTTTGTTTTATCCCCGTCAGAATGAAGATTCTCATTCTTGACTCCCAGTAGATTGGCATACACCCAAACTCCTGATATCCCCGTCAGAATGAAGATTCTCATTCTTGACTCCTAGTAGATTGGCATACATCCAAACTCCTGATATCCCCGTCAGAATGAAGATTCTCATTCTTGACTCCCAGTAGATTGGCATACACCCAAACTCCTGATATCCCCGTCAGAATGAAGATTCTCATTCTTGACTCCCAGTAGATTGGCATACACCCAAACTCCTGATATCCCCGTTAGAATGAAGATTCTCATTCTTGACTCCCAGTAGATTGGTATACACCCAAACTCCTGATATCCCCGTCAGAATGAAGATTCTCATTCTTGACTCCCAGTAGATTGTCATACACCCAAACTCCTGATATCCCCGTCATAATTAAGATTCTCATTCTTGACTCCCGGTAGATTGGCATACACCCAAACTCTTGATATCCCCGTCAGAATGAAGATTCTCATTCTTGACTCCCAGTAGATTGGCCTACACCCAAACTCCTGATCTCCCCAGCAGGATAGCTACTCCCCAACAGTATAGCTACTCCCCCATAGTTTTCACTTACTCTCCACTAGGAAGCCTTCTTCCCCCACAGAGTTTTTACTCCCCAACAGAATGAAGATTCTCATTCTTAAACTCCCTAGCATGAATTTGTCAGAATTTTTAATCCCCTGCAGATCGAAGATTCTCATTCTTAATTCCCCGCAGGAGCAATCAAAATCCTTCGCTGTCCAGTTGCTTAGTCCACTGTTGGCAGTCGGGTAGATCCAACTGTTGATATCAAACTCTTCATCCTCGTCATCTCTGATAGCATTTACCCCTACCTCTTGTTTAGGCTTTTCTGGTGCTCCGAACTCAATCTCTTTCGCATCAATCAAGTCTTGTACCTTGTTCTTCAAAACCCAACAATCATCTGTATTATGCCCCAGGCTATCAGAGTGATAAGCACAACGGGCATTAGGGTTGTACTTTGGTGACGTAGTGTTTGGATTCTTTGGGGCTTCCTTTAGAATCACCAGATTGGTCTTCAGGAACTGTGGCAGAATCTGAGACAAAGTCATGCTGAGACGGGTGAATTGCCTTCAAGGTCTCTCATCCTTTTGTTGATTATTGTGCTGAGGAGCACCAGCAGGTTTTAAAATAACAACCGCATTAATAGCTTGGTGGTGTTCAGGTCTATTCTATCTTATTACACTGTAGACAACACTGAACTCTTTCTTAAATGGCTTCTTCTCGGTGCTTGATGGGGCACCCTTATGTATCTTCCCATCCTTAATACATGCTTCAATCCTTTCACCGGTAAAAATAAGCTCTGTAAACCCAGCCGAAGAGCTTCCAATCAAGTGGTTGAAAAATGGACCAGACATGGTCCCCAGAAACATGTCCACAAGTTCCCGATCAACCAATGGTGGCTGCGCCCTACCGGCGAGGTCTCTCCACTTCTGAGCATAATCTTTGAATCCTTCATCCATTCCCATTGACATACCCTGGAGTTGGGTACGCGTGGGAGCGAGGTCGGAGTTATACTGATACTGCATGTAGAATGCAGTAGCCAAATCTTCCCAGCTGCGGATACTGGCTCCGTCCAACTGATAGAACCACTCCAGCTGAGTCCCTGAAAGACTTTCTTGAAAGAAATGGATCCATAAGTTTTTATCAGTGGTGTACGGATGAATCTTCCTCACATATGATCGGAGGTGCATCTTCGGACAAGAAACTCCGTCATACTTAGCAAAGGCTGGTGCCTTGAATTTGTGGGGAATCACTACCCCAGATGATAGACCTAGATCACTAAAGTCCAGACCAGGCACTTTCTGAACTTCCATAGCATTCAACCGGTCTTCCAGTTGCTTGTATCTATCCTTGGCAGGAGGATACTGTTCTTCATCGTAGTCCATCTCGTTGTCGGAGACCACAGGGCTAGCAACCCTCCTTTCCTCTTGACTATCTTTCCCTCCAGATGAGGTGGTCATATCAACTTCATTCTGTAGCCTGTTGCCAAACCTATGCCCTGTGTTAAACAGGATTGTCCTCTTCTTCTTCTTCTTCTTCTTCTTCTTCTTCTTCTTCTCTTTCATAATCAAGGTCTTCAGGTCCTGCTGACCCTTAGCTAGATTCATGAACAACTCTTGAAATTGGGCATTCTGGGCCTGGAGGGCCTTGATAGCTTGCTCAGTTGAAGATTCAGCATACATGATGATTGCTGAAATAAACAGCGAAGAAGATAAGAGCCCTGTAATGGGTACCTGTTTATGAAGTGCATGGGATAAAATGCGTATGATTATGATTTCAAAGACAATCGGGAGATTCAAATTCGTAAACAAGAAAGGAAACACACTTTATTAGATTTAAACTTCAAAATTCAAATTGTTCAACTGATGCCCTCAGGGCGTTACAAGAATGGAAATACAGAAAAGTAAATAAAAACTGGAAAGGAAATCATCAAAGGTCAATCAACGCTCCCATGGTCTCTTCTTATCAGTGCGGACATAATCATTGAGAATCCGCTCGTTCTCCAACTGTCTAGTTAACCTCTGGATCTTCTGCTCTTGCTCATTGAACTTCTCTCGATAAGAATCCCGTTCTTCCCTCAGTTGCATCCAAGACCTTTTTAGTGCCCCAATGTCAGTGGGCATATAAGGATAGAGAATAGTTGGGAGAACCCCTTCTTCATTAGCAACTTCAAGAGTGACAGGACGGACAACTTCATATGGCATACCTAACTTCTAGGCACGGATACATACCCATCTGAGATATGGCTCCACCGGGAGTGAAGTCTTTGGACCCAGGTCATGTGGATCAGATTGGTGAACTCTATCCCAGGCCTTTATGAATCTGCGACGTTGCTCGTCGCTATCCCCTTGAAAATAAAAAATGATACTAGGCATTAGCATCTCATGAGGTCCTTCTCTTCTGGCACGCCTGAACTGACGTAGAGCCAAGCATGGGTTATAAGAAATTCCTCCATGGGTTCCTAACAGTGGAACATTAGGGTATTCCCCACATCGATCAATAACAGTCACCTCGTCCATACCCTTAAGAGTCCAAATGATATCACTGTGAGAGAGAGACATGATCCTATAAGCCCAGCCCATGCCTTCTTTATTCTTCAGCACTGACTTGGGGAGGTGCGAAATAAACCACCTTGCCAATAAAGGAGCACAGCACATCAAGGTTCCCCGCTTTCGGGCCGTACGAGCATAAAGCTGATGAAGGATGTCACCCAAGAGAGTGGATACAGGATTGCGAGAGATGAAGATCTTTACCGCATTGATATCAACAAAGGAGTCAGAGTTTGGAAACAAAACTAAGCCATATATCAGAAGAGCCAGAATATCCTCAAATGCTTTGAAATCTAGGATATCCCAGAAATAGTTAGCCTTACCAACCAAAAACTTAGTCAGAAAGCCCTTTGCTCCACTTCTAGTTTCCCAATTAGCCATCACCTCATCTTTGGTCAAATGAAGGGCTGCAGCAATCTCGTCGGGCCTAAGCATCTTTTCCCAACCAGTAAACGGGGTCTGTTCCAGAACAGAGATACCGAGCAACTCAGAGAATTGTTCTAGGGTGGGAACCAGCTGGTAGTCCTGGAAAGTAAAAAAATGGTATAATGGATCATATAATTGGACCAGGACACTCATCATCTGCTCGTCCAATTTGGAGGTGACCAAACTGAGAAGATAACCATGCCTCCTGATGAAGGAAGTATTGCCAGGCATCTTTGCAACCAGATCTTTAAGCAAGGTGGGAACCTAAACAAAGTTAATCCGGATGGTATTCCTACACATGGGCATCATGATGACCTACAAAACAGAGCAAAGATGAATCCCTTCTGTCTTTGAAATAGGTTAGTCCAATGCAATATGTATGCAATGTTATTATGTCATGATGTTATGATAGTAAGCACACCACAAGTATCCACAAACAGCGAACATGGTAAAGGCACACAAGTCACACTGAGAGCCCTTAAATTTCAGGCTGGCAAGGAGCTTAGGTACTACCCTCTTTCAGTTTAGTTGGTTTAAACCTGTCCTAAAAATAGTAACCGGGTTCTAAAGGATCTCAATATCACTGACTACCCTTGATCGGTCATAATTCCAGTTTAGCAACCTTTTCTTGCGGCCGGAATCATCGCGAGAGTTTAGTCTCAATGAGTGTAGCATACTGCTACTGTTCTATGGCTAATTTGGTCAATTTAAAGGTTCTAAGGTCAGTTGGTGCTTAATGACCCCTTAGAAGACCCATATTCTCCTCTTTCCAACACAAAGGATATCGGTACAGACTAAAGTGCCACACCAACGTAGCTACTGCTTCAACCGTGTCGGTCTACGCCGGGCAGTTCCCTCACAGTTTATTGCTACTTACCTAAAGGGTATCCCGAGATCTGGGTTAGGATCTTTAGAACTCCGATACAAGCCCACAAATATAAATCATGCAAAGCATGCAATTGAAAACACAATGATCTAATCCTAAGGTACACCACACTTATTAATGCCCCCAACAGAGTCTCCAGTTCTGTGATACGGTGGGAAAGAGAACAGACTGTTTTGGAATGCTGGTTCGCGTTTTGCGTTTGTTTTTGCCAAATGTCGCGGTAACCAAGAGTCGCCACCGTCTTTTATTTCATCCAACAAGGAAAGGAAAAAAGCACAGAAAAATTCCTTTTTCGAGATATTTCTCGGGTTCGGGAGGTAGATTATAGAAAGGGAAGGTGTTAGCACCCTTTCTATCCGTGGTTATTCATGGGCTCTTAGGTACTTGCTCAAAGTGTTTTCAAAATTTTCTTTTCTTTGTGTTTGTGGGTTTGAAAGAAGTTTTTATTTTGAAAGGAGTGTAAGTGCGAAAAGTTTTGTTTTGTTTTAAAAGGAGCAAGTACTTAAGAACCATCTACCTACTCGAAAAAGGAATTAAACTGTGCAAATGTCCTTTAGACAACGCTATCCCACTATTGAGGAGTAGGTAGCATCGTCGTTGGAGTTTTAAGGGTCAATTCGATTAAGGGACGTGTGGTCACTAAAGCAATGTTAGGACGCCTTAGCGGTAACCCTAATGTCTTAGATCATTTTTCCGAGGCAACCGTTTCGAGGCAACTATGATCTTTGGACAAGAGGGCGACCTCTAAAACTTCCTATACTCAATGACCACGTTCGAAGGCAACCAAGTGAGGTGTAGCCTAAGAGTGCGCATGTGCGAGTGTGTTATTTCGGTTAATGTTATCTTTGTACATGTCATGGGTGAGCTATGTTAATTTTAAGTTCATACATTTGATCTTGTCATGCATTCCCTATTATCTAACATCTAACAGTGTTATAGTTGCAGAATTTAAATTGCGGAAATTAAATCTAAACTATTACAAGGCGTCGGGTATTTACATCGCCAAAAACAAACCCTTTAATTTAAATTGCGGAAAGTAAAATAAAGTGATAAAATAAAGTCATAATTAAAAGCTATTACATTCCGGAAGCAATTACAATAATAAGGAAAAATTGATCGCGTGCGATAAAATTAAATCGGTGCATTTTTTAGGGTTTTGACCCTTTTTTATGAAAGAAATCATTTTTGTTATTTTTGAATTTATGGAAATTAAATCTAAGTTAATAATTAAATTAATTAATTAATGAAAATATTTTTTGGATTTTTTATATTTAAGGAAATAAAATAAATTGATTAAAAGTCAGTAAAACCTAATTATCTAAATTAATTTTAATTTATTGCAAAAAATGTTAAAAATTAAACCTATTTAAAAATAAATTGATTAAGTTAATATATATTTACAAAAATAAAGTCAAATTTAATTTTAATAAATAAAAATAATTTTTTTTTTGTGTTTTTGATTTTATTTGAGAAAAATTATTAATTGGTTAATTAACAATAAAAATAATAAAACAATTTAAATAAAACAAATATAAAAGAGAAAAGAAATAACCCAATGGGGGGTGTTGGGCCCAAATCTGGATGTGAGATCAGCAACTTAGAAGCCCATTGTAAACAAGCCTGATTGACCTTTCTGGATCCCACGTGACATGTTGACTGGGCACCATGGTGGGTCTGCAATCTTGACCATTGGATTTGGCCTGGAGGCCATATGGCAAGTGATCAAGTGATGATGCATGGTGTACCATAATTGCTGAAGCACGCTGGATCTGCTGAAGAAAAATAATAATAGGCAATATGGGGGACCTGGGATTCAAACCCAGGTCCCAATCGACTTTGCACTAGTATGCTTGCAACCTCAACTAACGCGCCTGTTTGTTATTATAATGGATAAATAATAATATAAGAGAAAAGCAAATAATATACTGGAAATTAAAAAACGCGCGAGATTTAATTTGAACGGGCCAATCGGACATGAACAAGTCTTCATCTTCTCCAATGGCCCTTGTGATCGGTGGGAATGAGAACTGACTGTTTTGAAATGCTGGTTCGCGTTTTGCGTTTGTTTTCGCAAAATGTCGCAGTAAGAAAGAGTCGCCACCGTCTTTTATTTTATCCAACAAGGAAAGGACAAAAGCACAGAAAAATTCCTTTTTGAGATATTTCTCAGGTTCGGGAGGTAGATTATAGAAAGGGAAGGTGTTAGCACCCTTTCTATCCGTGGTTATCCAAGGGCTCTTAGGTACTTGCTCATTGTGTTTTCAAAAGTTTGCTTTTCTTTGTGTTTGTGTGTTTGAAAGAGTTTTTTGAAAGGAGTGTAAGTGCGAAAAGTTTTTTTTTTGTTTTAAAAAGGAGCAAGTACTTAAGAACCATCTACCTACTCAAAAAGGAATTAAATTGTACAAGTGTCCTTTAGAAAATGATATCCCACTATTGAGGAGTAGGTAGCATCGTCGTTGGAGTTTTCGGGTCAATTCGATTAAGGGACGTGTGGTCACTAAAGCAATGTTAGGATGCCTTAGCGGTAACCCTAATATCCTAGATCATTTTTCCGAGGCAACCGTTTCGAGGCAACTATGATCTTTGGACAAGAGGGAAACCTCTAAAACTTCCTATACTCAATGACCACGTTCGAGGCAACCAAGTGAGGTGTACCCTAGGAGTGGCATGTGCGAGTGTGTTATTTCGGTTAATTTTATCTTTACATGTCATGGGTGAGCTTTTGTTGATTTTAAGTTAAAGATTGATCTTGTCATGCATTGCCTATTTATCAAACATCTAACAGTTAATATTGTGCGTAAATTAAATTGCGAGAAATTAAATCTAACCTATTACAAGGCGTCGGGTGTTTACATCGCCAAAAACAAACCCTTTAATTTAAATTGCGGAAGAGTAAAAAGCGATAAATAATTAAAAGTCCTATTGAAACTATTACATTCCCGAAGCAATTACATTATTGGATAAAAATAAGACGCGTGTGAGAAAATTAAATCGGAGCATTTTTAGGGTTTTTTTACCCTTTTTAGGAAAGAAAGAGATTTTTTTTGTTATTTTTTGCATTTAATTAAATTAAACCTAAACTAATTATTAATTAATTAAAAAAAGATATTTTTGGATTTTTTATATTTAAGGAAATAAAAATAAAATGGTTAGAATTGTTAAAAACCTAATATTCTAATTAATTTAAATTTTTTTGCAAAAGTGTTAAAATTATACCTAATTAAACAAACTAAGTCAATTAAATTATTTATTTACAAAAATAAAAAAAGTGATGAATTTAATAAAAATAATATTTTTTTGTGGTTTTGATTTTATTGAGAAAAATAAATTATTGGGTTAGTAATTAAAAATAACAAAACAAATAATTATAAATAAAATAAGAAAATGATGAAAGAAATAAAAAAAAGGAGCAAACTCAGGGGGGTTTGGGCCCCAAATGGAGGGTTTGAATGGCAATTGTCTGGCCTAAAACACTGGCCTGCTTTGACTTTTCTAGTTCCCTACGCGCTTGTTGACTTGGACATATGGTAGTCCTTCACTCCTGGCCACTGGATGAGATCTGAAGCCAATTGGACAATATCTGGATAAGGGCGTATGATAGGCCACGCTCTTGATGCTGCATGAGAGTACCTGAATAAAAATTGCACAAAGGTATTGGGGGACCTGGGATTCAAACCCAGGTCCCATTTTTCAAATGCCAACGCGCTCACTAACCCAGCCAGACTGCTTATTCGTTAATGAAGTACATAACATATATTATATAGAAAACATAACACTATGCCTGAAAAATAAAAAAAATATGGCGCGAGTTTTGAATGGACCAATGGGAAGAAGACACGCCTTCGTCTTCCCCACAAATCCCTAGTTTGTTTCCTGCGGATTTAAATCCGTAGCAAAATTCGTAGCTGCTTTCCAAAATTATCTATAGGCCATGGAAACGAGTTTCAAGAACACCATCACACTCGTCTCCTTCCACTGATTCCATTTATGCCCATGATTCGTTCTAATTTTCCCTGAAATCAAAATGCCTAAAAACAAAGAACCAAAACCCTAGCTTCGGGCATGGCTGTACAAGCTATAAAAATGCAATTAAGTTATGCCAAAAGCTTCATAATGCAACGCAAAGCATGAATATGCAATTATTTAGGCAAAAAGATGCAAGATAATTGATTCACGATCCCATTTACAGGGTCATATTCGTGAGTACTTACAACGCGTTTCAAGTGGTCTCAAGGCCTGATTTTGGTTGCTATAGCTTCAGGAGATTGCAAGCAAGAGAGCTATGTGGAGATTTGGCTTTGAATCGTGCTCTAAGGTGGATTTCAGATTCCAAGTTTTCAAGCTTTTTCTCAAGTTATGTCTGGCCGTTTCTGCAGTTCTTAGGGCGTGTTTTTGTTATGCCTCCCTTGTACATGTATATTGGAATGCATTTAGGTCAACACTTGGGCTTGAATCCATAGGAATTGATGAATCAAGATTTGATATGATCTTCCATTAACAAGTTTCCAAAAATGCCTCAAATCAAATATTTGGTGCACAACAATGCTTGATACGAATTTGATTGAGTGTATCTTGATATTTGCAAGCTGTAATGATAAAAAAAAATCTCATTCCATTAATTTTTGGATTTTATTTGAATTAATATTGATTTAAAATGAATTAAATCAAAAAAAATAAAAAAAATAGAAAAATAAATGATTGGTCATGAAATTGAACATAGGACACCTGTGTGGTGTGACAAGATCATATCAAGGGGAAAAAAGTGGGCCCTTTTGTCAAAAATTGGAGTTTTGAGGATAGTTGACTTTTGGCACTTTTGGAAAAATGCCCAACTTCAACAATGCATAATTTCTTCAATTTTGAACTTTTGGAGGTGTTCTTGGACTTTTTAGAAACCTTGAGATGTCCTCTAACCAACCTTTTTGGTCTCATCTCATTTTTATATTCCATGCTCATGTTATAAGCTTTGGAAAAAAGGTGTTTTTGTTGACTTTCAAAAATGACCTATAATGTCCAAATTTGTAACTTTTTGTGAGTGCATTTCTTGATCTTGGGGTGTGAATATGGATTGTAGGAAATTGCATCCTATTCAAAATGAGCTTTGGATGGGTCATTTCTCATAAAGTATGAGAAATTTATGCTTGGTCAAAGTTGATTTGACTTTTCCTGCAAAACCCTAATTTAGCAACTTTTGAATCTTGATGAATTTTGAGAAATCCTTGATGAATCATGATCAACCCTTGATAAAATGATGAATTATCATTAAAAATGAGAATGTTGACAAAAAATCTTGAGGTTTGACTGTTTGTAGGCCACAGTTGACTTTTGCCCTAGCACAGTCGATTTTTGGGCCTCTTGAGCAATTGACTGACCAAACTTTCTCTACAAGGCTTGAAATTTGACATGGATTAACTTGAGAACATGTTAGGAAATTTGGGAGAATTTGAGACCATTTGGATATGAGGACCTTGATGCAACACAAAACCCTAATTTTGAATTGACTGCCTTAGGAGGTGATTTGACTGTCCAACTCTTGAGCCATCTTGAACAATCTTGGAGATGATTCTTGACATGTCTTGAGAAATATGGGAGGGAAAATTTTGGGGTACAACAGTTGCCCCTGTTCAATCTTCTTAAGCATGAGGATATAGATTGGCGTTCGGGCCTTTCGTGATCCGAAGCTGGAAGATGATTGAACACTAGAGTGCCCAGAAATTTGCACTCGCATGAAGTAGTATTTGTCTTGTGATGTCGGGAATGGGCTTAAAGATTCCATTTGGAGATTGATGATGGGAGATGGGCTTAAATATGCCATCCGGAGGAGTGTCGATCGCGTAAGAGATTCCTTAGCGAGAGCTTGTATACCTATTATTGAGGGAGATTCCGCTGGGGAATGTTGTTCTTTGTCTTAGGAGAAATAGAACTTTAGGAGCTTCGGTCGTCCGTTATTCTACTGAGGAATCATCTCTATTGATTTTTAGGAGCTTTGGTCGTCCTTTATTCTATTGAGGAATCATCTCTGTTGAAGAGGTGAGAATGGACTACTATCTGGTCGTAACCCAGGCTTCATAGTGATAAGACCGACTGCTATCTGGTTGTAATCCAGGCTTTACAGTGACTTACTGGGGAGGTGAGATTAAACTTGCTATCTGGTCGTAATCCAGGCTTTGCAATTTTTCACTTCTTATCTGGTCGAAATCCAGGCTTCAGGACAAATCAAGTGGTTATCCAGTCGCATCCGGGCTTCAACTTGAATTTAGGGTACACTAATATCCGGCCGACTCCGGGCTTCTTAGTAACTGTCCATGTAAACTGCTATTTGGTCGGAATCCAAGCTTCACAGTGTCTTGTATCGCTATCTGGTCGTAATCCAGGCTTCACAATGTGTTATACCATTATCTAGTCGGATCCAGGCTTCATGGTGTCACGTACTGCTATCTGGTCGAATCCAATCTTCGCAATACCTTATTTCTTATCTGGTCAAAATCCAGGCTTCGGAACAAATCAAGTGGCTATCCGGTCGCATCCGGTCTTCCCTTTGATGATTGGTTTTACTAATATTTGGTCGAGTCCGGGCTTCATAGTAACTGGCTGGGTAAACTGTTATTCGGTCGTAACCCGAGCTCCACAATGTCCCTTAACGCTATCTGGTCATAATCCAGGCTTCACGAGGTATCATACCAGTATCTGGTCGAAATCCAGGCTTCGTAGTACTCTTGGTTGCTATCTGGTCGTAATCCAGTCTTCACAACATCTTCTACCATTATCTGGTCATAATCCAGGCTTCATGGTCTTGTATTGCTTTCTGGTCGTAATCCAGGCTTCACAATAACTTGCTGAGCTGTTATCCGGTCGTAATCCGGGCTTCACTTGTGTTTATGATATACCACTATCTGGTCGAATCCAGGCTTCTTGGTGCTTACTGAGCTGCTATCCGGTCGTACTCCGGGCTTCATGGCTCATTGGGGAATAAACTAATATCCGGTCATTCTTCGGGCTTCATAGCTTGCTTTTGAGAGATGTCACTATCTGGTCGTAATCCAGGCTTCGCGGTAGTCTGATATTGCTATCCGATCGTAATCTGGGCTTCACAATATGTTGTAGAAATCAAGATATTATTCGGTCATACCCGGGCTTCATAACTTGAATTTTGATTGTATCTTTCCTGAAAGGTAAAGGTTAGCTGTATGTAATGCATGATGTGTATCAGGCAATGATGTTCTCAAAATAAATGAGATTGTATGGTATGATGCGTATATGCATGTAGCATGATGTATGGACATGCAATGTCCTAGCTGGGGAAAATAAATCCCGGAGCTGCTGGAGAATAAAGTTGAATGCTTCACTTCCGCCAGGGATGGTGGACGAAGATGATTGTGAGAATAAGCCTGCAGGAGAAAAGAACTCCATTGGGGAATAAATTGATGAAGAGATTACTTTGAGGGAAATTACTCTATGGGGAAGAGATGTGCTGCTGAAGATTTTAACGATAAACTCCGCTGGCGGTTCCACTGATAAACTCTATTGGGGATTTTAATGATGAACTCCGCTGGGGATGGATTACCGTTGCTGGTGATACAGAATTGGTTGAGGATTGAACTCCTGTTTGGGGAAAGAAAGAATTTCGCTGGGGATGATCTTTCAGTTGCAACTTGCCGAGGATAACCCAGTTAGACTCTTGTGGGAATAACCCTCTGAATTTGGCTGGGGAGATTTATTTGCGCTCTGCAGGGGACAAGCTTCCAGAATCTACTGGGGAAGATGATTCAACTCTGTTGGGAAAACCTTTTTTAGACTACCCTGGGGAAATGGTTCCACTAGGGGTATCTTGTATTCCGTCGGGGAATGTTCTTATACTTCGTTGAGGAATATTAAGACTGTCGGGGGTATTCTTATGCTTGCTGGGGAATATCTTTATACTCCGCTGGGGAATATCTTTATACTCCGCTGGGGAATATCTTTATACTCCGCTGAGGAATATTAAGACCTTCTGGGAATACCAAACCTTTTTAGAGCTTGATGGTAGACTAACTCTTCTTGGGGAGAGCTACCATTACTGCCTTACTCTGCGGGGATTGAAGGTATCTTAGCCATACTCTTCAGCTGAAACTACCTTAGTACCTTGTGGACAGAGCAACTGTACAGTTTAGACAATTCTTATTTGCCCCTGTTTCTGCGGGAGAAAGTGCCCGCGGAAGCCCTGTGGATCGAGTATTATCCCCATCTATGAGGTGCTTGGTATCTTTCGGTCAAAATGACAAGTCTACTTCTGGTAAGCCAGTGACGAGATGACGAGACATAGTCGTACGCTTTGATCCCTAATTTTTTCCTGGACCGCCCTTTCGGGTTTTCAGTCCACCGGGATACATTTTTTTTGCCCAAGCCGCCTTTTCAGGTTTTCGACTTGCCGGGTGTAAAATTTTTCATTTTCATCCCTTTTTTGCCCGAACCCTTTTGGTTCTCCGGGAGCCCAAATTTTTGCCTAGGCCAGTCGACCTAGCGTGTCTTTGATTATGCGTAGTATTTTCTGATTATGTCCACGCTCTCAGGGTGTAGGGAGTTGTCACTGTCTGTAGTGTCGTGTTGCCATACTACCAGAAGATGTTTGATCATGTAAGATTCTTTGCTGGAATTCATGTCCAATGCCCCAATTGATTTAGATGGAGATTTGCCCCTGGCATCTTTGAGAGATTCTTTGAATCTTGACTTGACTGCCCCAAATGATGGACAATGATCATGTCGTGCCCCTTGGTTGGAAGTGTTTTTTCCACTTGAGGTGATCCTTTTATTGAGAAGGTTTTTTTGTTCACTAGATATTCGTCGTGCGAATTTCTCTGCTGTTTGAACAAATAGTCATATGCAAACAATGTTATTTTAAGAATGCAAAGCTTATGTCTGTCTTGAAGTTTTTGAAAATGCAGTTTTTTCAGTAAGATAGAATTTTTTGGTAAAATGTGACGTCAACTCAGGATTTACAGCAAGCCCTACAGGAGTCAGGATACCTTTTGTAACAGAATGCTTTCGAACTAACCCATGCTTCAACTAGGACTTTTAAGGGTTATAACGTGGACTGGTTTACGGTTTAAGAAACAAAGGATAAAGGCTCAAAATTTATTTGTACCCACCCGCTCTTCGTGATGTTCTTCGATCCTAAACTCAGCTAACCGTGCATTTAGATCCTGTTTGAGTCTTTGCTCTGATATACCAGTGATGGTTTGGATACTGACAATTTATTTTGAATAGGAAGTCATTTTGTTGAGAGTTTGCAAGATCTCTTTCTTTTTGATTTTATTATCATTGTCTTTTGCCTGAACTGTTTCTTTTTGTGACTACAGTCAGCGGGATGCCCCAGTTTTTCTTAAGTCTCCTTCATAGGTTTTGACTTATTGGGCTTTTATTTCGAGAGATAATGACTTCCTGTCTTGACGATTTTACGGAACCATCACCGTCTTTTGTTTCGGAAGGACTTCTTTGATGCCATTCATTGTGCACCTGGATTAACTGAGAAAACTACCCTGCCCAGGTTATAATTACGGGTTTTAATTTGTGCAACGAAAAACTCCAACTTCTTTGGCTTAAAGGGGTTGACTAGGGATTATCTTCCTTATAAATCCGTTGTTTAGGATTTGAAACAATGCTTGTACATTGTCAGCGGGGTCTATTCAAAAGCATACTGTAGAGATTTTGGTATCATTTTCGTCATCCTCCCTCTAAAGGCTTAGAATTTTTTTTCGAGAGTTGATCATCACAAAAAATCAAAGCAATTTGAATATAGTGAATACGAATAGATTGATTCAAAACAGACATATGCAATGCATTGATAAAGTAATAAAGTTTGACATGAATAAATGTTCGAACAATCAAAAGAAAATTACAAATTGAAAATCCTAATGAACAAAAGTCTTCTCGTCTCAGTACTTGTCACTTCAAATGGTGAACCTTGGGGGGATGGCAAAAGAATTCAATCTGACCGTCTTGTGTGAGTTCCAATGCTCCTTCATCAATTAGGTCTTGAATTTTGTTTCTCAACGCCCAACAAATGTTAGTATCATGCCCCGGGCTGTTGGAGTGATATGCACACCTTGCATCAGGATTGTACTTTGGGGAGGCCGTTTTGGGATTCTTAGGAGGGTCCCTTAATGTCACCAGATTCAATCTCAACAGGTGTTGTAAAGCCTGAGACAACGACATGTTGAGCTTGGTAAATTGCCTCCTGGGCATATTTGGCTTACTCTGATCAAACCCTTGTTCTTGGCAAGGTCATAGTTGGACCTGAGAGGTAGTAACAACTTGGAGTGGTCTATTCTTCATCAAACCAAACCTTTGACTTCTCGGAAGTTGATTAATGACCTGGTCCCCATCCTTGACTATTTGCTTCATGTCGTTGTATCTGTCTTGACGAAGCTGGTTGACAATGGTTCTCATCTCTTCTTGTTCCCGAGCTAAGCCTTGGATAAGAGCCATCTACCGCAGCATCTGGGTTTTCATGGCACTGAACTCAGCTTGTAGTTGTTCCAGCCGTTCGTCCTTATTGTCTTCAGGACTTTTCTTGACCAAGTTCCCAACGAGGAGTGTTTTCAACTCTTCCTGCCCCTTGGATAGGTTTAGGAATACGTCCCTGAAATGAGCTTCTCGAGTTTGAAGATTTCGATTGTCTGGTTGGAAAGCCATTGCTGAAATAAATAGCGAGAACATGAGAGACCTATACTGGGAGACCTGTTATGCAATGATATGTATGATATATGTATGCAATGTTTTCAAGGATCTCGCGGGGTAAACAAGAAACTTTTTAGAATTTGTTAGAAGAAACTTCGTGTCGTTAAGAGTCCTTCTTCAAGAGTCAAGCTCACCATATCGAGTGGGTCATAGCCCCTAAATCAAGTTATCGTGTTTTGATCTTTAGACGACATTGGCTAGAGGAAAATAAATCCCCTTTGCCCCTTACTGGACATTTGATTTACCATAACCTGCATCACAAGCCCTTGGCATCCTTGAAATGGTTAAGGAAATGTTAAGGCATGATGTTATGATGTGTATGATATGCGTTTAAGCAAAAGTGTGAGGTGTTGTAAGTAAACCCTACAATAAATCCAAATTATTGGATAAGGACTATAAACAAAACCTGCAAGGAACTCATGTTATCAGATAACAAGAATGTGCAAGTAGTTCAAGTTTTGAAGGCACACAAGTCACACAAATAGCCTCAAGTTTAGGCTGGCATGGAGTTTAGGTATTACCCTCTTTCAGTTTAGTTGGTTTAAACCTGTCCTAAAAATAGTAATCGGGTTCTAGAGGATCTCAATATCACTGATTACCCTCAATCGGTCATAATTCCAGTTTAGCAACCTTTTCTTGCGGCCGAAATCATCGCGAGAGTTTAGTCTCAATGAGTGTAGCATACTGCTACTGTTCTATGGCCAAGTTGGTCAATTTAAGGTTCTAAGGTCACTTGGTTCTTAATGACCCCTTAAAAGACCCATATTCTCCTCGTTCCAACACAAGGGATATCGGTACAGACTAAAGTGCCACACCAACGTAGCTTCTGCTTCATCCGTATCAGTCTACGTCGTATAGATCCCTCACAGTTTATTGCTACTTACCTAAAGGGTATTCCCAGACCCGGGTTAGGATCTATAGAACTTCGACACAAGCCCACAAACTTAAAGCATACAAAGCATACAATTGAAAACACAATGATCTAATCCTAAGGTACACCTCACTTATTATTATGATTCCCCAGCAGAGTCGCCAGTTCTGTGATCGGTGGGAATGAGAACTGACTGTTTTGAAATGCTGGTTTGCGTTTTGCATTTGTTTTTGCAAAATGTCGCAGTAAGCAAGAGTCGCCGCCGTCTTTTATTTTATCCAACAAGGAAAGGACAAAAGCACTGAAAAATTCCCTTTTGAGATATTTCTCGAGTTCGGGAGGTAGATTATAGAAAGGGAAGGTGTTAGCACCCTTTCTATCAGTGGTTATCCACGGGCTCTTAGGTACTTGCTCATTGTGTTTTCAAAAGTTTGCTTTTCTTTGTGTTTGTGGGTTTGAAAGAGTTTTTTGAAAGGAGTGTAAGTGCGAAAAGTTTTTTGTTTTGTTTTAAAAAGGAGCAAGTACTTAAGAACCATCTACCTACTCAAAAAGGAATTAAACTGTACAAGTGTCCTTTAGAAAATGCTATCCCACTATTGAGGAGTAGGTAGCATCGTCATTGGAGTTTTCGGGTCAATTCGATTAAGGGACGTGTGGTCACTAAAGCAATGTTAGGACGCCTTAGCGGTAACCCTAATATCCTAGATCATTTTTCCGAGGCAATCGTTTCGAGGTAACTATGATCTTTGGACAAGAGGGCGACCTCTAAAACTTCCTATACTCAATGGCCACGTTCGAGGCAACCAAGTGAGGTGTACCCTAGGAGTGGCATGTGCGAGTGTGTTATTTCGGTTAATTTTATCTGTACATGTCATGGGTGAGCTATTTTTGATTTTAAGTTAAAGATTGATCTTGTCATGCATTGCCTATTTATCAAACATCTAACAGTTAATATTGTGCGTAAATTAAATTGCGGGAAATTAAATCTAAGCTATTACAAGGCGTCGGGTATTTACATCGCCATGAAAAACCCTTTAATTTAAATTGCAGAAAAGTAAAAAGCGATAAATAATTAAAAGTCATATTGAAACTATTACATTCCCGAAGCAATTACATTATTGGATAAAAATAAGACGCGTGCGAGAAAATTAAATCGGAGCATTTTTAGGGTTTTGACCCTTTTTAGGAAAGAAAGAGATTTTTTTTGTTATTTTTTGCATTTAATTAAATTAAACCTAAACTAATTATTAATTAATTAAAAAAAGATATTTTTGGATTTTTTATATTTAAGGAAATAAAAATAAAATGGTTAGAATTGTTAAAAACCTAATACTCGAATTAATTTTAATTTTTTTGCAAAAGTGTTAAAATTATACCTAATTAAACAAACTAAGTCAATTAAATTATTTATTTACAAAAATAAAAAAAGTGATGAATTTAATAAAAATAATATTTTTTTGTGGTTTTGATTTTATTGAGAAAAATAAATTATTGGGTTAGTAATTAAAAATAACAAAACAAATAATTATAAATAAAATAAGAAAATGATGAAAGAAATAAAAAAAAAGGTGCAAACTCAGGGGGGTTTGGGCCCCAAATGGAGGGTTTGAATGGCAATTGTCTGGCCCAAAACGCTGGCCTGCTTTGACTTTTCCAGTTCCCTACGCGCTTGTTGACTTGGACATATGGTAGTCCTTCACTCCTGGCCTCTGGATGAGATCTGAAACCACTTGGACAATATCTGGATGAGGGCGTATGATAGGCCACGCTCCTGATGCTGCATGAGAGTACCTGAATAAAAATTGCACAAAGGTATTGGGGGACCTGGGATTCGAACCCAGGTCCCATTGTTCAAATGCCAACGCGCTCACCAACCCAACCAGACTGCTTATTCGTTAATGAAGTACATAACATATATTATATAGAAAACATAACACTATGCCTGAAAAATAAAAAAAATATGGCGCGAGTTTTGAATGGACCAATGGGAAGAAGACACGCCTTCGTCTTCCCCATAAATCCCTGGTTTGTTTCCCGCGGATTTAAATCCGTAGCAAAATTCATAGCTGCCTTCCAAAATCATCTATAGGCCATGGAAACGAGTTTCAAGAACACCATCACACTCGTCTCCTTCCACTGGTTCCATTTATGCCCATGATTCGTTCTAATTTTCCCTGAAATCAAAACGCCTAAAAACAAAGAACCAAAACCCTAGCTTCGGGTATGGCTGTACAAGCTATAAAAATCCAATTAAGTTATGCCAAAAGCTTCATAATGCAACGCAAAGCATGAATATGCAATTATTTAGGCAAAAAGATGCAAGATAACTGATTCACGATCCCATGTACAGGGCCATATTCGTGAGTACTTACATCGCGTTTCAAGTGGTCTCAAGGCCTAGTTTTGGTTGCTATAGCTTCAGGAGATTTCAAGCAAGAGAGCTATGTGGAGATTTGGCTTTGAATCGTGCTCTAAGGTGGATTTCAGATTCCAAGTTTTCAAGCTTTTTCTCAAGTTCTGTCTGGACGTTTCTGCAGTTCTTAGGGCGTGTTTTTGTTATGCCTCCCTTGTACATGTATATTGGAATGCATTTAGGTCAAAACATGGGCTTGAATCCATAGGAATTGATGAATCATGATTTGATATGATCTTTCCATTAACAAGTTTCCAAAAATGCCTCAAATCAAATATTTTGTGCACAACAATGCTTGATACGAATTTGATTGAGTGTATCCTGATATTTGCAAGCTGTAATGATCAAAAAAATCTCATTCCATTAATTTTTGGATTTTATTTGAATTAATATTGATTTAAAATAAATTAAATAAAAAAAATCAAATAAAATAGAAAAAATAAATGATTGGTCATGAAATTGAACATAGGACACGTGTGTGGTGTGACAAGATCATATCAAGTGGAAAAAAGTGGGCCCTTTTGTCAAAATTGGAGTTTTGAGGATAGTTGACTTTTGGCACTTATGCAAAAATGCCCAACTTCAACAATGCATAACTTATTCAATTTTAAACTTTTGGAGGTTTTCTTGCACTTTTTAGAAACCTTGAGATGTCCTCTAACCAAAATTTTTGGTCTCATCTAATTTTGATATTCCATGCTCATGTTATAAGCTTTGGCAAACAGGTGTTTTTGTTGACTTTCAAAAATGACCTATATTGTCCAAATTTGTAACTTTTTGTGAGTACATTTCTTGATCTTGGGGTGTGAAGATGGATTGTAGGAAATTTCATCCTCTTCAAAATGAGATTTTGATGGGTCATTTCTCATAAAGTATGAGAAAGTTATGCTTGGTCAAAGTCGAGTTGACTTTTCTTGCAAAACCCTAATTTAGCAACTTTTGAATCTTGATGAATCTTGAGCAATCCTTGATGAATCATGATCAACCCTTGATAAAATGATGAATTATCCTTCAAAATGAGAATGTTGACAAAAAATCTTGAGGTTTGACTGTTTGTAGGCCACAATTGACTTTTGCCCTAGCACAGTCGATTTTTGGGCCTCTTGAGCAATTGACTGACCAAACTTTCTCTGAAAGGCTTGAAATTTGACATGGATGAACTTGAGAACATGTTAGGACACTGGGGAGAATTTGAGACCATTTTGATATGAGGACCTTGATGCAACACAAAACCCTAATTTTGAATTGACTGCCTTAGGAGGTGATTTGACTGTCCAACTCTTGAGCCATCTTGAACAATCTTGGAGATGATTCTTGACATGTCTTGAGAAATATGGGAGGGAAAATTTTGGGGTACAACATCCCTGGTTATTTTTCCTATGGATTTGAATCCGCAACAAAATCCCTAGCTCGATCCCAAAATTGTCCCTAGGCTATGGAAACGAATTCTGAGACCATCATCTTACTCGTCTCTTTCCACTGATTTCATTTATGCCCACGGTCTGTTCCAATTTTTCCTGAAATCAAAACACCCAAAAATGCATACCAAGAACCCTAGAACTGGCTAGGGGGTTACAAGCTATAAAAACCAAATCAAATATTGCAGAAAGTCTCTAAATGTACCGATTAGCATGATTGTGCAAAGATTTAGGCAAAAAGATGCAAGAATAAGAGGTTATGTTTTCGTGTACAGGGCGGTATTCAAGAGGACTTACAGTGCGATTCAAGAGGTGATTGGCTTGGCTTTTGATTGCAATAGCTTCAGTGGACCTCAAGCAAGAAGATAGCATTGAGTTTTAGTTTTGAAAACGTCCCTAACCAAGATTTCAGTTTCTCACCTTTCAAGCCTTTTTCAAGTTTTGGTATTTGTGATTTGGCAGCTTTCTGGTCGTGTCTTTGATGTCTTTGCCTTGTGTGAGTATAATAGAAGCAATTAGGTTTAATTTTGGGCCTTGAATCCATGTGAATTGATGATTGAAGATTTGCTTTGATCCTCCATGAACAAGCTTCCATATTTGTCAAAAAATCCAATATTTGGTCATGATATACCTTGATTCGAATTTGGTCATGTCCATAATGATATTAAAGACCTGTAATGATCAAAAAGATACAATTTGATTAAGATTTGGATTTTATTTGGATTTAAATGAATTAAATCAATAAAAATCAAATAAAATAGAAAAATTAATAATTGGACATAAAATTGAAGATAGGACACGTGTGTAGTGTGACAAGACCAAATAAAGTGGAAAAAAGTGGGCCCTTTTGTCAAAATTTGATGTTTTGGGGATAGTTGACTTTTGACAATTGTGGAAAATGCCCAACTTCAACAATGCATAACTTCTTCAATTTTGAACTTTTGGAGGTGTTCTTAGACATTTTAGAAACCTTGAGATATCCTCTAACCAACCCTTTTTGTCTCATATAATTTTGATATTCCATGCTCAATTTATAAGCTTTGGAAAAAAAGGTGTTTTTGTTGACTTTCAAAAATGATCTATAATGTCCAAATTTGTAACTTTTTATGAGTGCATTTCTTGATCTTGGGGTGTGAAAATGGATTGTAGGAAATTGAATCCTCTTCAAAATTAGCTTTGTATGGGTCATTTATCATAAAGTATGAGAAAGTATGGGTCAAAATGAGCTTTGTATGGGTCAAAGTCGAGTTGACTTTTCCTACAAAACCCTAATTTAGCAACTTTTGAATCTTGATGAATTTTGAGCAATCCTTGATGAATCATGATCAACCCTTGATAAAATGATGAATTATCCTTCAAAATGAGAATGTTGACAAAAAATCTTGAGGTTTGACTATTTGTAGGTCACAGTTGACTTTTGCCCTAGCACAATCGATTTTTGGACCTCTTGAGCAATTGACTGACCAAACTTTCTCTACAAGGCTTGAAATTTGACATGGATGAACTTGAGAAAATATTAAGGCATTGGTAAGAACTTTAGATCATTTGGATGTAAGGACCTTGATGCAACACAAAACCCTAATTTGAGGTTGACTGCCTTAAGAGGTGATTTGACTGTCCAACCCTTGAGCAATCTTGAACCATTTGGAGATTATTCTTGACATGTCTTGAGAAATATGGGAGGGAAAATTTTGGGGTACAACAGTTGCCCCTGTTCAATTTTCTTAAACCTAAGGATATAGATTGGCTTTCGAGCCTTTCGTGATTCGAAGGTGGAAGATAATTGAACACTAGAGTGCCCAGAAATTTGCACTCGCATGGTGTAGTATCAGCATGGTGATGTCGGGAATGGGCTTACAGATTCCATTTAGAGATTGTTGGTAGGAGGATGGGTTTACAGATGCCATCTGCAGGAGTGTAGATCGCATAAGAGATTCCTTAGCGATAACTTGCATACTTGTTGTTTGTAGAAGATTCCGTTGGGGAAGTCTAACTTTTGTTAAGATTTAGGAACTTGCTTGTACTTCAACTGAGAGAATGCCTCGGCTGAGTCTTAAGAACCTATCCATAATTCAACTGGTGGGAAACATCTTCATCAAGATCTAGGAACTGTCTGGTCTTCAACGTAGTATACCGTTGAGATTGTAGAACTCGTCCACATAATGACAGAGGGAAACATCTTCATCAAGATCTAGGAACTGTCTAGTATTCAATGTAGTATACCGTTGAGATTATAGAACTCGTCCACACTTTGACGGAGGAAAACATCAAGATCTAGGAACCGACTAGTATTCAACGTAGTATACCGTTGAGATTATAGCACTCGTCCACACTTTGACATAGGGAAGCATCTTCATCAAGATCTAGTAACTGTCTGGTTTTCAACGTAGTATACCATTGAAATTACAGAACTCTTCCACACTATGACGGAGGAAAACATCAAGATCTAGGAACTTCCTGGTCTTCAACATAGTATACCGTTGAGATTATAGCACTCGTCCACACTTTGACATAGGGAAGCATCTTCATCAAGATCTAGGATCTGCCTGGTCTTCAATGTAGTATACCGTTGAAATTACAGAACTCATCCACACTATGACGGAGTAAAACATCAAGATCTAGGAACTGCCTGGTCTTCAACATAGTATACCGTTGAAATTACAGAACTCGTCCACACTATGACGTAGGGAAACATCTTCATCAAGATCTAGGAACTGTCTGGTCTTCAACGTAGTATACCGTTGAAATTACAGAACTCGTCCACACTATGACGGAGGAAAATTGTCTTCTTTGACTGGTTGTCTCTTTTGACAGATTGTCTTCTTTTGACGGGTTGTCTCCATTGACGGGTTGTCTCCATTGACGGGTTGGCCTCAGAAAAATCTTTAGGAATCGATTTAACTGATTTTGTCTCCATTGACTGGCCTCAGAAAAATCTCTAGGAATCGATTTAACTGATTTTGTCTCCATTGACTGGCCTTAGAAAAATCTCTAGGAATCGATTTAACTGATTTTGTCTCCATTGACTGGCTTTGCCTCAGAAAAATCTTTAGTAATCGATTTAACTGATTTTGTCTCCATTGACGGGTTGGCCTCAGAAAAATCTTTAGGAATCGATTTAACTGATTTTGTCTCCATTGACTGGCCTCAGAAAAATCTTTAGGAATCGATTTAACTGATTTTGTGTCCATTGACTGGCCTAAGAAAAATCTTTAGGAATCGATTTAACTGATTTTGTCTCCATTGACTGGCTTTGCCTCAGAAAAATCTTTAGGAATCGATTTAACTGATTTTGTCTCCATTGACGGGTTGGCCTCAGAAAAATCTTCAGGAATCGATTTAACTGATTCTGTCTCCATTGACTGGCCTCGGAAAAATCTTTAGGAATCGATTTAACTGATTTTGTCTCCATTGACTGGCCTCAGAAAAATCTTTAGGAATCGATTTAACTGATTTTGTCTCCATTGACTGGCTTTGCCTCAGAAAAATATTTAGGAATCAATTTAACTGATTTTGTCTCCATTGACTGGCTTTGCTTCAGAAAAATCTTTAGGAATCGATTTAACTGATTTTGTCTCCATTGACTGGCTTTGCCTCAGAAAAATCTTTAGGAATCGATTTAACTGATTTTGTCTCCATTGACGGGTTGGCCTCAGAAAAATCTTTAGGAATCGATTTAACTGATTTTGTCTCCATTGACTGGCCTCGGAAAAATCTTTAGGAATCGATTTAACTGATTTTGTCTCCATTGACTGGCCTCAGAAAAATCTTTAGGAATCGATTTAACTGATTTTGTCTCCATTGACGGGTTGGCCTCAGAAAAATCTTTAGGAATCGATTTAACTGATTTTGTCTCCATTGACTGGCCTCAGAAAAATCTTTAGGAATCGATTTAACTGATTTTGTCTCCATTGACTGGCCTAAGAAAAATCTTTAGGAATCGATTTAACTGATTTTGTCTCCATTGACTGGCTTTGCCTCAGAAAAATCTTTAGGAATCGATTTAACTGATTTTGTCTCCATTGACGGGTTGGCCTCAGAAAAATCTTTAGGAATCAATTTAACTGATTTTGTCTCCATTGATTGGCCTCGGAAAAATCTTTAGGAATCAATTTAACTGATTTTGTCTCCATTGACTGGCCTCAGAAAAATCTTTAGGAATCGATTTAACTGATTTTGTCTCCATTGACTGGCTTTGCCTCAGAAAAATCTTTAGGAATCAATTTAACTGATTTTATCTCCATTGACTGGCTTTGCTTTAGAAAAATCTTTAGGAATCGATTTAACTGATTTTGTCTCCATTGACGGGTTTGCCTCACAAAAATCTTTAGGAATTGATTTAACTGATTTTGTCTCAATTGACTGGCCTCAGAAAAATCTTTAGGAATCGATTTAACTGATTTTGTCTCCATTGGCATAGTTGAGAATTTAACTGCATCTTTCCTGAAAGGTAAAGGTCAGTCATATGCAATGCATGATATGGATCAAGCAATGATGTTCTCAACATAAATGAGATTGTGTGATATGATGCGTATATGCATGTATTATGATGTATGGAAATGTAATGCTTTAGCTGGGGAAAATAAATCCCGAAGCTGCTGGAGAATAGAGTTGGATTCTTCGTTTCCGCTGGGGATGATGAACTTGCAGGAGAAGATAACTCTGTTGGGGAATAAACTGATGAGGAGATTACTCCGAGGGGAATTACTTTGTGGGGAAGAGATGTTCTGTTGAGAATTTCACTGATAAACTGCGCTGGGGATTCCGCTGATAAGTTCCGCTGGGGATTTCAATGATAAACTCCATTGGGGATGAATTATCGTTGCCGGTGATATTAAATCTGTTGAGGATTGAATTCCTGCTTGTGAAAGGAAAGAACTTCGCTGGGGACGATATTTCAGTTGCAACCTGATGGGGATAATCCTGTTAGACTTCTGTGGGGATAACCCTATGAATTTGGCTGGGGAGATTTATTTATGCTCTGCAGGGGATAAGCTTCTAGAGTATACTGGGGATGATGATTCAACTCTATTGAGGAAGCTTTTTAGACCGTGCTGGGAAAATATTGACTCCACTGGGGTATCTTGTATTCTGCCGGGGAACATTCTTATACTTCGTTGAGGAATATTAAGACTGCCGGGGATACTCTTATACATGCTGAGGAATATTTTTACACTCCGCTGGGGAATATTAAGACCCTTTTAGTGCTGATGGTAGACTAGCTCTGCTTGGGGAGAGTATTGTTGATTTTTTCGTAGCTGCAAGTCTCAGCTGGGAGAGTTATCATTATTGTCTTACTCTGCGGGGAGTGACAGTATCTTAGCCATATTCTTCAGCTGAATATACCTTGGTACCTGGTGGACAGAGAAACTGTACAGTTCGGACAATTTTTATGCCCCTGTTTCTGCTATTACCATTAATTCATCTTTCATTACGCATGTAAATATTTATGATCAGCGATTAATGTCAAATGCATATATAAAAAATGAACATTGGACGTCCTTTGCAAAACACAACAGATAAAGGAAAAATAGTTTGAAATTTATTTGAAAATGAATTGTATTGATTTTGAAGTTTGGCCTGTAAATATGCGTTTTTGTACAAGAGGCTGACGTCCTAGTAAGAGAACGCTGCTGAACAAAATTTACACAATTTGTGAAAAGAAAATAAAACAGCTATGTGAATAATCCCACTGGGTTCCAACTCTGCTATTGCCTTTATGTCCTCGAGCATCTCATCACTTTGCTACTAGTTGAAGATGAATCAGATTGATTAGTGTCGTCCGAGCTAGATAGTTGATACCGAAGTCTGGATGCAAGGTGATCCAATGAGACATAGTGTTACGCTTTGATCCCTAATTTTTGCCTGGACCGCCCTTTCGGGTTTTCAATCCACCGGGATACCCATTTTTTCCCAAGCCGCCTTTTCAGGTTTTCGACTTGCCGGGTGTACAATTTTTTTTCATTTTCATCCCTTATTTTTGCCCGAACCCTTTTGGTTCGCCGGGAAGCCCTTATTTTTGCCTAGGCCAGTCAACCTAGCGGGTCTTTGATTATGCGTAGTATCTTTTTACTATGTCTGCATTGACGGGGTGAGGAAGGTCGTCACCATCCATGGTGGTTAGAATCATAGCTCCGCCTGAGAAAATGTTCTTAACCACAAATGGCCCTTCGTAAGTAGGGGTCCATTTGCCCCTGGGATCACCTTGAGGTAGGATAATGCGCTTGATTACCAGATCCCCAACTTGATACTCTTGTCATCTGACTTTCTTGTTAAATGCCTTGATCATCCATTTTTGGTACGTCTGACCATGACAAATAGCAGTAAGTCACTTTTCGTCGATTAGGTTTTGCTGATCAAGCCGGGTCTGAATCCAGTCATCTTCACTCAAACCTGCATCCTTCATGATTCGAAGAGAGGGTATCTGAACTTCAATAGGCAAGACTGCCTCCATACCATATACCAAGGAATAGGGTGTTGCCCCTGTTGATGTCCGCGTTGAGGTACGGTACCCATGAAGAGCGAACAGTAACATCTCGTGTCAGTTATTTTATGTCACCGTCATCTTCTGCAAAATCTTATTAACGTTCTTATTAGCTGCTTCGACAGCCCCATTCAACTTCGGCCGATAGGGAGAAGAGTTGTGATTCTGCATCTTGAATTGCTCGCAGAGCTCAGTGATCATCTTGTTGTTGAGATTGATACCATTGTCCGTAATGATCCTTTCTGTTACACCGCATCGACAAATCAGATTGTGCCGAATGAACCGTGCCACGACGTTCTTGGTTACAGTAGCAAAGGAAGCTGCCTCAACCCATTTCATAAAATAATCAATAGCTACCATGATGAAACGATGTCCGTTGGATGCTGTAGGTTTGATCTTGCCGATCATATCAATGCCCCACATTGCAAAAGGCCAAGGAGCTGTCAAGACGTTCAGAGGAACTGGAGGTATGTGCACCTTATCAGCATAGACTTGGTATTTGTTACATGTCCGAGAATACTGATAATAGTCAGCTTCTATTGTGGACCAATAATGTCCTGCCCGAAGGATTTTCTTTGCCATGGTGTGTCCACTGGAGTGAGTTCCAAAAGTACCTTCATGTAACTCCGCCATGATCCTTTCTGCTTCATTCTTATCCACACAACGCAGTAAGGTTGAATCATGGTTACGTTTGTAAAGAATGTCATTACTGATGAAGCACTTTGCTGCGAACCTCCTCTGAAACTTCTTGTCATTAACAGATGCACCCTCGGGGTATTCCCGAGCTTCAAGATACCTCTTCACCTCATGATACCATGGCTTTTCTGTTACCTCTTTAGCCTCAAGATCACAACAATGTGCTGGTTCGTCCAACCTTTCAATAATAATCCGGGGAGCCTCGTTGTCCCAATTGACTTTGAACATAGAAGACATCGTAGCTAGCGTGTCCGCCAACTGATTCTCCTCTCTAGGGAAATGTTCAACGGTTATCTCCTCGAAATGGGGAAGCAACGTCAATACATACTCCTTGTAAGGAGTAAGATTTGGGTGTTTTGTATCCCACTCGCCTTTGATCTGACTGATCACGAGAGCGGAATCTTTGAAGACACTTAGAAACTTAATCCTTAAGTCAATTGCTGCTCAAAGACCCATAACGCATGCTTCATACTCCGCCATGTTGTTGGTGCAGTTGAAACATAGTCGAGCGGTAAATGGAGTATGAGAGCCTTTAGGAGATATAATCACAGTGCCAATGCCGTTACCTAAAGCGTTCGAAGCTACATCAAAGTACATAGACCATCAGGATCCTTCCTCAGGTCCTTCATCCGGTCCAGGTGTCTCACAATCAGTTAACAACATGATATCCTCGTCTGGAAATTAAAAGTTCATAGACTGGTAATCATCCACTGCCTGATGTGCCAAATGGTCTGCCAACACACTTCCCTTGATAGCCTTTTGGGTCGTATATTGGATGTCATACTCAGTCAAGATCATCTGCCATCTTGCTATTCTTCCGGACAAGGCAGGCTTCTCGAAGATATACTTGATTGGATCCATCTTTGATATCAACAGAGTAGTATGAGTCAGCATATATTGTCTCAGCCGGCGAGCAGCCCATACCAAAGCACAACAAGTTTTCTCGAGCAGTGAGTATCGGGTCTCACAGTCGGTAAACTTTTTGCTAAGGTAATAAATAGCATGCTCTTTTCGGCCAGACTCATCATGCTGCCCCAACACACACCCCATTGAGTTGTCGAGTACTGTCAAGTATAAGATAAAAGGTCTCCCTTCAACTGGTGGCATCAGAATAGGTGGCTCTTGAAGATACTCTTTGATCCTTTCGAAAGTGGTTTGACATTCATCGTTCCAACGTACTACTTGATCTTTCTTCAGTAGCTCGAAGATTGGTTCACAGGTAGCAGTCAGGTGCGAGATGAACCGGGCAATGTAGTTCAGACGTCCCAGAAAGCCTCTGACTTCTTTCTCTGTTCTGGGAGATGGCATCTCCTGTATAGCT
This sequence comes from Vicia faba, assembly GCA_948472305.1. Classification (NCBI taxonomy): domain Eukaryota; kingdom Viridiplantae; phylum Streptophyta; class Magnoliopsida; order Fabales; family Fabaceae; genus Vicia; species Vicia faba. The sequence continues at coordinate 1,295,878,958 of OX451740.1, forward strand.
TTCACTTTGGCGGGATCCACTTGAATACCTTTGTCGCTTACGACGAAACCCAGCAGCTTACTAGATCTCACCCCGAAGGTGCACTTGTTCGGGTTTAACCTCAGCTTGTACAACTTCAACCTGTCAAATAGTTTCTGCAGATGATCAAGGTGTTCTTCCTCAGTCTGGGACCTTACAATCGTATCGTCGACGTATATTTCAATCTCATGATGGATCATGTCATGGAACAAAGCAACCAGGGCACGCTGATACATTGCCCCAACATTCTTCAGTCCAAAAGGCATGACCTTGTAGCAAAAGGTACCCCATTGAGTAACAAAAGTTGTCTTCTCCATGTCTTCGGGAGCCATCTTTATCTGATTATAACCGGAGAAACCATCCATAAAGGAGAATATCTTGTGCTGAGCAGTATTGTCAACCAGAACGTCGATATGAGGTAGAGGGAAGTCATCCTTGGGGCTTGCCCTGTTCAAATCCCTGTAATCAACACACATTTGGACCTTACCATCCTTCTTCGGCACAGGAACCACATTAGCAACCCACTGAGGGTAAGAAGTAACTGCTAGAAAACCGGCGTCAAATTGTTTCATAACCTCAGCCTTGATTTTCTCAGATATCTCTGGACGCATTCGGCGGACCTTCTGTTTCACGGGAGGACAGTCTTCCTTGGTAGGTAGGCGATGAACTACAATATCAGTATCGAAACCAGGCATATCTTCGTAAGACCAGGCAAAGATCTCAACATAGTCATGCAGCATCTGAATTAGCCGTTGCTTCACACTAAGCTCCAGGTTGGCACCAACCTTGACTTCCTTCTTGTCTGTCTCAGTACCCAGGTTCACTGATTCCACCGGCTCTTCATGTGGCTGAATAACCTTCTCTTCATGGAGTAACAGTCTTGCAAGTTCACCAGGAACTTCGCAATGATCTTCACCTTCGTCTTCGGCTAAGTTGATCGGATTTTCGAAGTCATAACTGGCAGTAGCAGAGTCGTTACCAGTGAGATCCAGAGTGGATGTGGACCTGTATATGTGAGTGTGTGTAAATAGATTTTTTGCAATATATAATAAAGAAAAACAAGGAGCGCAAAATTTGAAATGCAAGAACGTCCAATGCTTTTATTAATGATATATGAAAATGACACACAAAAAGCCCTCACAAATGAAGCCACAGTGCCCCGGGTAAGACACCGAGCCATAAAGTTTTAAACATTGTCTGTTACAAATTCAAAACGAAAAGTTTCATTACCGGGTAATGACAGAAACGGGCATAGAATCCTTCGTTGTCCAGTTGTTTAGTCCACCGTTGGTAGTCGGGTAGATCCAACTGTCGATATCAAACTCTTCATCATCGTCATCTCTGATAGCATTTACCCCTGCCTCTTGTTTAGGCTTTTCTGGTGCTCCGAACTCAATCTCTTTCGCATAAATCAAGTCTTGGACCTTGTTCTTCAAAACCCAACAATCATTTGTATTATGCCCAGGGCTATCAGAGTGATAAGCACAGCGGGCATTAGGGTTGTACTTTGGTGACGTAGTGTTTGGATTCTTTGGGGCTTCCTTTAGAATCACCAGATTGGTCTTCAGCAACTGTGGCAGAATCTGAGACAAAGTCATGCTGAGACGGGTGAATTGCCTTCGAGGTCTCTCATCCTTTTGTTGATTGTTGTGCTGAGGAGCACATGCAGGTTTTGAAATAACAATCGCATTAACAGCTTGGCGGTGGTCAGGTCTATTTTGTCTTCTTGCACTGTAGACTGCACTGGACTCTTTCTTAAATGGATTTTTCTCGGTGCTTGATGGGGCACCCTTCTGTATCTTCCTAGTCTTAATACCAACTTCAATCTTTTCACCGGTCAAAATAAGCTCTGTAAACCCAGCCGAAGAGCTTCCAATCAAGTGGTTGAAAAATGGACCAGACAGGGTCCCCAGAAACATGTCTATAAGTTCCCGATCAGCCAATGGTGGTTGTACCCTACCGGCGAGGTCTCTCCACTTCTGAGCATAATCTTTGAATCCTTCATCCGTTCCTATTGAAATACCTTGGAGTTGGGTACGCGTGGGAGCGAGGTCGGAGATATACTGATACTGCTTGTAGAATGCAGTAGCCAAATCTTCCCGGCTACGGATACTTGCTCCGTCCAACTGATAGAACCACTCCAGCTGAGTCCCTGAAAGACTGTCTTGAAAGAAATGGATCCATAAGTTTTTATCAGCGGTGTACGACTGGATCTTCCTCACATATGATCGGAGGTGCAGCTTCGGACAAGAAACTCCGTCATACTTAGCAAAGGCTGGTGCCTTGAATTTGTGGGGAATTACTACCCCATATGTGAGACCTAGATCACCAAAGTCCATACCAGGCACTTTCTGAACTTCTATAGCATTCAACTGGTCTTCCAGTTGCTTTTATCTATCCTCGGCAGGAGGATACTGTTCTTCATCGTAGTCTGTCTCTTTGTCGGAGACCACAGGGCTAGCAACCCTCCTTTCCTCTTGACTACCTTTCCCTCCATATGAGGTGGTCAGACCAACTTCATTCTGTAGCCTGTTGCCAAACTTGTGCCCTGTGTTAAATAGGATTGTCCTCTTCTTCTTCTTCTTCTTCTCTTTCAGAATCAAGGTCTTCAGGTCTTGCTGACCCTTAGCTAGATTCATGAACAACTCTTGAAATTGGGCATTCTGGGCCTTGATAGCTTGCTCAGTTGAAGATTCAGCAGACATGATGATTGCTGAAATAAACAGCGAAGAAGATAAGAGCCCTGTAATGGGTACCTGTTTATGAAGTGCATGGGATGAAATGCATATGATTATTATTTAAAAGACAATCGGGAGATTCAAATTTGTAAACAAGAAAGTAAACACACTTTATTAGATTTAAACTCCAAAATTCAAATTGTTCAACTGATGCCCTCAGGGCATTACAAGAATGGAAATACAGAAAAGTAAATAAAAACTGGAAAGTAAATCATCAAAGGTCAATCAACGCTCCCATGGTCTCTTCTTATTAGTGCGGACATAGTCATTGAGAATCTGCTCGTTCTCCAACTGTCTAGTCAACCTCGGGATCTTCTTCTCTTGCTCATTGAACTTCTCTCGGTAAGAATCCCGTTCTTCCCTCAGTTGCATCCAAGACCTTTTTAGTGCCCCAATGTCAGTGGGCATATAAGGATGGAGAATAGTTGGGAGAACCCCTTCTTCATTAGCAACTTCAAGAGTGACAGGCCAGACAACTTCATATGGCATACCTAACTTCTGGGCACGAATATGGACCCATCTAAGATATGGCTCCATCAGGCGTGAAGTCTTTGGACCCAGCTCATGTGGATCAGATTGGTGAACTCTATCCCAGGCCTTTATGAATCTGCGACGTTACTCGTCGCTATCCCCTTGAAAATCAAAAATGATACTAGGCATTAGCATCTCATTAGGTCCTTCTCTTCTGGCACGCCCGAACTGACGTAGAGCCAAGCATGGGTTATAAGAAATTCCTCCATGGGTTCCTAACAGTGGAACATTGGGGTATTCCCCACATCGATCAATAACAGTCACCTCGTCCATACCCTTAAGAGTCCAAATGATATCACTGTGAGAGAGAGACATGACCCTATAAGCCCAGCCCATGCCTTATTTATTCTTCAGGACTGACTTGGGGAGATGCGAAATAAACCACCTCTCCAATAAAGGAGCACAACACATCAAGGTTCCCCGCTTTTGGGCCGTACGAGCATAAAGCTGATGAAGGATGTCACCCAAGAGAGTGGGTAGAAGATTTCGAGAGATGAAGATCTTTACCGCATTGACATCAACAAAGGAGTCAGAGTTTGGAAACAAAACAAAGCCATATATCAGAAGAGCCAGAATATCCTCGAATGCTTTGAAATCTAGGCTATCCCAGAAATAGTTAGCCTTACCAACCAAAAACTTAGTCAGAAAGCCCTTTGCTCCACTTCTAGTTTCCCAATTAGCCATCACCTCATCTTTGGTCAAATGAAGGGCTGCAGCAATCTCTTCGGGCCTAAGCATCTTTTCCCAACCAGTAAACGGGGTCTATTCTAGAACAGAGATACCGAGCAACTCAGAGAATTCTTCTAGGGTGGGAACCAGCTGGTAGTCCTGGAAAGTAAAACAATGGTATAATGGATCATAGAATTGGACCAGGACACTCATCATTTGCTCGTCCAATTTGGAGGTGACCAAACTGAGAAGATAACCATGCCTCCTGATGAAGGAAGTATTGTCAGGCATCTTTGCAACCAGATCTTTAAGCAAGGTGGGAACCTGAACAAAGTTAATCCGGATGGTATTCCTACGCATGGGAATCATGATGACCTGCAAAACAGAGCAAATGTGAATCCCTTCTGTCTTTGAAATAGGTTAGTCCAATGCAAGATGTATGCAATGTTATGATGTCATGATGTCATGATAGTAAGCACACCACAAGTATCCACAAACAGCGAACATGGTAAAGGCACACAAGTCACACTGAGAGCCCTTAAATTTCAGGCTGGCAAGGAGCTTAGGTACTACCCTCTTTCAGTTCAGTTGGTTTAAACATGTCCTAAAAATAGTAACCGGGTTCTAGAGGATCTCAATATCACTGACTACCCTCGATCGGTCATAATTCCAGTTTAGCAACCTTTTCTTGCAGCCGGAATCATCGCGAGAGTTTAGTCTCAATGAGTGTAGCATACTGCTACTGTTCTATGGCCAAGTTGGTCAATTTAAAGGTTCTAAGGTCAGTTGGTGCTTAATGACCCCTTAGAAGACCCATAGTCTCCTCGTTCCAACACAAAGGATATTGGTACAGACTAAAGTGCCACACCAACGTAGCTACTGCTTCAACCGTGTCGGTCTACGCCGGACAGTTCCCTCACAGTTTATTTCTACTTACCTAAAGGGTATCCCCAGATCCGAGTTAGGATCTATAGAACTCCGATACAAGCCCACAAATATAAATCATGCAAAGCAAGCAATTGAAAACACAATGATCTAATCCTAAGGTACACCACACTTATTAATGTCCCCAACATAGTCGCCAGTTCTGTGATACGGTGGGAAAGAGAACTGACTGTTTTGGAATGCTGGTTCGCGTTTTGCATTTGTTTTTGCCAAATGTCGCGGTAAGCAAGAGTCGCCACCGTCTTTTATTTTATCTAACAAGGAAAGGAAAAAAGCACATAAAAATTCCTTTTTCGAGATGTTTCTCAGGTTCGGGAGGTAGATTATAGAAAGGGAAGGTGTTAGCACCCTTTCTATCCGTGGTTATCCACGGGCTCTTAGGTACTTTCTCAAAGTGTTTTCAAAATTTGCTTTTCTTTGTGTTTGTGGGTTTGAAAGAAGTTTTTGTTTTGAAAGGAGTGTAAGTGCGAAAAGTTTTGTTTTGTTTTAAATGGAGCAAGTACTTAAGAACCATCTACCTACTCGAAAAAGGAATTAAACTGTGCAAATTTCCTTTAGACAACACTATCCCACTATTGAGGAGTATGTAGCATCGTCGTTGGAGTTTTAAGGGTCAATTCGATTAAGGGACGTGTGGTCACTAAAGCAATGTTATGACGCCTTAGCGGTAACCCTAATGTCTTAGATCATTTTTCTGAGGCAACCGTTTCGAGGCAACTATGATCTTTGGACAAGAGGGCGACCTCTAAAACTTCCTATACTCAATGACCACGTTCGAAGGCAACCAAGTTAGGTGTACCCTAAGAGTGCACACGTGCGAGTCTGTTATTTCGGTTAATGTTATCTTTGTACATGTCATGGGTGAGCTATGTTGATTTTAAGTTCATACATTTGATCTTGTCATGCATTCCCTATTATCAAACATCTAACAGTGTTATAGTTGCGGAATTTAAATTGCGGAAATTAAATCTAAACTATTACAAGGCGTCGGGTATTTACATCGCCAAAAACAAACCCTTTAATTTAAATTGCGGAAAGTAAAATAAAGCGATAAAATAAAGTCCTAATTAAAAGCTATTACATTCTGGAAGCAATTACAATAATAAGGCAAAATTGATCGCGTGCGAGAAAATTAAATCGACACATTTTTTAGGGATTTGACCCTTTTTTGTGAAAGAAAGCATTTTTGTTATTTTTGAATTTATGGAAATTAAATCTAAGTTAATAATTAAATTAATTAATTAATGAAAATATTTTTTGGATTTTTTATATTTAAGGAAATAAAATAAATTGATTAAAAGTCAGTAAAACCTAATTATCTAAATTAATTTTAATTTATTGCAAAAAATGTTAAAAATTAAACCTATTTAAAACTAAATTGATTAAATTAATATTTATTTACAAAAATAAAGTCAAATTTAATTTTAATAATTAAAAATAATATTTTTTTGTGTTTTTGATTTTATTTGAGAAAAATTATTAATTGGTTAATTAACAATAAATATAATAAAACAATTTAAATAAAAGAAATATAAAAGAGAAAAGAAATAACCCAATGGGGGGGGGGGGTATTGGGCCCAAATCTGGATGTGAGATCAGCAACTTAGAAGCCCATTGTAAACAAGCCTGATTGACCTTTCTGGATCCCACGTGACATGTTGACTGGGCACCATGGTGGGTCTGCAATCTTTACCATTGGATTTGGCCTGGAGGCCATCTAGCAAGTGATCAAGTGATGATGCATGGTGTACCATAATTGCTGAAGCGCGCTGGATCTGCTGAAGAAAAATAATAATAGGCAATATGGGGGACCTGAGATTCGAACCCAGGTCCCAATGGACTTTGCACTAGTACGCTTGCCAACTCAACTAACGCGCCGGTTTGTTATTATAATGGATAAATAATATTATAAGAGAAAAGAAAATAATATACTGGAAATTAAAAAACGCGCGAGATTTAATTTGAACGGGACAATCGGACATGAACACGTCTTCATCTTCTCCAATGGCCCTGGTTATTTTTACGGCGGATTTGAATCCGCAACAAAATCCCTAGCTCGATCCCAAAATCGTCCCTAGGCTATGGAAACGAATTCTGAGACCATCATCTTACTCGTCTCTTTCCACTGATTTCATTTATGCCCATGGTTTGTTCCAATTTTTCCTGAAATCAAAATGCCCAAAAATGCATACCAAGAACCCTAGAACTGGCTAGGGGGTTAAAAGCTATAAAAACCAAATCAAATATTGCAGAAAGTCTCTAAATGTATCGATTAGCATGATTGTGCAAAGATTTAGGCAAAAAGATGCAAGAATAAGAGGTTATGTTTTCGTGTACAGGGCGGTATTCAAGAGGACTTACATTGCGATTCAAGAGGTGATTGGCTTGGCTTTTGATTGCAATAGCTTCAGTGGACCTCAAACAAGAAGATAGCGTTGAGTTTTAGTCTTGAAAATGTCCCTAACCAAGATTTCAATTTCTCACCTTTCAAGCCTTTTTCAAGTTTTGGTATTTGTGATTTGGCAGCTTTCTGGTCATGTGCTTAGTGTCTTTGCCTTGTGTGAGTATAATAGAAGCAATTAGGTTTAATTTTGGGCCTTGAATCCATGTGAATTGATGATTGAAGATTTGCTTTGATCCTTCATGAACAAGCTTCCATATTTGTCAAAAAATCCAATATTTGGTCATGATATGCCTTGATTCGAATTTGGTCATGTCCATAATGATATTAAAAACCTGTAATGATCAAAAATATACCATTTGATTAAGATTTGGATTTTATTTGGATTTAAATTGATTTAAAATGAATTAAATCAATAAAAATCAAATAAAATAGAAAAATTAATAATTGGACATAAAATTGAAGATAGGACGCGTGTGTAGTGTGACAAGACCAAATAAAGTGGAAAAAAGTGGGGCCTTTTGTCAAAATTGGAAGTTTTGGGGATAGTTGACTTTTGGCAATTTTGGGAAAATGCCCAACTTCAACAATGCATAACTTCTTCAATTTTGAACTTTTGGAGGTGTTCTTAGACTTTTTAGAAACCTTGAGATGTCCTTTAACGAACCCTTTTGTTCTCATCGCATTTTGATATTCTATGCTCAAGTTATAAGCTTTGGCAAAAAAAGGTGTTTTTGTTGACTTTCAAAAATGACCTATAATGTCCAAATTTGTAACTTTTTGTGAGTGCATTTATTGATCTTGGGGTGTGAAAATGGATTGTAGGAAATTGCATCCTCTTAAAAATGAGGTTTGGATGGGTCATTCCTCATAAAATATGAGAAAGTTATGCTTGGTCAAAGTTGAGTTGAGTTTTCCTGCAAAACCCTAATTTACAACTTTTGAATCTTGATGAATTTTGTACAATCCTTGATGAATCATGATCAACCCTTGATCAAATGATTAATTATCCTTCAAATTGAGAATGTTGACAAAAACTCTTGAGGTTTGACTATTTGTAGGTCACAGTTAACTTTTGCCCTAGCACAATCGATTTTTGGACCTCTTGAGCAATTGACTGACCAAACTTTCTCTGCAAGGCTTGAAATTTGACATGGATGAACTTGAGAACATATTAAGGCATTGGGAAGCACTTGAGGTCATTTGGATGTAAGGACCTTGATGCAACACAAAACCCTAATTTGAGGTTGACTGCCTTAGGAGGTGATTTGACTGTCCAACCCTTGAGCAATCTTGAACCATTTGGAGATTATTCTTGACATGTCTTGAGAAATATGGGAGGGCAAATTTTGGGGTACAACACCTATCCCCAGGGAAGTATTGAAGGATTCTCACATCCCTACAAATGTTGTCAAAGATTTTGAATCTCCAAGCAGCGGTCAAGGATTTATTTTCCCCGACATCAGTCAAAGATTTCATTATCCCCAGCTATCAAGGATTTATTCTCTTCAATAATGCAGCAAATCAGCTTACATACGCATACATTATATTTATATATCATAAACATTGATAAAACACATATATTGCATCATACCTTTCATGCAACATAACTTTGTGTTTCAGCTAACATTTTACCCTTTTCAGGATAATATTAACAAGCTACCAATATACAATCATGATACAGCTTAAAAATGCTCCAGACACGGATGCTATTCTATTTCTTATTCAGATTCAAAGCTCGGATATAGCTCAGAGATGCTCCAGACACGGATGCTATTCTATTGCTTATTTAGATTCAAAGCTCGGATACAGCCTAGAGATGTTCCAGACACGGATGCTATTCTATTGCTCATTCAGATTCCAACTACCAGATACAGTTCAGAGATGCTCTAGACACGTATGCTATTCCGTTTCTCATTACAAGTCTCCAGATACAGTTTAGATACGTGCTAGACGCGAACACCATTCTGATACTCATTCTTCTAACTTACAACTTATAACTCAACAGACATTCTTGGATGGTATCTTTAAGCCCATCTCCACCAAGATTCTATCACATCTCCAAATGGAATCTTTAAGCCCATTCCCTCAACCACATTTTTACGAGTGCAAATTTATGGGCACTCTAGTGTCCAATCATCTTTTACCTTTGAGTCACGAACGACAAACTCGCCAATCTAACTCTTCAGGTTCAAGAAGATTGAATAGGGGCAGCTGTTGTACCCCAAAATTTTCCCTCTCATTTTTATCAAGATTCTCCTTACAAGACTTCTTGGACTCCATACATGATTAGGGTTTGCTCTGCTCAAGACATCTCCTTGCACTAACGACCTGAAATTAGGGTTTGAGTTTGCACAAGGATTTTTGGAATTTCAATGCCTCATATGACTTTCATACTTCATGTTGGACCTATAAGATTTCTCATACCAAGTTTCAAGCATTGAATCAAATTTTTGCCCAGTCAATTGGACAGTTGACCTAAAAATCAACTATATTAGGGAAAAAGTCAACTGTGACCAATTTATAGTCAAACCTCATAATTTTTGATACACAACAACATTATAGACTCATATGAACCATTTGATCATGTTTGGACCACAACTCCTAAGGAAATTTGATCAGATCATCAAAAAGGCAAAATGGTCATTTTTAGGGTTTTGACTGTAGAAGGGCAATTTCTGATTTGTCACCTAGCCAATGGAAAATTGGGATCAAGCATGGTTTCAAGGACTCAATGGCATCATCTTGACCTATTCACAAGGTTCAAAAGATCTCAAATGCATCGGATTGACAAATGAATTTTCCAGTCAACTGATCAAAAATCAACTGTACACTGAAAAGTCAAACTTTGACTTTTTGGTCAAAATCAAGTGCCAAGGGTCATTTTTCATCAAGATGTGTCAAAACATGAAACTTGTTCACCAAGAAACCTAATTTTGGAAATTAGGGTTTAAAATGGAAAATTTTCATAACTTAGAAATTTTCTAAGTTATGAAAATTTCTTATTTTTTCCCAACTTTTCCCAACTTTTTCACTATGATGCAATTGGATTCAAACAAAACTTCCAACATGAAAGTTGTAGTAATCCACAAAATCTACACCTTTGATTCACAATGTTTTCCCAAAATATGCTTGGATCTCAAGTTATGATCTTATGAATAATGGTCCATGAAACTTTTAACTTAGTGAAATTTTGCCCTAGTTTAGGCAGGATTTTGACCTATCTTCATGGCAACTTTTCACCTAGTTCCAAGTGGAATCTCAAAATGCATTTCAAAGATGGATTGTAGAGCATGTTACAAGCTTTCCAAAATGTCCAAGAACTCTCAAAGATCATTTGTGGTTAGGGAGAATCGAAAGTTTGAAAATGGAAAATTCTCACTTTTGTCCAAGGCATTTTGTACATTGCCACAACTTGCAAATCTGTCCAAAGCATGCTTGTAATTGTTTTACAGGTCTTAAACCTTTTCAAACTCCTTAATTAAATGAAAATACATTGGAAAAAGGCTTGATTCTAAGCTTTAGAGCATTATACAAGGGTTTAATCCAAAAATGGCAAAAAGGTTACAATGCTACTTTGATAAAGTTGGCTTTTGGCAATTTTGTTTATCTTGAGCATTGGACCCAATCTCTTGCAGAAAACAAAGTCCATGAATATCAGGAAATTGGTACCAACTATGGGTAGGCCTTGATCTAGCAAGTACAACCCTTAAGCTTTGTCATTTCAACTTTTGCTTCAAAAGCAAGTAACTTGCAAAAGTCCACACAACTTGAAAATCTGATAAGAGCAAGTCTTCTGAACATTTCAAACAAGTTCAACACATTATAGCAAAAAGAATACACGAGTTACAAGCATCTCAAACACCCAAATACACCAAACACTCAATTTCTTCCCAAAATAGGGCAAGCCCTGCAGAACCACTTCCAAAACAAATTCCACTCGTGCGTTTTGTCCCAAACCACTCCAGATACATTGCATACATCCCATATGAACTATCCAAACCCTTCTCAAGCAACTGTAACTCCATTTTCACACTTCACCATTTTCACTTTGAAGCTTTGCAGGTTGAGTTCTACAAGCACATTCAAGCAAGTTCAAGACAAGCTAAGCATTGGGAAAGGTCAGGGGAACATCAAGCAAGCTCAAAAGTCCTTCAGGCCTCATTCAAAGTTGCTGCGTTGCCATATTCGAACTTGATTGAAACAGGTAATTTTCAAACTTCTATCTCCTTATTTAGGAATCATTAGGCTTAGGTTTATGAAATAAAAAATGTAGCCCTTAATGTCCTTGAGCTGTACATATGCATAGCTTGTATTTATATTAACTGAGCTAGGAGAATTTGGATGATGAACATACTGAAAAAACTAGGTCAGAATTTAGGGCCAATGAAATTCTCTTTGGTCTTTGAGAGTTGGATCAAGTTTTTTATATCATTAGAATCGTGTGATGATGAGCTATAACTTTCATGTTGCAAGATTTTGTTTTTAAGCAAGTATGCAGGAGATACAAGTTTGTACATGGCGCGCGCGTATTTTTGTTTCAAGGACAGGGATGAAGTGGAACATGGGCTGGGCCTGGTTTGCTTGACTTTTGACACCCTCATGCTTGCTTCCTGCACCCCTTGGCCCATTTGTTTTATTTTTGTATATTTTTTTTATTTCTTTTATATTTTCTGACTTTATTTTTTTCTAAATATTAAAAATCACCAAAAATATTTTCTTAATTTTTACATTTTTATTTTATTATTTTTATTATTTTTTTATGACAAAAAATAGTTTATTAGGTTAAATACTTTTATTTTCTTAAATAAATTTGTAAGCAATATTAAAATACTTACATATTTTAATTTTATTATATTATACACTTAAAATATTATTTTCTCATATATTTTATTTTTTTAACATCTTTGTATGTATTTTTATTTATTATCTTGTACATAAAAATGAAATAAATAATAATATAATATATTTTCTTTTAAAACCAAAAACTAGGGTTTTCACCCTTTCAAAAATAATAATTAATAGTTTTCGTTATTTTGAGACATAAATAATTTATTTTACATACATAAATTAAAATACAAAAACATCCTTTGCATATTTATATTTATTTGTACATTTAAATATTTGTATATTTATTTATTTGTGCAATATTTCAATTTGGTTGTAATAATAGTTTTAGGGTTTTATTTTGAGCAATATCCCCCTATTAAAACTTGTATCCCCCTCCCCATAATAATGTTGTAATAGTCTTAGATTTACTTTTACACATTTTATTGCTTTTATATGCATGATAGTAAGACTAGGGTTTGTATGCAAAGACCAAAATCAAAACAAATAGTTTGACTAAACACAAGACAAAAATGCATGAAAAATGACAACACAATGCACACAAGCACCCCTAGGGTTTCATCCACTTGTTGCCTTAAAAATGGCCATGGTATGCATGCTAGGTATCTTGGCAAAATAAAATCAAAACAAAAAGATCATAGTCCCTCGATGACGCTATCTTGGTTGCCTATACAAAAATGATCTAGACCCTCAAAAAACTTGCTAAGATACTTGGCAATATTGTTATCATGGTCATACGATGACCCGCGTCTGTCCCGTTTAACATCCAAAGATAGGGTTGTTTACCAAATACAATGGTAAAACAACAATGTCAAAGGGTTAAAAATGTGTAGGAAAGATCTTTGAGTAGGGTAGACAACTCCTAGTTACTTGATCAAACTTGCAAACCATCCTTGCTATTTTCAAACTATCACACAATTTCAAAACATTTCCCAACAAACTTTCAAACATTGAAACATTTTTCAAAATACAAACACCTTTGTATACATTCAAGAATTTTTTTTATTAATAACCAAGTATTAAAAAAATATTTCGCAAATAACCGGGTTTCGGAAAAAATTACGCAAATAACCATGTTTGAGATGGCTCCACAAAGGAGGAGCCATCTCATTTGGCGCATGCACCTAGGGTTTTGCCCTAGGCGCCATCTCACTTGGCGCCTCCATTGGCTTTTAGCCAAGTGAGATGGCGCATGCTCCTTAAAAAGGAGAGGAGGCGCCATCTCACTTGGCGCCTAGGGCAAAACTAGGGTTTTTTGCTGTTTTATAAATAATTCGTCCGTTTCTTTGAAATTTCTCACACTTTCTCGCACTGTATTTTTATTTTGTACTCCCTTATTTACGTAATGACGTCGCCTATGATTTTTAGCAGAGATGGTTACGTTATATTCTCCGCCACGAAACCTGCGATGAAAATGAAATTCTGGCACATTCACTCCATGGAGCGTCTGAAGCGGGAGTTGATGCGGTGGCTAGATGGAGACATCGTCGAGGGGGAAAAAATTCGAAGGATCCAGCGAAAACGAACAACAACCTCGTATGCGACAGGAAGACCTAATGTGTGGTAGGAGGAAGTCAAAACAGACAGTGATGTAATGATGATGATGCATGGGTCAGATGAAATTGTGTTAACAGTTGTAATTTCCTAGATTGATTATCGTTAATCATTGTTGTACGCAAAAACCCTAATGTAATTTCCTATATTGAATTTCTTAAATTGTGTGAACAGTTTTATTAACGGAAAACCCATAATGTTTACAACACAAATATTGAAAAGATTTATTGTATTACAAAATTTATGTGGTCGAGCCAAACGCCCGATTCAGACAGTTTTTGCGATTGTGTCCGACCTGACGGCATAAACCACACTTTCTTTCCAACCTGTCAAGATCGTCCATTTCTGTTGTTATGCGCCTGCTTTTGGGACGACCCTTCTTGTTCCTTCGCATTTGGTCATTGTGCCAAACTATATCACCGTTGTATTCAGGCCAATAGTCCGGTTTTGCCACCAAAGGAAAGTTGTTGTTGTAAACAGTGAGCAACGTTTCAGATTTATAAACGTTTGAGAGCAAGTGAAGCGCGTCTTGATGGGTATGAGCACAAGCAGCAATGACATGAGAGCAAGGCATACGAAAAGCTTGAAACCTGCCACAATCGCACCATTGAGAAGGTAAAATGACCCTGTATTCCTGTCTTGCCAGGCCTTCATTGTGGTCAATTGTCTCTTTCACAATGAAGTTGTGGCTATGGCGGTCAAACCGTGTAACCATGTGAGTGTTGGCTTTAGCACTTTCAGCCTTAATGTATTTCATACAGCTTTCACTCCATAGTTGTCCTGATTGCAAGACCGAATACCACATTTCACCTCTTTTGGCAAATAACGCAGCCATCCTAAAATACGTGGATTTCACCAAGGCAGTGATGGGGAGGTTTCGTATGCCCTTGAATACCCCATTCATTGATTCAATAATATTTGTTGTCATATGCCCCCATCTTTGGCCATTGTCGTATGACCTAGTCCACTTTTCGACCGGTATGTTGTCGATCCACGTACCGGCTTCTGGGTTAGACAAACGGATCTCGTTGCGGTAATATTTGAATGTGGGCTGTGTCAGTGCGTATCCCGCATTCATCACCGCTTTCCTCAATATTTTGTCCTTGACCTCCCTCGAGAAATTCTGGACGATATGCCTGATGCAATAGACATGCGTAGAAGGAGGGTCATGCCAACCATTTGCCGGATTATTATAGGCACTTTCAATGGAGGCATGTCTGTCCGAGATCAAACATAGATCTGGTTGAGGAGCCACGTGTGTACGAAGATTTTTCAGGAAAAAGCTCCAAGCACCACCGGTCTCCCCCTCGACAAGGGCAAACGCAACGGGGAAAATGTTATTGTTGCCATCTTGTGCAACTCCCATCAAAAGCGTGCCTTTGTACTTCCCATACAACCAAGTCCCGTCTATTTGTAGAATTGGTTTACATGATGAAAACCCTGTGATGCATGGTTGAAATGCCCAAAAGACGCGACTGAATATTCCGTTGCCATGTAGTACACTACCATCTTGGGCGTACGCGGGCAATGTTTCTAGAACATAAACACTACCTGGAGAATATGTCTTTAGTGCATTGAGGTAGCGGGGAAGTTCTCGGTATGAATCCTCCCAGTTTCCATACACCCTTTCAATCGCCTTAGTCTTTGCTAACCACGCCTTACGGTAAGACGGAGTGTGGTTAAAAACCGTGGTGATGTGGGAGATGATTGTTTTCACCTTCAAAGAAGGGTCGTTGCTCACCAGGGGTAGGATTTCTTGACAGATTAGATCATGGTTGAGTTTTCGGTGGTCTTGTGATTGAGTGGAACTTACACAAGTATGGGTTGTCATGGAACCTATGACCCAGCAGTCACCCCTTAGTCTGTATGAAGCGGTCAGCTTGAACATGCAGTCAGGGTGGACACACTTGATCTTGTACCTTTCCGGGTTTACACGATCCACCTTATAATCAACCTAGTTGAGCATGTGAAATTTTTTGATGGCCCTTATGCATTCCTCTCTATTACGAAACTTGTCCTTCTCTTTTAAATTTTCATCTGATTGCATATACGGTTGGAAAAACAAGTCCGTAGAAGGTTCATCTCCGCCCATGTTGAAGTTTGTCATGTGCGTAGGTGGTGTGTAGATTTTGTCGGTAGGAATACTTGGGATGCCATCATCGTCAGAATCGTCGTTCACCATTTCATCGAACTCTAACTCGTTATCTTCTTCTTCATCATCAACTGCATCCACCTCATCTTGCTCATTCTCCAAAGGATCAACCTCCTGTGTCACCGGAGGCTCTACCTCCTGTGTCACCGGAGGCTCTTGAAACAGAACGTACAACTCAATAGAGTCGTTTCCAGAATAGACATGGCTGGAAATCATGTTCTGGAAATCCTCGTCATCTTGAATTGCAACCTTATAAAATATGACTTGGTTGTTTCCAAAAAAGACTGGACTCTGATAAAATATCTGGGATACCGGGCCTCGTTCAAGTTTGGCCTCCAATCTTTTCTTAAAGTAGGAGAAATTTGCTTTCCCGTTTAAGAGAAATCGGACATTGTCGGTGTTTCTAAACAAAAACCCAACTGTGGGACACATGTATGTCTCACCGTTGAAATGTGCTTTGACAACAAATTGTGGTGAAGAGGCCATTGTGTAGAATTGTTTTAGGTATGAAGGTGGGAATGTTTTGGGTTTATTGATTATATGAAGGTATGAATGCTGGAATGTTTGAAGGTTAGATGACTGATTCGAAGGTTGGAAAATTTTACAGTTTATGTGAATGAATGTTATGTTCAACCTAAGGCAAAATATTTCAATTAAGAAAGTGATGCAACCCCCAAGGCTGCAAATAATATTACATGCATGGGCTTATGCTGCCACCTAGCCTGGCCCTATTCTACACACATAAATGTTTTGTCTAAGCCTGCCACCCATCTACTCCAATGGCCTTGCATGCAACAGAGAAAGGAATCCCAAAGGCTGTCACGTAGCCTGAGCCAATGCTGTAAAACGTGACACCTCTTATTCGCCAAATGGGGTGGCGACACCATTCAATTTTGTACTATTTCGCCAAGTGAGATGGCGCCTCCCTTACTGTCCAATAATATTACATGCATGGGCTTATGCCGCCACCTAGCCTGGCCCTATTCTACACACATTAATGTTTTGTCTAAGCCTGCCACCCATCTACTCCAATGGCCTTGCATGCAACAGAGAAAGGAATCCCAAAGGCTGTCACGTAGCCTGAGCCAATGCTGTAAAACGTGACACCTCTTATTCGCCAAATGGGGTGGCGACACCATTCAATTTTGTACTATTTCGCCAAGTGAGATGGCGCCTCCCTTACTGTCCAATAATATTACATGCATGGGCTTATGCTGCCACCTAGCCTGGCCCTATTCTACACACATAAATGTTTTGTCTAAGCCTGCCACCCATCTACTCCAATGGCCTTGCATGCAACAGAGAAAGGAATCCCAAAGGCTGTCACGTAGCCTGAGCCAATGCTGTAAAACGTGACACCTCTTATTCGCCAAATGGGGTGGCGACACCATTCAATTTTGTACTATTTCGCCAAGTGAGATGGCGCCTCCCTTACTGTCCAATAATATTACATGCATGGGCTTATGCCGCCACCTAGCCTGGCCCTATTCTACACACATTAATGTTTTGTCTAAGCCTGCCACCCATCTACTCCAATGGCCTTGCATGCAACAGAGAAAGGAATCCCAAAGGCTGTCACGTAGCCTGAGCCAATGCTGTAAAACGTGACACCTCTTATTCGCCAAATGGGGTGGCGACACCATTCAATTTTGTACTATTTCGCCAAGTGAGATGGAGCCTCCCTTACTGTCCAATAATATTACATGCATGGGCTTATGCTGCCACCCAGCCTGGCCCTATTCTACACACATTAATGTTTTGTCTAAGCCTGCCACCCATCTACTCCAATGGCCTTGCATGCAACAGAGAAAGGAATCCCAAAGGCTGTCACGTAGCCTGAGCCAATGCTGTAAAACGTGACACCTCTTATTCGCCAAATGGGGTGGCGACACCATTCATTTTTGTACTATTTCTCCAAGTGAGATGGCGCCTCCCTTACTGTCCAATAATATTACATGCATGGGCTTATGCCGCCACCTAGTCTGGCCCTATTCTACACACATTAATGTTTTGTCTAAGCCTGCCACCCATCTACTCCAATGGCCTTGCATGCAACAGAGAAAGGAATCCCAAAGGCTGTCACGTAGCCTGAGCCAATGCTGTAAAACGTGACACCTCTTATTCGCCAAATGGGGTGGCGACACCATTCAATTTTGTACTATTTCGCCAAGTGAGATGGCGCCTCCCTTACTGTCCAATAATATTACATGCATGGGCTTATGCCGCCACCTAGCCTGGCCCTATTCTACACACATTAATGTTTTGTCTAAGCCTGCCACCCATCTACTCCAATGGCCTTGCATGCAACAGAGAAAGGAATCCCAAAGGCTGTCACGTAGCCTGAGCCAATGCTGTAAAACGTGACACCTCTTATTCGCCAAATAGGGTGGCGACACCATTCAATTTTGTACTATTTCGCCAAGTGAGATGGCGCCTCCCTTACTGTCCAATAATATTACATGCATGGGCTTATGCTGCCACCTAGCCTGGCCCTATTCTACACACATAAATGTTTTGTCTAAGCCTGCCACCCATCTACTCCAATGGCCTTGCATGCAACAGAGAAAGGAATCCCAAAGGCTGTCATGTAGCCTGAGCCAATGCTGTAAAACGTGACACCTCTTATTCGCCAAATGGGGTGGCGACACCATTCAATTTTGTACTATTTCGCCAAGTGAGATGGCGCCTCCCTTACTGTCCAATAATATTACATGCATGGGCTTATGCCGCCACCTAGCCTGGCCCTATTCTACACACATTAATGTTTTGTCTAAGCCTACCACCCATCTACTCCAATGGCCTTGCATGCAACAGAGAAAGGAATCCCAAAGGCTGTCACGTAGCCTGAGGCAATGCTGTAAAACGTGACACCTCTTATTCGCCAAATGGGGTGGCGACACCATTCAATTTTGTACTATTTCGCCAAGTGAGATGGCGCCTCCCTTACTGTCCAATAATATTACATGCATGGGCTTATGCTGCCACCCAGCCTGGCCCTATTCTACACACATTAATGTTTTGTCTAAGCCTGCCACCCATCTACTCCAATGGCCTTGCATGCAACAGAGAAAGGAATCCCAAAGGCTGTCACGTAGCCTGAGCCAATGCTGTAAAACGTGACACCTCTTATTCGCCAAATGGGGTGGCGACACCATTCATTTTTGTACTATTTCGCCAAGTGAGATGGCGCCTCCCTTACTGTCCAATAATATTACATGCATGGGCTTATACCGCCACCTAGCCTGGCCCTATTCTACACACATTAATGTTTTGTCTAAGCCTGCCACCCATCTACTCCAATGGCCTTGCATGCAACAGAGAAAGGAATCCCAAAGGCTGTCACGTAGCCTGAGCCAATGCTGTAAAACGTGACACCTCTTATTCGCCAAATGGGGTGGCGACACCATTCAATTTTGTACTATTTCGCCAAGTGAGATGGCGCCTCCCTTACTGTCCAATAATATTACATGCATGGGCTTATGCTGCCACCTAGCCTGGCCCTATTCTACACACATAAATGTTTTGTCTAAGCCTGCCACCCATCTACTCCAATGGCCTTGCATGCAACAGAGAAAGGAATCCCAAAGGCTGTCACGTAGCCTGAGCCAATGCTGTAAAACGTGACACCTCTTATTCGCCAAATGGGGCGGCGACACCATTCAATTTTGTACTATTTCGCCAAGTGAGATGGCGCCTCCCTTACTGTCCAATAATATTACATGCATGGGCTTATGCCGCCACCTAGCCTGGCCCTATTCTACACACATTAATGTTTTGTCTAAGCCTGCCACCCATCTACTCCAATGGCCTTGCATGCAACAGAGAAAGGAATCCCAAAGGCTGTCACGTAGCCTGAGCCAATGCTGTAAAACGTGACACCTCTTATTCGCCAAATGGGGTGGCGACACCATTCAATTTTGTACTATTTCGCCAAGTGAGATGGCGCCTCCCTTACTGTCCAATAATATTACATGCATGGGCTTATGCTGCCACCCAGCCTGGCCCTATTCTACACACATTAATGTTTTGTCTAAGCCTGCCACCCATCTACTCCAATGGCCTTGCATGCAACAGAGAAAGGAATCCCAAAGGCTGTCACGTAGCCTGAGCCAATGCTGTAAAACGTGACACCTCTTATTCGCCAAATGGGGTGGCGACACCATTCATTTTTGTACTATTTCGCCAAGTGAGATGGCGCCTCCCTTACTGTCCAATAATATTACATGCATGGGCTTATGCCGCCACCTAGTCTGGCCCTATTCTACACACATTAATGTTTTGTCTAAGCCTGCCACCCATCTACTCCAATGGCCTTGCATGCAACAGAGAAAGGAATCCCAAAGTCTGTCACGTAGCCTGAGCCAATGCTGTAAAACGTGACACCTCTTATTCGCCAAATGGGGTGGCGACACCATTCAATTTTGTACTATTTCGCCAAGTGAGATGGCGCCTCCCTTACTGTCCAATAATATTACATGCATGGGCTTATGCTGCCACCTAGCCTGGCCCTATTCTACACACATAAATGTTTTGTCTAAGCCTGCCACCCATCTACTCCAATGGCCTTGCATGCAACAGAGAAAGGAATCCCAAAGGCTGTCACGTAGCCTGAGCCAATGCTGTAAAACGTGACACCTCTTATTCGCCAAATGGGGTGGCGACACCATTCAATTTTGTACTATTTCGCCAAGTGAGATGGCGCCTCCCTTACTGTCCAATAATATTACATGCATGGGCTTATGCTGCCACCTAGCCTGACCCTATTCTACACACATAAATGTTTTGTCTAAGCCTGCCACCCATCTACTCCAATGGCCTTGCATGCAACAGAGAAAGGAATCCCAAAGGCTGTCATGTAGCCTGAGCCAATGCTGTAAAACGTGACACCTCTTATTCGCCAAATGGGGTGGCGACACCATTCAATTTTGTACTATTTCGCCAAGTGAGATGGCGCCTCCCTTACTGTCCAATAATATTACATGCATGGGCTTATGCCACCACCTAGCCTGGCCCTATTCTACACACATTAATGTTTTATCTAAGCCTGCCACCCATCTACTCCAATGGCCTTGCATGCAACAGAGAAAGGAATCCCAAAGGCTGTCACGTAGCCTGAGCCAATGCTGTAAAACGTGACACCTCTTATTTGCCAAATGGGGTGGCGACACCATTCAATTTTGTACTATTTCGCCAAGTGAGATGGCGCCTCCCTTACTGTCCAATAATATTACATGCATGGGCTTATGCTGCCACCCAGCCTGGCCCTATTCTACACACATTAATGTTTTGTCTAAGCCTGCCACCCATCTACTCCAATGGCCTTGCATGCAATAGAGAAAGGAATCCCAAAGGCTGTCACGTAGCCTGAGCCAATGCTGTAAAACGTGACACCTCTTATTCGCCAAATGGGGTGGCGACACCATTCATTTTTGTACTATTTCGCCAAGTGAGATGGCGCCTCCCTTACTGTCCAATAATATTACATGCATGGGCTTATGCCGCCACCTAGCCTGGCCCTATTCTACACACATTAATGTTTTGTCTAAGCCTGCCACCCATCTACTCCAATGGCCTTGCATGCAACAGAGAAAGGAATCCCAAAGGCTGTCACGTAGCCTGAGCCAATGCTGTAAAACGTGACACCTCTTATTCGCCAAATGGGGTGGCGACACCATTCAATTTTATACTATTTCGCCAAGTGAGATGGCGCCTCCCTTACTGTCCAATAATATTACATGCATGGGCTTATGCTGCCACCTAGCCTGGCCCTATTCTACACACATTAATGTTTTGTCTAAGCCTGCCACCCATCTACTCCAATGGCCTTGCATGCAACATAGAAAGGAATCCCAAAGGCTGTCACGTAGCCTGAGCCAATGCTGTAAAACGTGACACCTCTTATTCGCCAAATGGGGTGGCGACACCATTCATTTTTGTACTATTTCGCCAAGTGAGATGGCGCCTCCCTTACTGTCCAATCGTGATACATGCATGGGCTGCCACCTAGCCTGCAAGAGTGACACCTTACATTATTTGTAAATGCATGCATGCATATGTGTAACTCCCTAAGCATGCAAATGTGACACCTCGCAGGCATGCAACCACTACATCAAAATTATTTGCACATAAATACATACCTTATGAAACATCTCTCACACCCACACAACTCTCACTCTCTGCTACGAAATATTTCTTAAGTCTATCATACTCTCTATTTCTTCCTAAGTCTTTCATTCTCTCAAGCGTTCTGAAGAATGGCCCTTCTAACAATGGGAGAAACTCACAGAGGCACAAGGGAAAACATTGCTGCATTTGTAAGTCTCTTCTTTGGTTATACATTTTCATACTTTAAAAAACGTGTTGTTCATCTTAATTAATCTTACTCTTGTTTAATTATGATCTCAGGATACACAAAGATTCAGAATCCGTTCGCACAAATACCTGGCTCCCGACCCTTTCATCGTCCCTTATCTGGAATATGCAGGTTTTGGACACGTGATAAAGATCTCCAACTGCACCATTGACTCCAAATTCATCCTTGCAATGTTGGAGAGGTGGAGACCGGAGACCCATACATTTCACCTACCAATAGGTGAATGTACCATCACTCTCGAAGATGTGTACATGCTACTGGGCCTCCCTATTGACGGTAAAGCGGTGAACGGGTCGGTTCAACAACCCAACTCACAGTGTGAGGAACTGTTAGGTAGGGACATGGTAGAAGGTGGTGGAGCAAGAGGGCAGGGAATACTACTCACTGACCTGAAACGGCATTATGCAAGTATGGAATTAAATGAAAATTCCTCAGAGAATGACCGAGTAGTAAAAGCCCGAACTTATATTATGATACTTTTTGGTACTTTTTTATTTCCCGAAAGTACGGGAAATAGTGTAAATTTCATGTACTTACATTTACTAACAAATTTTGATAAAACTAGAAAATTTAGTTGGGGTTCTGCAGTATTAGCCCACCTGTACAGTTCCTTGTGCAAAAACGCAGTCAAGGAAAAATGTACATTTTATGGGTGCGCATTTTTACTACAAGCCTGGGGTTGGTGGAGGATGGAGTCCTTAAACCCCATCAACAACAACACTTTTGGTTTCCCTTACGCAACAAAGTAAGTCATTAAGTTATAGCATTTATAACTATTCTTCTCTTTCCAAAATATATGCTAAAAATAACATGTTTCTCATTTCCTATAGGTATTGCGTGAGGGGTATGGATTACGGCAAGAATCCCAGATTCAATGTCGCACTCTACCGGAATCTGTTGGATCACTTAGGCCCAGATGACGTAAGTCGTAGCTTTTAACTTTTGTTCATTTTAATTATTTATACATTACTTTTGCGCTTACCTGATTTAAATTTTATCGCAGTTCGTCTGGAGACCATATTTGGGTTTGGACCATTCTCCAAATCCAGAGGATGCAACAACTTGGACTGCAAAGACTGCACTCATTCGGTTCAACATTGTGGAGATGCACCACAGCGACCGTGTGAAGATGCAGTTCGGAATGATCCAAGACATACCAAGTGATCCAACAGATTTGTCCCCCTGGCATCTAAAAAGGGTCGACGCCCAGTGGAATCTAACCAACTGGAAAGACTTTGCTCCAGAATGGTGTAAAATGTGGCAAAGGCGTCACCGCTACATCTTGCAATCCCCTATTTTCCTTACTCAAGGTAACATGCGACACACCGATCAATATATGTCGTGGTACAGGTCGGTTAGTAACCCAGATATGCACGTGTCTCATCCGAGGTACTTGGTTGACCCACGCATACAATGGGCACAACCCTCGATTCCCCACCAACAAACCCAAAATCCATCAACCTCAAACCAACCCCCTAGAAGAAACAGACCAACAAACACACAACCACATTCCCCACCACAACACAACTACAACCAAATGCCGTACTACCAACCACAGTCACCGCCAAACTACCAATACCCAGATATGCCTCAAACCCAACCACAATACCAACCCCAATACCAGCAAACCCACATACCCCATACACAATTTCAGTCTTCCACATATCCCAATATGGGGCCCTCAACATCCAGCCTTAGCCCTGATATGGGAATGTCAGAAGATTATGACCAACCCGACCAAACCTACCATCAACCACCATATCACCAAACAACCCAACATCCACAGTACCAAACACCCCAAGATCCATTTCCTTTCTACCCCCCATACTCAGACGACCAATGCTACCGACCAACCATGGAACCCCACCCACCGCCAACACGACCAAACTTCGAGGGTATGGGTAACCGACTGTACCAGAGCGGATCTTCGAGATATGGAGATCTTACTGATTTTATGGATTCGGATCGCATTGACTTCGCTGGGCCATCGACCTTGCCGCAACAGGAAACGAGACGGCACCCAGCAAGAGAAAGGCGAGGACGGGGATGCGGAACTGGGGGTCATTACCGGGTTCCTGGGGATCATTGATGTATCTTTTTTTTTTCCAGTATTTTTTGTATCTTTTTTTTTTACTGTTATTTAAATGTAAAACAGTTCAATGTAATTATTTTTTATCAAATAAAAAATCAATTTTGTTTATCTCTGTCTAATACGCAACGCGCAGGAAAGAAAAAAAAAATTTTTTTTTTGACCTAACTTTGTACATAGGCGCCATCTCACTTGGCTTAGGGCTTGCCATTTGCCCTTAGGCGCCAAATGAGATGGAGCCTCCCTTATAAAAAGAGGAGGATGCGCCAAATGAGATGGCTCCTCCTTTATGGAGCCATCTCAAACATGGTTATTTGCGTAATTTTTTCCGAAACCCGGTTATTCGCGAAATATTTTTTTAATACTTGGTTATTAATAAAAAAAATTCTACATTCAAACAAGAATCATTACAAAGGTTGCCTAAACAATGGCCTCTTTTCAAAATACTTTAAAAACCACACACAAAAGCACCATTTCAAACAATTGAAAAGCAAAAGCAAGTGATCTAAAACAAGTAACTAAGAGCCCATGGAAAACCATGGATGAAAAGGGTGCTAGCACCTTCCCTTTTCATAATCTACCCCCCGAACCCAAAAACAATCTCAAAGGTCTTTCCTGTGCTTTTTTTACCTTTCCTTTTGGATAAAATAAAAGTAGGTGGCGACTCTTGCTAAACCGAAACATTTGCGAACACAAACGCAAAACCTCAAGTCAGTTCTCCCACTGCATCACACTTTGGTTCTACCAATCCTCTAATAAGTTCCAAATGCATGTTTCAAGATGATCATCCAACTAAACATTAATTACTAACAATTGGCTTTATTTTATGCTTTTATTTTATGTCTTTACTTTATGTATCATTTACTTTAGCATTTAAATTTCATGCTATTTTTATCTTTGCTCACTTGAGCATTTGCTTCTCATGTCTTTTTATTTTGCTCACTTGACTTTTCACTTTATTTTTGAAGATACCTAATAACCAACTTAAACCCTAAAAAACTTTAATATTACTTGGACTACTTGGTTACTATCCTTGGTATTATGGAGATTGTGAACTTCTTGGATTTAGTATTAGAAGCCTTGATCTACCTTGAGACCTTGTGACCTCAAATGTTATTTTGTCTGGAGTTCTTGGGGTTTACCCCAAGATATTGGTTTGCTTGTTTTCTTTGTGTGCAGGTTATTGTAATCACATACTTTGTCTGTGATCTAGAATTCATCTGCATACAGTTGTTACTCTGCCCAATTTTTGTGAAGACTTAATGTAAATTGAAGCTTGGTATTCTTAAGAGGTTTATTATATTTGTCTACTTGGTTTCAAATCCAAAGGAAGGAATTCTACATTGACTCATTATGTCAAGTGTTGGCTTCTTGTTTGGTTAGATGGTTCTTCTCCTTAGCTTTTAACTTATGCTTTAAGATAGTCTCTTCATCTCCTCCCATCTTCTTTAATTTCAAAAAACCTTGTCACTCCTTTTAAAAAAAC
The DNA here is from genome assembly GCA_948472305.1 of Vicia faba. Lineage (NCBI taxonomy): Eukaryota > Viridiplantae > Streptophyta > Magnoliopsida > Fabales > Fabaceae > Vicia > Vicia faba. Next base: position 1,295,904,762 of record OX451740.1, read on the forward strand.
TTCTTGTTTTAAAACTTGAACCACTTTTATAATAAACTTGGACTTAGGTCCATGCATTTTCAAAACATTTTTATTAATCAAACTTTAATCAATTTAATAATACTTTAAATTTTTTGTGACAAGACTAAAAGTAAATCAATCTCATTCAAACTATTTTTCCATTTTGGCTTTTATCTTTAAAAATGTTTCTCAAAGATTAGACTCTTGTCAATCCTTGTAGTGATGAAAACAACTATACTTCTATAATATATAATGCAGTGAGATATTTTCCACTTGGGTTTTGAGTGAGGCATTGTTGATTTTAAAATCCATGCCATATCCTCCACTTTGAGATGACACAAATTATCCTTTCTCATAATTGTGGGTAGTAAGTATGTTTTCCACACGGACAATGACAACGATGTCTTGTCTCTTAAAATTAACCAACATAGTAGTGTTTTAAATTCTTAAAGAGGAACTACGTGTACCCTGATCCCCAGTTGCATGGAAGGTGGTACGTAGGCACTAAAGGTTCGTAACCATGGAGGGTGCAAAAAGCATAAAAAAATACTTATTTTCTCATCACCGCAATCTATTTTATATACAACATTTTATATCCAAAATATATAGATTTTTTTCAAAGAGGTTCTTGCGGAGTATCATAGATGTTTAGGATGCTAATACCTTCCCTTTGAATAACCATCCCCCATACCTAGAATCTTTCCCCCATCTTTTGGGTTATTCTCTCGTTTCCCATTCCTTTGAAAATAATAAAGCACAGTGGCTATTTTTATTTTGATTTGTACAAGTCAAGTCAATCCAATGACTTAGTCTGAACATTTCTATCGCTATAGAAGGTTACCATGTTCACCTCGAAGCCTGTAGGTAACAGATGTATTTTTCTTGGAGGAAGCCTTGAAGTATATGGGGATATTCCATATCTATGGAGGACCTAGGTAGAAGGATCATTGGGTAGTGATTAAGTGTGTAGATCATCAATGAGTGTGTTGGTTGTAGGGTTTGCAAATTGGTACTGCTGATAGTGGACTTCATTCTTGGCTTGGTAGTCCCCAGATTAGGCGTTGTTCTACACCGAACTGGGTAAACAATTCTGGTGTGTTCTTTATCTTTTCAAGACTATTTTATCTTACGTGTGTGTTCGAGTCAGATCAGATGTCTCGACATCCTTATAGGACATCTGATTCTACTATACCAGAATTTCAATTGGTATCAGAGCAGGCATCTTGTTCTATTTTGGGTAAGATTATAGGAAGATACTTTCTGGTCATGGGCAAGGAAGAAAGTATTTAATGAAAAGATGTATGAACTTAGATGGTTCATATTAATGTACGGATGATCTCGTGGCAAGGATCATTGGATATCTGTGACAGGTATTGTTCTTGTCTGTTGCCTTCAGGCTCGTAGCTTGGTGGGAAGCAACTGCTCATAGGGTTGATTTATTTTCAATCCTAAGTTTACATGCTTATACTTGGATAGTGGTGTAAGCATTGTGTCTGAATATTGTTGAGGAGTTTTTTTTTTGTATTTCGCTACATGGTATCTGATATAACCCTGAAAGTATAAGAAGGATACTACGGTTCTTACCCTCAACAAAATATATGCTGACATTTTCAACCGTATTAAAAGTGTCAAAGATACTTGAGATCTTCCTCAAGTCCACTCATAAAGACATTTATCAATAAGTTTGATGAAAATCAATTGATTAATGATGCTCGTATACATATGCATATTGACCTTGAAGACTGTCAATGATGGTGTGTTTCAAGAAGAAGGAACTGATGTTCTATGGGATGTTAAAACATTATTTCAGTAGGTATGCAACTACCAGTTGAAGAACATATGCTTTGGGTGCTGAACAAAAATGCTATGAATACTTTTGTTTGGAACCTACTCCTGATCTGGAAGAGGAGGTATCTGGTTTGTGCAGGTTGACCAGGACACGATCAACAGTTTATTTACTCCTTGTGTCAAGTTATTTCTGACCAAGGCTTATGGTAGTATAGAGGTTAAGCTCCATGTTCTTGAGAAGAAATCATAAAGGAATCTCCACCAGACCCTTTATGTATATGAGATGAGCTCGTATCTAGAAGATCCTTTTGATCAAAGGAACCAGATTCATAGAATCCTATTTGTGGCATAGAACAAATTATGTTTGAAAAGCAGTATTGTGATCTAACCATAGTGTTTGATGCTCATGAGTATTGTTTTGGTTACCCTTGAGGAAGATAATTTGTGATTCTCTTTGTGTACCCTCAGAAGTTGTTGAAAAAGATCCCCTTGTCAAGGGTTGATATGTTATCAAACAAAATGTCGTGACATCTTTGAAGATGTTAAAATTTAAAGGGTATTGTTTTTGAAGAATAAGGGGAAACAAACTTCTTTGAAAAGTCTGTATAGATACGTAATAGAGGGAATCCCTTCTGTAGGTACATACAATGGCATCCATCATCTCAAAGTCAGACAGGAGGTCTAAAGAAAAGCTTATTGAGATGTGGCTCGTGCAATCCCCTACATATGTTGGTAATATGATCCTAAAGATTGATCAGTTGTTGTTGGTATGTTTCCTTGTGTTTCCCCCATAAGAGTTGAGTATTAGTTACTATGGATGTTTCCCCCAGAACCATAGTAACAATGGATGATGTAGTAGCAAATGTTGGAACAACATTTTAGTTTCTTCAGCAATAATAGTGACCTTTGCTCAAGGATACACTCAAATTGAAGGAGTTGTTTTTGATGAAACATTTGTTCCTGTGGCTAGACTTGAATCTATTAGACTACTCTTAAGAGTTACTTGCATTCTGAGGTTAAAGCTATTTGAAATGGATGTAAAAAGTTCCTTCCTAAGTGGCTATTTGAATGAGGAAGTCTATGTGGAATAACCTAAGGGATTTATTGATCCAAGTTTTTTTCCTAACCATGTGTACAAACTGAAGAAAGCTTTGTATGGATTAAAGCAAGCTCCAATAGCTTGGTATGAGAGATTGACAGAATTTCTTGGTGAGAATGGATATAGGAAATGTGGTATAGACAAAATTCCTTTTGTCAAAGAAGAATAAGGGAAGATCATGATTTCACAAATTTATATTGATGATATAATGATTGGTGGGATGTCAAATGAGATGGTTCAACATTTTGTCAAGAAAATGCAGTCAGAATTTTAGATGAGCCATGTTGGTGAGTTAATTTACCTTCTTGGTCTGCAAGTTAAACAAATGGAAGATCCATTTTCCTATCTCATACCAAATATACTAAGAATATAGTAAAGAAATTTGGGATGGAAAATGCCAGTCACAAGAGAACACCTTCTCCCACACATATGAAGTTGTTGTTGCACCCCAAAATTTACCCTCTTGATTTTGGCTTATGTTTCATCATGAATATCATATTGCATTGCTTTCATACATTGTGATGGGATCAAAATAATTTGGTTATCAAGTCTTCCTCAAGATTTGAAGGTTGATTGCATTGACAAGTTGCTCAAGTAGAATCTTATCATCTAAACCTCTGGATCTTTCAAGCTCAAAAGTTATTGCATATCTCAAGATGTTTTATCCATCTCTTTGGATCATCAGATGATTGAAGTTTGTGTTTGATTATAAGAAGAATCACTCTTTTGATTCACCAGTCAAATTAGGGTTTTGTTTGATCAAGGCTATTGATCAGTGTACAAGTCTTGATTTGGAAGCTACAACATCTCATTGGTATTTGAAAAGTCTTTGTACATAAAATTTGTCAAGATGCACAGAGGATTTGAAGTTTTGAAGATGATTCATCAGTCTCCTAAAGGGTTTAACCAAAAGTAGGGTTTGGGATTTCATAAAGATTTATTGAGAATTTTGAAGTGAAACTTTGCACATGGCCTCTATATATTTTTAATATCATATGTTTAAAGTCTTGATCATCAATTTTGAAGGGAAGTTGATCAATTGATTAAAAGGGGCAAAATGGTCATTTTGGTCAAAATCAGTCAAAGTCAAGGTTGACCAAGTGAAATTTTGGTCAACAATCAATTCAAGGATGTACTTTTCATATTTCAAGTCCATTTTGATCATTGGATCAAAAGGATTGAGGTTTGGGTTGAAACTTGTTCATGAAGAAACCCGAAAAGTTTCTAATTTTGGAAAATTAGGACTTAATTTCAAAAATTCATATTTTATTCACCTTTGATCAAAAAAATGCAAATGAAGTATGCTTGGAAAGATAAGAGGATGATATTTCATCTCCTTTTGGTTTCATGTCCAAATTGGCAAAGAGTCAAGAGTTATAAAGCTTGGAAGTCACAAAATTATAGGTCATTTTCCAAATGTAGTGAATTTAATGTAAAATTTTGAGGACCTTAATGGATTCAATTGCAAAAACTCAAAACTAAAGGATTGTAGATCTTTTCAATACCTTTCCAAATTTTACTCATTTGTGTCCAAACTAAAAAATATGAGCAAGTTATAGTCTTCAGAATGTTTAGGCATTTTATTGAATTTTGACAAGTATGCAAAATGGCCATTTCTGGAGAACTTCATTTTCAGCTATTCTATTCACTTATAATCAGGCCCATGACACATTTGTGATTTGAGGAAGCCCATAATGGCATCATAAGGAATCAAGGGCCAAGATTTGGTGGATCAAAATCTGAGTAAGAAAGGCCTCAAAAGCAATTGAAATAAGGAAAAATGCACGAGGCATTGGCATGTTCAGATTTTCACTTTTCAACATAGCAAAATTTCCAATTGGGCAATGCACTAATTTTGAAGCCCATTTCTCTTGAATAACCTACTCTACATGTCATATATAATGATAAGCAAGCACTAAAGGCGATGGAGAGAGCTCATAACTTCCAATTTCCAGATCTGAACTCAGAATGCCATAGCTGCATTTTTCTTCGAATCTCGAGTTTCAGTGGTGCATTTGGAGTTTTTCTTCTTGCTTCTTCATCCTTAAGTGCTAAGGAAGCTAAAGCAAGCTTTAAATCGCATCTGGAGTAAGAGAATCGAGCTTTCAGATTTTGAATTGAGGTAGGATCATTCAACTTCGATTTTTGAAATGTAGCCGTTTATTGTTGAAATTAAGCATGAATATCTGTTTGTGGATGTTATATGAATGATTCTGAAGCAATTTGAGTTTTCATTTGGTATATAATGCGTGATTGAAATCTCTGCAACTCTGGATTTTCAGTGAGTTTTTGACAATTTCATGATGAGATTTCTAGATCCATGGCTGTCTATTTGATGTGATTTGAATTGTGTTTAATTTCTTGCCATGTTAACTTTAATTTGCACTTGATTTGAATTGTATTTAATTCCTTGCCATGTTAACTTTAATTCAAGCTGATAGGCACAGGCGTTTTCTAGTTTGGCTGGAGGTTAGGGCTGATGAGGTGTCATCATCTGAACGGTCCATTTGAATTTTTGATATTTAGTTTATATTTTGTTTTCAATTGATTTTCTGATTTTTTTTTACTTGATCAAAACAATTTGAAAAATTCTGAAAAAATGATCACAAGTCCAAAATAATTTCCACTATCTTGTGTAATTTTATTGGAATTTTTGAAAAATGTTTTGATTGGTTTAAAATTTCATAAGTTTAATTAATTGTTTGTTCAAAGATTATTTTTATTTTAATAATTCTTTTGATCTAAAAATTCCACAAAAAATATTCTGAACTCCTAAAATTATTTAGAATTTGATTCTGAAATTTGTTTAGCATTTTTTCTATTTTTGATTAGAAATTTAATTTGAGAAGTTTATTTGAAATATTTGTTTCATAATTTTGGTTTTAATACTTCCTTTAATTCAAAATACCTCAAAAAAATCATGTAAGTTTGTTTTTAATCATAGAATCCGAATATATTTTTATTTTGTCCTTTTTGTGAATTTTGGCTAGGGTTTGCATTTTTGCCTTTAAATAATAGTTTAATTGTTAATTGTTTGTTTGAATTTTATTTTAATATTTCCTCTAATTTAAAAATTCCACAAAAAATAAAGGATGTGTGTTTTTAATTCTAATATTTGAATATAATTTTTCTTGGATATTTTTTTGAATTTTGATTAGAGTTTTATTTTGAGATGTGAATATTTATTTAATTGATTAATTATTTGAATTTGATTTTTATTTTTGACTTTTCTTTAATTCAAAAAAATATGGAAAAATAGGTATTATGACCTCTTGAGTTTTGTCATGTTTAATGTATATTTGTTATGATTTTTTTGAATTTTGATCTTATCTAATCAATATTTAAGATTAAAAGTCAAAAATTAGGGTTTTGTTGCTTATTGTGCAAGTTTCATTTTCAAAACCATTATGCCCTGGATTATTCAATGGAATTTAAGTCTTGATTATGGTTCATGGATGTATTGAGGATCTGAAAACCATTTTTTTGAATTATTTGATTTGGTTTGATATTTTTCCACAAATTATTTTGAAAGCTTGTCTAGTTTGGTAGTTTGGCCAACTAGTTTTGAACTTTGGGCCTCATTTGACCCCCTCCTCAACCATTCATGAACTTAAGACTTACTTTCTGACTTCTACACACTTCAAAGATGCTAAGAAATTTTTGGTTTGAATTATTGAAATCCTTTTCTATTTTTGATGTATTTTTGAAGTGAATGTACCCAATTAATGTTGCATATCTTGTTGCAATTTGTTTGATGGCCAATGAACTTGCGTGAGGCCTATGACTGAGCACATAATGATCATGTTGGATATGTTCATCCAAATAAACTCAATTCATTTCACTTAATGCCTCATGTTTGAATGATTGAACCTTTTGATGCATTGTGTGGAATTCCTCTTCTATTATGCTTGTGAGCCGTGATGAATTAATTGTGCATGATTGAATTGTGGTTTCTACTGACCTCCATGGTATTTGATTGTATTCTTCTCAAGCTCCAATGATACTTGATTGATATTCAATTGTCAACTCAATATGGTGATAGGAAGGAGCAACATTCCTCTAATTTTTGACCTAATTATGCATATGCCTGTTTCTTTTTGTCTACCATACCTAATGCTTTGATAATTGTTATCATGTTTTTCTAACTTAATCATGTTTCATCCATCCCTTATGTGAGTCATCATTCACTTTGTGGAATACTAACTTGGTTGTTAAATGTGCGAGGTACTTTGAGAAAAGTTTTCCATTTTTGACTTGAGGCTACTGTGTTTCACTTTATTTGTGGAACACAATTTATTATGTTTGCTCTACTCTTGTGCTTGGCATATTTGATAGTCTATGCAGGATGTGTATATGTGATTATGAATGCCATACATTGCCCATGTGATCTGTTCATATATGAAAATCTGAATACTTACATCCTGATGGCGTAATTTCTGACTTGATTTGTCTACTGATGCCAGCTTGCTTGAAGTTCTTTGGGTTTCTTTTTTTCTTGCTCAGTTGCTATGGATAGTTATCCGTTTGGTATTGCACTATTTCCTTTCTTCTATTTTCATAGTTCTATGTTGCATGATGGGACCTCTGTTGCTGATATATGTTAGGAGGCCCTCTGGTTTATTGTCTGATACATGTGTTGTGTTTGTTTCTTCAACTTCTAATCGATGAGTCACTCAATTTAGAAATTAAGATCACGACTTCGCTCTCAGTGCATGTTCCCTATAGGATGTTTATTATTTTTCTTCTTTAATTGTTTATCGATGAGTAACTCAATTTAGAAATTGAGATCACGACTTCGCTCTCAATGCATGTTCCCTATAGGATGTTTATTGTTTTTCTTCTTTAATTGTTGATCGATGAGTCACTCAATTTAGAAATTGAGATCATGACTTCGCTCTCATTGCATGTTCCCTGTAGGATAGTTTTGTTAAGCTTCCTTTAACATGTTAATTAAGGTAGGGTTTTCCTTTATCCTCAACCTTAGGGTCAACCATTGTATGATAACATTAGGGATAGTTATAGACTAGTTTCCCTTAGTTGTTTTTCCTTCCTTTGCATTTTGCATCTTAAAACAAATTTTTTTCTTGGCAAATCATAAAAAACCTCTAATAAACTCAAACCCTTCTTCAAAGTAAAAGATACAAATCAATCTTATTTGTCTGTGCGCCTCTTGGCTTTGTTTTTAAACCCGGTTAACCGATGTTTCGCCATCGCACATGTTTGTTATCCTACTTTGATTCTCAATACCATTGTTAGGTGTGATGTTTTGCCATCCGATTTATTGATGTTTCACCATCTTTACCATGATATCTTGTTATCTTTTAGCCGATGTTTCACCATCGTACATTTGTTTGAAGCCGATGTTTCACCATCGCACATGTTTGTCATCCTACTTTGATTCTCAATATCATTGTTAGGTGTGACGTTTTGCCATCCGATTTATTGATGTTTCACCATCTTTAACATGATATCTTGTTATCTTTAAGCCGATGTTTCGCCATCATACATTTGTTTAAAGCCGATGTTTCACCATCGCACATGTTTGTCATCCTACTTTGATTCTCAATATCATTGTTAGGTGAGATGTTTTTCCATCCGATTTATTGATGTTTTGCCATCTTTGCCATGATATATTGTTACCTTTTAGTTGATGTTTCGCCATCGCACATTTGTTTGAAGCTGATGTTTCGCCATCTCACAAGTTTATTATCCTACTTTGATTCTCAATATCATTGTTAGGTGTGATGTTTTGTCATCCGTTTTATTAATGTTTTGCCGACTTTGCCATGATACTTTGTTATCTTTTAGCCGATGTTTCGCTATCGCACATGTTTGTTATCCTACTTTGACTCTCAATGTCATTTTTAGGTGTGATGTTTTATCATTTGGTGTTTCACCATCTTTGACATGTTATTGTGTTATTATTTATTCGATGTTTTACCGTCTCATTTGTTTGTTGTTTCATTTGATGTTTTGCCATCTTGACTGTTTTTTTATTGTCTTAACTAAAAAACACTAACCAACCAAAATATATAAGCCGAACTACGGCTGCTCTGATTCCTTAAAAGGGATACGTAGGCATTGGGGTAGGGCCCGATCGAGCATAACTTTTATTTTCCCTACATTGTTTTCTTTTTCTTTCGCATGCATTCCATTTTTATCTTTAAGCCATAGATATAGGATTTGACCACACCCATTAGTTTAGACAACAAGAGTGGATACCGTAGAGTACTACGGGTGTGTGGGGTGCTAATACCTTCCCCTCGCGTAACAGATTCCCTTACCCGATCTCTCGGTTGAAAGACCGTGATTTCTCCCTTTTCAGGTTTTATCGATGTTTACCTTTCCCTTTCGGCAGGATAAAAGACGTTCGGTGGCGACTTCATTGATGTTTAATTACATCCAGATGACAGGTCAGGCCGGTTGGTCTCAGCTGGTGACTTCACTGAGGACATATTGACCTTTTGCTGGTCCATCCCGGAGTCGATCCTAGCTCTTGTTTGTTTTCTTTTTGGGTGTATATTTTACCGCTTTGCATATTTATCTGTCTGCATTGCATCCTATGTGCGCTTTACTTTCTGCATACTGGATTTGGCTGGACTGTTTGGATTCTGGATTTCTTGGTGGGTGGGTTGTTCCATGAGGTAAAAGGCCTCATACCCAGGCTATGAGTGAATTCCACAGGAACTAGGAATAGAGTGGCCATGGAAGCTATGAGGCGGATGCTTTGTAGACCTGACCATGAGACCCATGACTTCAGAGGTAGTTAAGATAGGTGTTATCGTATGATCATACCGACAATCGAACTCATGTACTATGATTTGGCTTTTAACCTTACCTTGACCTATACTACACCCATGAGAGAGGCGGAAAAACTTTTCTTATAGGTACAGGTACTGTTGGTGACTTTGTGTTATGAAGGTGACTCAAGTTCCCATGATAGTTTTGAAGCTTTGGGATTTTCTTTTGATCTTGAGTGGTGTTGTTCTGTAATGGTCCAGCCATGATTCAGTGTGAAACTTTGATCCTGTCATGTTGCATCATAGCATATTTATTTCTAAAAAATGATGAATAAAAAAATAACTAGCATGTGCATGTCATCTTCCAGGGAAATTCAAGAGTCTTCTTTCCATCAGAAATGGTTGGCCTCCCGTCAGATGAGTTTGATTCAGTTCGTGTTAAAGAGCCCACCAGGAATACATTCGCTTATCAGATTCCTACTATTGATGCGTCCGAATTGAAGAGGTTGAGTTCTTATCTAAAGGGTGATGTTCTGAATAATTTCAACAAGAATTATGGAAATTTGTTACTAATCCCTAACACTCTAGTTGACCCAATGGCTTTGATCACCCTCTTCCAGTTCTACGACAAGGAATTACGGTGTTTTACTTTTCAAGATTATCAATTGGTTCCCAAACTTGAAGAGTACGCGTACCTACCTAATATCAAGTTGTCCGATGAATTTCCTTTTGTCCAAGTGCCGGAGAAGCTGAAGTTCGAAGTTATTGCTGAAATTCTTCATTTGAGTTGGAAAGAGGTGAAGGACAAATGGAAATCAAGTGAGGATACTACAGTGTTTTATATGGATTTCTTAGTGAAGAAAGCTGACGACTGGGCAAAGAAAGGGAATTTGAGTGACTTCAGATCTCTGTTTTATCTCATGATATACGGGATCATCCTCTTCCCTCGCAAGAGAAATTTTGTGGATTTGACAGCTATTTGTGTTTTTAGAAATAAGAACTCGGTACCGACACTCTTGGTAGATACTCTTTACACCATTCATTTTAGGCATGGAAAAGGAGGTAATGTAAGTTTATGTCATTCGATGTTCTATCAATGGTTTAAGTTGCACCTACCGGTAAGTGGCCCTTTCGTGGATACCAGGCATTCTCAACGATGGTCATCAAGACTTGTCAACCTTACTTCATTTGATATCCGGTGGAATTATGACATTGGGGAAGTACAAAGTATTGTCACTAGCTGCGGGGATTTCCATAATGTTCCCCTTATAGGAACTAAGGGGTGTATCAACTATAATCCTGTGCTTGCTTATCGTCAATTGGGATATGCAATGGATGGACCGCCAAAGGTTGAGGAGGTGTTTGAATCAATGTATTTTGCTAGAAGAAGTGATCCTGCGATGTTGAAAAGAGTGACAAGTGCTTGGAAGAGAATTCACAAGAAGGATAGAACTACTTTGGGCAAGAAGGTTCCTATTTCTAGAGTTCCTTACTTGGAATGGATTAGAGCCAGGGTTAAGATTTTACGGTTACCATTTGCAAAGTCGGCTCCTATATGTGAGCAACCTCCTACTGTTCTGAGTAACACGGTGCCTACCGAGGTGTTCACCCAGGTTCATGTTGAGAACATTCAACTTCGTGCAAAAGGCCGTGAGGAAGGGATGAAACTTTATTGGGTAGATCAAAAAAGGGCTGACTTAGCTCACAAACTCAAAGAAGCTCAAGGGGAAACTTCTGATGCAACCAGTTTTAGGAAGAGGTCTCATGCTGAAACAGAAGAAGATTTGAGTAAGACCCAGCAAGAGTGCCAGAAGCTTCAGGCATCCGAGAATAACTACAGGAAAAAGATTCAAAACTTGGAGAAACATCTCAAAGACAAAGATGCTCAGCTTAAGAAGGAAGTAGCCCAAAGGCATGTCACAGAGGATCGGTTTCAAGAAAGCAAAGTAGTCGCATCACAGCTTTTGAAGGAGAAAGCCAGGCTCGAAGAGTATTGTCAACACCTTGAAGCGTGTCTTGTTCCGGAGATTTAGTTTTTGTTACTTGCATTTTGTGTATTTGGTCACCCCCAGGATTGTTGGAAGGGACCATTGTTTATTTTTATTATTTAGTTTTTGTTAAGTTTACTTTGAAACATGTATTTTGTTGTTTATCATTACACTCTTAAATGTCCGAAGTCACTTGAACGTCGTTTCTTTGGTTCGTAAATAATTGAAGTGTTTGTCTTATTGTCCTTTTTTTCCTTTGATTGTTGCTTTTTTTGGTTGCGCGCCATGATTGATGAATAAAAGGACTCTTGAATACCAGGAAATGACAAACATATCATGCACATCATGCATTTCATAACATTATAGGTTATCTCAAGACGGTATTCTTATTCTTCTGCTTTTCTTATTCAGAATTCAAGACGACTACTCATCGGTATTCCACCAGAAACAATTTGCCAAGACAGATGGAACAAGTTCAAGCTGAACTCGCTGAAATGAGGACCCACATGGCTACTCAGGTGACCCAGTTCATGGAGGTCATCACCAATGTGAATCGCCGACAGGAGGAATTGGTTGCCATTATCAACAACCAGCGCCACTATCCGGGGGATGGTGGAAATCAAGGGCTCTATTAGGACATTTCTATAGGATTAGGGGATGTGCAAGATCAGCCTGCTAGAAATTTTCACGGGATTCCTGGAAACCCTTTTGTGCGCAATGTAGGGAAGTTTCCCCCGTCTCCGGGACCTCGTCTTGTGGGGAACAGAAGAGATAATCAGGGCGGTGTAAGGAACTATACGGAGCAGGATTATGACTTTGACTAGGATGAAGATCAGTTTTTTGTTCGGTGTTCAGAGCCGGAAGTTCAGGTTGAGGATAGGAAGTATCGGTTGTTGGAAGAACGTCTGAAGGTTGTGGAAGGGCAAGGATCCGATGGTATGGATGCTAATAATCTCTGGTTGGTGTCCGGGGTGAAAGTTCCTCCAAAGTTCAAACCTCCTATATTAGAAAATTACAACGGAACGTCATGTCCTGTTACTCATGCAACTGCTTATTTTTGAAAGATGTCAGTGCATACTGAGGATCAGGGGCTTTTGATTCACTTTTTCCAGGATAGCCTATCTGAGGCATCCCTGGAGTGGTACATGAAGTTGGAGAAAACCCATATTCGTTGCTGGAATGATCTTGCTCGGGCTTTTGTCAAACATTATCAGTATAATGTGGATATGGCGCCTAATCGCACTCAGTTACAGAATTTGTCGCAAGGATCAAGAGAATCTTTCAAGGAATACGCTCAGAAGTGGCGTGAGTTGGCTGTGAGGGTTCAACCTCCACTCATGGAGAGAGAACTTATTGATATGTTTATGAGTACTCTGCAAGGGTCATTCTATGAGCACATGATAGGAAGTACTTCGGCAGGATTTGCAGACTTGGTTTTGGCTGGTGAAAGAATTGAGGTAGGTTTGAAATTGGGGAAAATTCATATTAGAGGTTCTAGTGGCTCATCAAGGGGCAGTAAGAAACCATTCAACACTTACCCTAAGAAAAGGGAAGGTGGTGCAAGCGCAGTTCACTCTCATAGAGGAAGAAGAGAAGATCGTCAGCACCAACAAATCAATGTTGTTTCCATTCCTGTTAATGCTCCTCCGCAGCAGAGACCAAATACAGTGCCTCAACAACAAAGACATCAAGATGCTTCCCATCAGTATAATAATCAACCGTAGAGACAGCCCAGAAAATTTGATCCCTTGTCGGTATCTCTTACTAAATCACTCCACTATTTGCTCGATTTGAAGTTGATCGATTTGAGAAATATGCCACCACCACCCGTAAGACTTCCTCTTAACTATGATGCTAACGCGAGATAGGAATTCCATTCAGGTGGAGTTGGCCATTCCACTGACAATTGCTTTGCGTTGAAGTGCAAAATACAAGACTTGTTGGATGCTAAGGCAATTGAGTTTACTCCAGTGACTGGTCCCAATGTTACTCAGAACCCAATGCCTAGGCATGAAGGGGGTGTTGTTAATATGATTGATGATAATGGTGAAATGTTGAATTTAATCATGAATGTGGAACAAGTAACTACTCTGTTGTGGTATGTTAAGAGGTATTTGCTTGCCGATTCTATTTTCGCGGGTTGTACTTCAGAGTATGCTAAGTGTAGAGAGAAACCGAAGGGTTCTGATGATTTAAAAGCCGGTATCCAGTTGATGATAAAGGAGGGTTCCCTGCAGTTCGATAGAAAACCGAGCTACCGGAAGGTTACCGAAGAAGATGTTGATGTGGTATCTATTCCTTACACCCCTGTACGCATTCCTACCCCATCTAGGGCGCCTCCTTTGATGATTACGGTACCTGATCCCATGCTGTATACCAGTGAGAAGGCCATCCCATGGCATTATGGTGCCGATGTTTATTACCATGGGGTGAAGTAGGAAGTAAGTACCTATTTGTCTGAGGAAGACCGTGCTGAAGGTAATGAAGAGGAAGTTCATAACTTTTCTGGTGTGGGTCGAATGACTAGAAGCGAGAGAGTATTTGGTCCTTCCAATGTGCAAGATGCGGCAGATGCTTCTGCAAGAGAAAAAGGAAAACAACAGGCAATGATAGGTAATCCAAGGGTTACGCCAGCCAATGTGACTCAAGCAATTCCGATACCAGAAGCTTCTTCAGTTCCCGATGAGGTTGAAGAGTTAATGCGAATTATCAAAAAGAGTGATTATAGCATAATTGATCATCTGAGCCATACTCCTTCTAAGATGTCTACTTGTCTCTATTGATTTATTCAGAACCTCACATAAATGCTTTGATGAAGTTGTTAAAGAATGCGTTCGTGCCATATGAGATAACAGTCAATCAGTTTGAGAATGTTTGTGCTAACATATCTACCGGGAATGATCTGGGCTTCACAGATTTTATTCTTCCTCCAGAAGGGCGAGACCATAACAAAGCATTTCATATTTCAATGGAGTGCAGGGGAACTACTTTATCCCGGGTTTTGGTGGACACAGGGTCGTCTTTGAATGTATTGCCCAAGTCAGCATTGATGAAAATTGATTATTCTGGACTGGAGCTGCGCCATACTGATTTGATGGTGAAGGCGTTTGATGGGTCTCGAAGGCAGTGTTTAGGGAGGTGGAGTTACGAATCAAGGTCGGTCCGCGAACCTTCACGGCTACTTTTTTGTGATGGATATACAACCAGCGTATTGTTGTTTATTGGGACGGCCGTGGATTCATAGAGCAGGGGCAATCACTTCTACTCTTCATCAGAAACTCAAGTATCCGGAAGAAGGAAAGGTGATAATCGTGTACGGCGAGGAAGAGTACATCGTGGGTCATTTGACATCATTCCGCTATGTTGAAGTTGAAGGCGAGATACATGAGGCTCCGTTTTAAGCATTTGAGATAGTTCATGCTGTCAATTTTCCTCCTCCAAAGCAGAAAAGGAAACCTGGAACTGTTATGTCTTCTCTCAAAGATGCGAGAGCTGTGGTGGAAGGTGGTAACCATGAAGGTTCGGGTCAGGTGCTGGACGTTACTCCAAAATTTAATAAATTTGGTCTTGGTTTTAGTCCAGGTCAGCAGAGTCAAACTCCTAGAGCATCTAGTTTATCTACTCCTGTGAAGTTTTCCCGTCCTTGTGCTACTTAAGAAGGACACGTCAATGCAGTTGGTGACGATAGGGCTGATGGCTAAAATATAGAAGATTGTATTCGTCCGAGTATTCCAGGCCAGACACTCAATAATTGGACTTCTATGGATGTTATCCAAGTTTCAAGCGCTGAGGAGTAATTTTCTTGTTTTCTTTTATTATCATATCATAATTCCTACGCTCTGCCCAAGGCGTAGTAGATCATTTGTGTAGGGCCACCATGTTTATTTTCAAAAGTTTATCATGAAATAAAGGACGTTTTTGCATTCAAAATTTTGCTCCATTTCTTTTTATTTTAAATGGCAACGTTTCTCTGTTCACACACTGTCACTAAAAAACACCAAAATGTCATTCATGCAGATGCACTTCCACCACCGATCATATTGATAACGACTCTGCTACGGCTCATTATGACTTTGATACTCCTATTTATCAAGCTGAAGAAGAAGCATATGAGGATTTTGATATTCCTGAGGAATTAGCAAGATTGTTAAAACAAGAGGAGAAGGTTATCCAGCCGAATCAGGATTCGATTGAGTTGGTGAATATTGGCACAAAAGAGGTAAGAAGAGAAGTCAAGATAGGGGAAGATCTCGAAGAAAGTATAAAGGTCAGATTGATTGAGCTACTCCGTGAGTATTCTGATATCTTCGTTTGGTCTTATGAGGATATGCCTGGGTTGGATATAGACATAGTGGTGCATCGACTACCGCTCAAAGAAGGTTGTTCCCCTGTCAAGCAAAAGCTCCGAAGAACTCATCCCGAGATGTCCAAGAAGATCAAAGAGGAGGTTAAGAAGCAGTTGGACGCGAATTTCTTAAAGGTCATCAATTATCCGCCATGGATTGCAAATATTGTGCCTGTGCCCAAGAAGGATGGTAAGGTCAGGATGTGCATGGATTATAGGGATTTAAACAAGGCCAGCCCTAAAGATGATTTCCCTCTTCTGCATATTGATGTGTTGGTCGATGATACTGCTCATTCCAAAGTATTTTCATTTATGGATGGTTTTTCGGGTTACAATCAAATTAAGATGGCTCCGGAGGATATGGAGAAGACAACATTTATCACGCCTTGGGGAACTTTTTTCTATAAAGTGATGTCGTTTGGTTTGAAAAATGTCGGGGCAACATATCAGCGCACCATGGTCACTCTCTTTCATGACTTGATTCACAAAGAGATTGATGTATATGTGGACGATATGATTGCTAAATCTGACACGGAAGAGGAACATCTTGTTCATCTAGAAAAATTGTTCGAGAGACTGAGGCAGTTCTTTCTAAGGTTGAATCCGAATAAGTGCACCTTCGGGGTGAGATCCAGCAAGTTGTTGGGTTTTATTGTGAGTGAAAAAGGTATTGAGGTGGACCCGGACAAGGTTAAAGCGATATAGGAAATGCCTGAACCAAGGACAAAGAAGGAAGTACGTGGCTTCTTGGGAAGGTTAAACTACATTTCTAGATTTATTTCTCATCTCACAACCACCTGTGAACCTTTGTTCAAGTTGTTGAAGAAAAGTCAGACAGTGAAATGGAACGAGGATTGTCAGAAGGCCTTTGACAAAATAAAGGAGTATTTGCAGGAACCTCCGATACTCATGCCTCCAGTGGATGGAAGGCCACTAATCATGTATCTAACTGTGTTGGAGAGCTTAATGGGTTGTGTCCTCGGTCAGCACGACGAGACATGGAAGAAAGAGCAGGCTATTTACTACTTAAGTAAGAAGTTTACGGAATGCGAGTCGAGGTACTCATTGCTGGAAAAGACTTGTTGTGCACTTTCCTGGGCCGCCAAACATTTGAGGAAATACATGTTAACTAACACCACCTACTTGATATCTAAAATGGATCCAATCAAGTACATTTTTGAGAAGCCAACTCTTACAGGCAGGGTAGCCTGCTGGCAGATGATACTCACTGAATATGATATCCAATACACTAATCAAAAGGAAATTAAGGGTAGTGTACTGGACGACCATCTTTCTCATCAACCCTTGAACAATTATGAACCGATGAAGTTTGATTTTCCAGATGAGGAAATTGTGTATATTCGGGATTGTAATATGCCAGACCCAGACGAAGGACCTGAGCCAGGATCACGTTGGACACTTGTTTTTGATGGTGCCTCCAATGCCTTGGGCAATGGTGTCGGAGCTATTATCACTTCCCCTAAGGGATACCACATTCCTTTCACAACTCGTATTTGTTTCGATTGCACTAACAACATGGCCGAATATGAGGCTTGCATCTATGGCATTGAAGCGGCAATCGACCTGCGCATCAAATTTTTGAAAGTTTACGGGGATTCCAATCTTGTTATCAGCCAGATTAATGGAGATTGGGAGACTCACCATCAGAACTTAATTCCCTATCATGAGCATGTTATGAAGCTGATTTCGTACTTTGAAGAGATCACATTTGAGCATATTCCCAGAGAAGAAAACAATCTAGCTGATGCACTGGAAACTTTGTCCTCCATGTTCAAGGTTAAGTGGGCTAATGAGGCACCTTCCATTACTATCAGAAGTTTGAGTGAGCCAGCTTTCTGTTTTGAGGCTAGTTTTGAATCAGATGGTAATCCTTGGTTTTATGATGTTAAAAGATATCTTGAAACCCAAGAGTACCCTGAAGGGGCATCTGTCACAGATAAGAAGTTCTTGAGAAGATTTTCAGCCAAGTTCTTTCTCAGTGGTGGTGTGTTGTATAAAAGGCATCATGACGGTTTACTGCTCAGATGTGTTGACAAGAAAGAAGCAGCTATAATCATTGAGGAGATACATGAAGGTGATTTCGGGACCCATTCCAACGGGCATACCATGTCTAAAAAGATCTTGCGAGCAGTTTATTATTGGTCCACCATGGAGACTGACTGTTATAATCATGCATGGGTTTGCCACAGATGCCAAGTCTATGATGATAAAGTGCATGTGCCGTCAGTACCTTTGAATGTCTTGACTTCCCCTTGGCCGTTTGCGATATGGGGAATTGATATGATCGGCAAAATTGAACCGACTACATCCAATGGGCACCGTTTCATTCTGGTTGCCATCGATTATTTTACAAAATGGGTCGAAGCTGCATACTATGTCAATGTCACCAAGCAGGTGGTAACTCGGTTCATTAAGCACAATATTATCTGTCGTTACGGAGTGCCTGAAAAGATCATTACTGATAATGGGTCTAATTTGAACAACAAAATGATGAAGGAGCTTTGTGAGTCCTTTAAAATCAAGCATCATAACTCTTCCCCATACCAACCAAAGATGAACGGTGTTGTCGAAGCGGCCAATAAGAATATCAAGAAAATCATGCAGAAGATGGTGGTAACCTATAAAGATTGGCATGAGATGATGCCTTTCGCTTTGCATGGTTATCGCACCATTGTGCATACTTTGACTGGGGCAACCCCATTTTCATTGGTTTACGGCATAGAAGCGATATTGCCGGTAGAAGTCGAGATTCCTTCTGTTAGGATCATGAGAGATGTTGAGCTGGATGGAAGTGAATGGGTACAAAATCGGCTGGATCAGTTGGAACTTATTGACGAGAAGAGGTTGACGGCTGTATGTCATGGTTAGGTATATCAGCAAAGGATGAGGAAAGCTTTTGATAAGAGGGTATGGCCTCAATGTTACAAGCCAGGTGACCTTGTGCTAAAAAGGATAATTCTCCCCCAGGGAGATCCCAGGGGCAAGTGGGTTCCGACTTAAAAAGGTCCTTTCGTGGTCAGAAAAGTTTTCTCTGGAGGAGCGATGATGCTCACGACTATGGATGGAGAGTACTTCCCTCTCCCTGTGAATGCTGACGTAGTTAAAAAATACTTTGCATAAAAAATATAATAATAAAAACCCGCTAAACTGAAAACCCGAAAGGGCGATTTAGGAAAAAAGAGGGTGTCCTGGTGAATCGAAAACCCGAAAGGGAGATTCAGGCAAAAGTTAGGGACTTAAAGCAAATGACTATGCTCAACATGAGTTCCTTTGTTTCTTTCCTTCATTCCGTCACCTGGCATAAGCTCGAAGCTAATCCAAGAAAGATCTGTCTGAAAGCAGGAAGAGGGGAGCGTAAGAGTCATAAGAGTCATAGTAGAGTCGGGACTTGATGGATATTCACATTCACATTGCCATTTGTAAACACTTTTCTGTTTTGATTTTGTAATCTCTTGATTCCAATTGTAAATGCCTTTTTCACAGGCTGATTTCTCAAAATCAATAGAATATATTCTTTCAAGTATACGTATACTTTTCTTTTCTCCCTTTTTACTTTTTTTTTGTTTGCAAAAACGTCCAATATTTTTGATAAGCATGTGCATATAAACTTCGTGGGCCTTATACGGAAATGGTAATACAAGTCATGGTTAGCTGATCGCTTGGAATACGGATAACAAACACAACTACTACTGTGCAAGGGGCATGTTTATTTCTCTATTTGATAGGATTCTCATTCACTATACTGGTGGATGCCTTGCCAATTTGTTTCACAGCTCCGTGTTGTCGGTGAAGGTCATGGGTCAGGGTAATATCAAGATTACGGCAGGTCGGCGAGATCGGCGAACCTGGTTGGAAATATTTCTTCCCTATAATGGCTTTTATTACGTTTCTTTGTCGCACTTTCATGTGTCATCTTGATTGATTGTTTTAAGCATTGTCTGCATATAGGATTTTGTTTATGGCCGAATGTCAGTCTTGATGCGTTGAATATTTTTGCCTTGAAAAAAATTGTTTCATTTTACTTAATTCATCCAGTATCACTCTTTAAATCTATTTTTCGGGCATTTTGATACCAACTGTGCCAATTCTTTTGCTTAGCCAAGAGTTTGGAGGAAGGAGTTTAGCCAAAAACGATGACTGTAGTGGTATGCTTTTGAGTAGAACCCCGTTGACGATGTACAGGCATTGTTTCAATCCCCAAACACCGGAGATATAAGGGAGTTAGACCCTCGTTAACCCCTCTGAGCCTTCGAAGTAGGAGTTTCTTTTCTGTTAAAAAAAACCTTTTTCTAACTAGGGCATGGTAGATGTTCAGTTAATGTGACCAATCATTCAAATTTCAGAAGGAATGTCCCATCTGAGGATCACCACATTTTATCTTTCGCTTCATGAGATCAGGAAAAATGTTTAAACCACGATGTTTATTTCCTCACAAAGTCCTGAGGTCGTGATCGAATCGATACAATAATGGCTATCCCCCGCCGACTAAGGAGGGAGGAATTTGTTTTCTGCAAAAAAGAGAGAGAAAAAAGAAAGAAAAGTTCAAAGACCTAAAGTCACATTGACTTGTTCGAAGTGGAAAGTATGTATAAGAAAGAAACAAAAAGCCCCGCCAAGTCGAAACTTGAAAAGAAGTCGCTTAGGAAAAAGTTAGGGCATCCCACTGGACCCCCAAATTTGAAGTTCAAAAGATTTTGTCCAGGAAAAAGTTAGGGAAAAGAGAGCCTAAAAGGCCAAAAAAAAAGAGAAAGATTATTCAATACAATTTTCATCAAAAGAAGAGGAACAATAATATCAAAAACAAAAGCAGGAAAAGTAAAGTGACAATCATGTTGGAGAATTTGTCGTGATCACTCAACCATTATAAATCCTTTTGAAAGATGAATGCTTGTGATAAGTCAACTGAACTTAGGACAGGAGAATATCACGAAGGGGGTGGGCACCAAATAACTTGAGCCTTGAAAAACTTTTTTCTAAAAAACCTCGAACCAGGCCATGTTACAACCTTTAAAAGTCCTAACTGAAACAAGGGTTTAACTCGAAAGCATACTACAATAGGATAACGTTTCCTAAACTCCCAAATATGTGTTGCATATTTATGTTGGTATCTTATCACGCGCATTTTGACTCATTTTGTTGAAAAAAAGAGAAGGGGAAGAAAAGTTTTGAAATTTTTTGCACTCTAGCCAATGATTCAATCACAACAGAGATGAGACACTTTGTTAAGTTTTTCAACTTCAAGGCTTAAATAATCGTTGCATCAGGTCTGTCATTCCCAAAATAAACATCTTCCTGCATGCAAAACAATTTTTTTGACATAAAAAAAAAGAGTTTACACGTTGAACACCTGTAAAGAGCTTAATGATTATCAGGAAGGGAGTATTTGGCTTTCTTCTGTTAGACAGAGCCCATATACGAATAGGACTTTACCTATCCCCAGTAAAGTTTCATTTCTGCAGCGAAGTTTTGTTTCCCCAGGAATCTTCTTTTAAAGGCTTCATTCTGAGACCTCAAATTTGAGGATGTCGCATATCCCCAATGGAGTTGCCAACAGAGATCCCTCTCCATGACATCTTATTTCCCAAGCCGATTTGCTGACTGGGGCATCCTTATGTTAAAATCTCTCCTTATCCCCAGTAAAGTCGATACTGTGTGACTATCTGCATGATCCATTCATTGGTTGCAATCCAAGATATCTCTCCAACAAAAATCTTCAACGGAGTTTTGTATCCCCGGTGAGATCCTGTCTCCTCAGCAGAGCTTTGTTCCCCTAGTAAAGGTTTTCACTTCTCACATCGGGTTTGTTGTCTTGGTGTCATCCTCAACACGGTTGTGCGCTATCTTTTCCAGAGATTACAGTCTTACCCTGATCTTCTCCCTCAATGTCTAATCTTCTCCATAAGCTACAGTGTCGATCTGATCTTCCCTAGGAGTTTGCAATTTATTTTTGTAGCTCCTCTCAATGATTGTGGCCCGTTTCTACTGGTTGCTCAGTTGTTATTCCCCACGAAGCTTCATCTCTTCGAGGTTCCCTCTCTAGCGGTTCCCCATATTTTCTCCTCTCCTTTGGATTTTGCAATTTATTTTTGCAAGTCGTGTTAGATTCTTACTTCTTGTTTATTGGCTTCTCAATTGGCCATTTCCCCAGTGAAACTTTTAAAACATGCATCATTACATTGCATCTACCAAAACGCGTAGCATTTCCATTATATGGAGCATTATGCTATATAAAAAGAATCCAAACATGCATCGGAACATAACCCATTATTGTTTTTGTTGTCCCTAGTGGATTTTCTAATACTTTGGATTAAATCCCCAATGAGGTCTTCATCCTCATTATCTCAGCTTCCCCCATACCAATATCCTTTTGGCGTCAATCATTTGTTTGTTTGAGTGTCTACTCTTGACTGTAGTTCAGTTTCGCCCTGGCGCGGTTTTCTCGGGTTTAGTCTTCACTACCGTCTCCGGTTCATTCCAATGTCTATTGATGCACATTTCGAATACCAATTTCATCCCGATATTCGCTTTCAACAGGTTTTTTAGGTGTACGCCCTAATCTCCTTGCTTTGGGTTGAGCTTAGAGTTTCGTCTCCTCACCTTGCGCATGAAATCCAGTTTCGTCCTGGTGCTCATCTAGTTTAGTTTCGCCTAACTAGTTATTGAGTTGTGTTTCGTCTCATTTTTGCTTTCATACCCTGGACCCTTTGACAATGTTCGTTTACCGAGTGCAGTGTTCGTACTGCGTCCATGGTTTGAAATCAGTCTCTTTTGTTCCTTGGATTCTTTTATCAGTTTTCGTCACTGTTTATCCATTGATCTGAGACCAGCAAGTGCTCTGAGAAACATGCGCTCTCATCACTCTCGCTTTGGTTCGAGTTTCGCCTCGTCGCCTGTGCATGAAATCCAGTTTCGTCCTGGTACTCATCTAGTTTAGTTTCGCCTAACTAGTTTTTGAGTCGAGTTTCATATCACTTTTGCTTTAATCCCTTGGACCCTTTGACGGTGTTCGTTTACCGAGTGCAGTGTTCGTACTGCGTCCCTGGTTTGAAACCAGTCTCTTTTGTTCCTTGGATTCTTCTATCAGTTTTCATCACTGCTTATCCATTGATATGAGACCAGCAGGTGCTCTGAGAAACATGCACTCTCATCATTTTGCTATGGGTCGAGTTTAGCCTCGTTACCCATGCATGAAATCCAGTTTAGTCTTGGTACTCATCTAGTTTAGTTTCGTCTAACTGGTTATTGAGTCGAGTTTCGTCTCACTTTTGTTCCTCATTTCTGGGATTCTTTCAGTTCCTTCATACTGTCTATCTTAGTTGAGATTAGTAAGTGCTCCTAGAATCACGCACTCTAGTCACTTTGCTTTGGGTCGAGCTCAGAGTTTCGCCTCCTCACCCGCGTACGTTTTCTTTTCCAGAGCTTAGTTTCGCCTATACTCTGTGGTTTGAGTTTTATCTCACCCTTTTGAAGCCTAGTTTTGCCCTGGCACATTTGTCAGGAAGTTTAGTCGCGTTTACTCTTCTTTGTTTTTGTTCTGTTTCAACATGCATTATAGCTTCTTTCTAACACATGTCTTTGATGTTTTCTGCTTCTTTTTCTTTCTTCTTCAAGAGTGTAAATTTTCGGGTTCTTTTGTATTCAATCATCTTCAACTCTGAACGCTCGAAAGTTGTCACATTTCTCACTTATCACGTTGAAGATATTTGAATAGGGGCAGTTGTTGCACCCCAAATTTTACCCTCTTGATTTTGGCTTATGTTTCATCATGAATATCATATTGCATTGCATTCATACATTGTGATGAGATCAAAATACTTTGGTTATCAAGTCTTCCTCAAGCTTTGAAGGTTGATTGCATTGACAAGTTGCTCAAGTAGAATCTTATCATCTAAACCTCTGGATCTTTCAAGCTCAAAAGTTATTGCATATCTCAAGATGTTTTATCCATCTCTTTGGATCATTAGAGGATTGAAGTTTGTGTTTGATTATAAGAAGAACCAATCTTTTGATTCACCAGTCAAATTAGGATTTTTTTATCAAGGCTATTGATCAGTGTACAAGTCTTGATTTGGAAGCAACAACATCTCATTGGTATTTGAAAAGTCTTTGTACATGAAATTGGTCAAGATGCCCAGAGGATTTGAAGTTTTGAAGATGATTCATCAATCTCCTAAAGGGTTTAACCAAAACTAGGGTTTGGGATTTCATCAAGATTTCTTGAGAATTTTGAAGTGAAACTTTTCACATGGCCTCTATATATTTGGAAGATCATATTTTTGAAGTCTTGATCATCAATTTTGAAGGGAAGTGGATCAATTGATTAAAAGGGGAAAAATTGTCATTTTGGTCAAAATCAGTAAAAGTCAAGGTTGACCAAGTGAAATTTTGGTCAACCATCAATTCAAGGATGTACTTTTCATATTTCAAGTCCATTTTGATCATTGGATCAAAAGGATTGAGGTTTGGGTTGAAACTTGTTCATGAAGAAACCCTAAAAGTTTCTAATTTTGGAAAATAAGGACTTAATTTCAAAAATTCATATTTTATTCACCTTTGATCAAAAAAATGAAAATGAAGTATGCTTGGAAAGATAAGAGGATGATCTTTCATCTCCTTTTGATTTCATGTCCAAATTGGGAAAGAGTCAAGAGTTATAAAGCTTGGAAGTCACAAAATTATAGGTCATTTTCCAAATGTAGTGAATTTCATGTCAAATTTTGCGGACCTTAATTGATTCAATTGCAAAAACTCAAAACTAAAGGATTGTAGATCTTTTCAATACCTTTCCAAATTTTACTCATTTGTGTCCAAACTAAAAAATATGAGCAAGTTATAGTCTTCAGAATGTTTAGGCATTTTATTGAATTTTGACAAGTATGCAAAATGGCCATTTCTTGAGAACTTCATTTTCAGCTATTCTATTCACTTATAATCAGGCCCATGACACATTTGTGATTTGAGGAAGCCCATAATGGCATCATAAGGAATCAAGGGCCAAGATTTGGTGGATCAAAATCTGAGTAAGAAAGGCCTCAAAAGCAATTGAAATAAGGAAAAATGCACGAGGCATTGGCATGTTCAGATTTTCACTTTTCAACATAGCAAAATTTCCAATTGGGCAATGCACTCATTTTGAAGCCCATTTCTCTTGAATAACCTACTCTACATGTCATATATAATGATAAGCAAGCACTAAAGGCGATGGAGAGAGCTCATAACTTCCAATTTCCAGATCTGAACTCAGAATGCCATAGCTGCATTTTTCTTCGAATCTCGAGTTTCAGTGGTGCATTTGGAGTTTTTCTTCTTGCTTCTTCATCCTTAAGTGATAAGGAAGCTAAAGCAAGCTTTAAATCGCATCTGGAGTAAGAGAATCGAGCTTTCAGATTTTGAATTGAGGTAGGATCATTCAACTTCGATTTTTGAAATGTAGCCGTTTATTGTTGAAATTAAGCATGAATATCTGTTTGTGGATGTTATATGAATGATTCTGAAGCAATTTGAGTTTTCATTTGGTATATAATGCGTGTTTGAAATCTCTGCAACTCTGGATTTTCAGTGAGTTTTTGACAATTTCATGATGAGATTTCTAGATCCATGGCTGTCTATTTGATGTGATTTGAATTGTGTTTAATTTCTTGCCATGTTAACTTTAATTTGCACTTGATTTGAATTGTATTTAATTCCTTGCCATGTTAACTTTAATTCAAGCTGATAGGCACAGGCGTTTTCTAGTTTGGCTGGAGGTTAGGGCTGATGAGGTGTCATCATCTGAACGGTCCATTTGAATTTTTGATATTTAGTTTATATTTTGTTTTCAATTGATTTTCTGATTTTTTTTACTTGATCAAAACAATTTGAAAAATTCTGAAAAAATTATGACAACTCCAAAATAATTTCCACTTTCTTTTGTAATTTTATTGGAATTTTTGAAAAATGTTTTGATTGTTTTAAAATTTCATAAGTTTAATTAATTGTTTGTTCAAAGATTATTTTTATTTTAATAATTCTTTTGATCTAAAAATGCCACAGAATATTTTGAACTCCTAAAATTATTTAGAATTTGATTCTGAAATTTTTTAGCATTTTTTCTATTTTTGATTAGAAATTTAATTTGAGAAGTTTATTGGAAATATTTGTTTCATAATTTTGGTTTTAATACTTCCTTTAATTCAAATATCCTCAAAAAAATCATGTAAATTTTTTTTTAATCATAGAATCTGAATGTATTTTTATTTTGACCTTTTTGTGACTTTTGGCTAGGGTTTGCAATTTTGCCTTTAAATAATAGTTTAATTGTTAATTGTTTGTTTGAATTTTATTTTAATATTTCCTCTAATCTAAAAATTCCACAAAAAATCAGGGATGTGTGTTTTTAATTCTAATATTTGAATATAATTTTGGTTGGATATTTTACTGATTTTGTATTAGAGTTTTATTTTGAGATGTGAATATTTGTTTAATTGATTAATTGTTTGAATTTGATTTTTATTTTTGACTTTTCTTTAATTCAAAAAAATATGGAAAAATAGGTATTATGACCTCTTGAGTTTTTTCATGTTTGATGTATATTTGTTCTGATTTTTTTTATAATTTTGATCTTATCTAATCAATATTTAAGATTAAAAGTCAAAAATTAGGGTTTTGTTGCTTATTGTGCAAGTTTCATTTTCAAAACCATTATGCCCTGGATTATTCAATGGAATTTAAGTCTTGATTATGGTTCATGGATGTATTGAGGATCTGAAAACCATTTTTTTGAATTATTTGACTTGGTTTGATATTTTCCACAAATTATTTTGAAAGCTTGTCTAGTTTGGTAGTTTGGCCAACTAGTTTTAAACGTTGGGCCTCATTTGACCCCCTCCTCAACCATTCATGAACTTAAGACTTACTTTCTCACTTCTACGCACTTCAAAGATGCTAAGAAATTTTTGGTTTGAATTATTGAAATCCTTTTCTATTTTTTATGTATTTTTGAAGTGAAGGTACCCAATTAATGTTGCATATCTTGTTGCAATTTATTTGATGGCCAATGAACTTGAGTGAGGCCTATGATTGAGCACCTAATGATCATGTTGGATATTTTCAGCCAAATAAACTCAAGTCATTTCACTTAATGCCTCATGTTTGAATGATTGAACCTTTTAATGCATTGTGTGGAATTCCTCTTCTATTATGCTTGTGAGCCGTGATGAATTAATTGTGCATGATTACATTGTGGTTGCTACTGACCTCCATGGTCTTTGATTATATTCTTCTCAAGATCCCATGATCCTTGATTGATATTCAATTGTCAACTCAATATGGTGATAGGAAGGAGCAACATTCCTCTAATTTTTGACCTAATTGTGCATATGCTTGTTTCTTTTTGTCTACCATACCTAATGCTTTGATAATTGTTATCATGTTTTTCTCACTTCATCATGTTTCATCCATCCCATATGTGAGTCATCATTCACTTTATGGAATACTAACTTGGCTGTTAAATGTGCGAGGTACTTTGAGAAAAGTTTTCCAGTTTTGACTTGAGGCTACTGTGTTTCACTTTATTTGTGGAACACAATTTATTATGTTTGCACTACTCTTGTGCTTGGAATATTTGATAGTCTATGCAGGATGTGTATATGTGATTATGAATGCCATACATTGCCCATGGGATCTGTTCATATATGAAAATCTCAATACTTACATCCTGATAGCGTAATTTTTGACTTGATTTGTCTATTGATGCCAGCTTGCTTGAAGTTCTCTGGGTTTCTTTTATTCTTGCTCAGTTGCTACGGATAGTTATCCGTTTGGTATTGCACTATTTCCTTTCTTCTATTTTCATAGTTCTATGTTGCATGATGGGACCTCTATTGCTGATATATGTCAGGAGGCCCTCTGGTTTATTGTCTGATACATGTGTTGTGTTTGTTTCTTCAACTTTTGATCGATGAGTCATTCAATTTAGAAATTGAGATCACGACTTCGCTCTCAGTGCATGTTCCCTATAGGATGTTTATTGTTTATCTTCTTTAATTGTTGATCAATGAGTCACTCAATTTAGAAATTGAGATCACAACTTTGCTCTCATTGCATGTTCCCTGTAGGATAGTTTTGTTAAGCTTCCTTTAACATGTTAATTAAGGTAGGGTTTTCCTTTATCCTCAACCTTAGGGTCAACCATTGTATGATAACATTAGGGATAGTGCTAGGCTAGTTTCCCTTAGTTGTTTTTCCTTCCTTTGCATTTTGCATCTTAAAACAAACTGTTTTCTTGGCAAATCATAAAAAACCTCTAATAAACTCAAACCCTTCTTCAAAGTAAAAGATACAAATAAATCTTATTTGTCTGTGCGCCTCTTGGCTTTGTTTTTAAACCCGGTTAACCGATGTTTCACCATCGTACATGTTTGTTATCCTACTTTGATTCTCAATATCATTGTTAGGTGTGATGTTTTGTCATCCAATTTATTGATGTTTCACCATCTTTACCATGATATCTTGTTATCTTTAAGCCGATGTTTCACCATCACACATTTGTTTGAAGCCGATGTTTCGCCATCGCACATGTTTGTCATCTTTGATTCTCAATATCATTGTTAGGTGTGATGTTTTTCCATCCGATTTATTGATGTTTCACCATCTTTACCATGATATCTTGTTATCTTTAAGCCGATTTTTCACCATCGCACATTTGTTTGAAGCCGATGTTTCGCCATCACACATGTTTGTCATCCTACTTTGATTCTCAATATCATTGTTAGGTGTGATGTTTTGCCATCCGATTTATTGATGTTTTGCCATCTTTGCCATGATATCTTGTTACCATTTAGTCAACGTTTCGCCATCGCACATTTGTTTGAAGCCGATGTTTCACCATCGCACATGTTTGTCATCCTACTTTGATTCTCAAAATCATTGTTAGGTGTGATGTTTTGCCATCCGATTTATTGATGTTTCACCATCTTTATCATGATATCTTGTTATCTTTAAGCCGATGTTTCTCCATCGCACATTTGTTTGAAGCCAATGTTTTGCCATCGCACATGTTTGTCATCCTACTTTGATTCTCAATATCATTGTTAGGTGTGATGTTTTTCCATCCGATTTATTGATGTTTTGCCATCTTTGCCATGATATCTTGTTACCTTTTAGCCGATTTTTCGCCATCGCACATTTGTTTGAAGCTGATGTTTCGCCATCGCACATGTTTGTTATCCTACTTTGATTCTCAATATCATTGTTAGGTGTGATGTTTTGTCATACGTTTTATTAATGTTTCGCTGACTTTGCCATGATACTTTGTTATCTTTTAGCCGATGTTTCGCCATCGCACATTTGTCTGAAGCCGATGTTTCCCAATCGCACATGTTGGTTATCCTACTTTGATTCTAAATGTCATTTTTAGGTGTGATGTTTTATCATTTGGTGTTTTGCCATCTTTGACATGTTATTATGTTATTATTTAGTCGATGTTTTACCATCTCATTTATTTGTTGTTTCATTTGATGTTTTTCCATCTTGACTGTTTTTTTTATTGTCTTAACTAAAAAACACTAACCAACCAAAATATATAAGCCGAACTACGGCTGCTCTGATTTCTTAAAAGGGATACGTAGGCATTGGGGTAGGCCCAATCTTGTATAACATTTATTTTCCCTACATTGTTTTCTTTTTCTTTCGCATGCATTCCCTTTTTATCTTTAAGCCATAGACATAGGATTTGACCACACCCATTAGATTAGACAACAAGAGTGGATACCGTAGAGTACTACGGGCATGTGGGGTGCTAATACCTTCCCCTCGCATAACAGACTCCCTTACCCGATCTCTCGGTTGAAAGACCGTGATTTCTCCCTTTTCAGGTTTTCTCGATGTTTACCTTTCCCTTTTGGTGGGATAAAATACGTTCGGTGGAGACTTCATTGATGTTTCATTACATCCAGATGACAGGTCCGACCGGGTGGTTTCAGTTGTCTAAAGATGAAAAAGGGTATGTGCTAGATATCAAGATGATCTTAAAGTTAGTCATGCCAACCATGCGAAGAGAATACTAAAGTATGTGAATGGGACAAGTGACAATGGTATGTTGTATTCTCATGGATCTAGCTCTGCATTAAGTGGATATTGTAATGTTGATGGGGAAGGAAGTGCTGATGATAGAAAAAGTACATCAGAAGGATGTTTCTTTCTGGGGAATTATCTCATACCATGGTTCAGTAAGAAGCAAAATTGTATGTTCTCCAAAGTTGACTTTAAGGTCAAGCCACTGACCTAATCTGGATTGTTTTAGCTGACATGATTGGATGTCATGTCAAAGATTCAGAAAATATCACAGGTGTGAAAAAGAAGGATCTCAGATTAAAGTCCTACCTAGTGTGAGAAGGTAATCCTATCTGACTAACTGATAAGTACTTTGATGGGAGACTGAGTATTTATTAGGGTTATGCATGAAATTTTACTACAAATACCTTGATGGGA
The DNA here is from genome assembly GCA_948472305.1 of Vicia faba. NCBI lineage: Eukaryota > Viridiplantae > Streptophyta > Magnoliopsida > Fabales > Fabaceae > Vicia > Vicia faba. The sequence goes on from OX451740.1 coordinate 1,295,935,212, forward strand.
TTTGATTGTTTGTCTGATGATTGGGTGTAAATATGATTTCTAAACATGTATTTCAAAAATTATTTGAGAGCTTATGTCTCTTAAATTATGTTATTATTTGTGGTAGATACTAAAGATGAGATCTATTGGGATCCTATTGTGTATATTGGGAGGTTTGTAAAGGGAATGTATGGAAATAAGTCCCTTGGATGGTGATTCCAGAATGAAATCTGGTAGGTTATGTAGTAAAGTTGTTAATGTCCCAAATGATGTTGTAACATCATTGTTGATGATAGTCTGTGGTAGAGACTTGGGACTGTGAATCTTAAATATTCTACCACCTCATTCAGAAGTGGCAGTTTTATCCTTTGTTTAGAATAAGAAGATTCTGAGTTTGTTTAGATAAGTATGCTCAAGTAATTCATAACTACTATCTTGTTTTGAAGACTTTACTAGTGTCAGCAAATACTAGTAATGTGCAGAAGGAGGATTTAATCAGCACATTCGTTAAGGGGTATTCCTTCTATTGGAGAGTCTGAATCTTAGTAAAGCTTTTAAGCACACTAAGAAATGGTTGGAAGTTGGTTTCAGACTATGATTGCATGACATCTTAATCATCCAAATAATCATGACAATATGTGTGGAGGTGCAAGGGCATGAATCAGAGGTGCAAGTGCACATTCGTTATATGAATAGTTCAGTGAACTTGGAGTTATTCCCAGTGAACTAGTGGGTGTTTAGTGTTGTGTTTTCTCCATAATGAAGTTTTTTATTGTCCATGACAAGAGGAGTCAATAGACTAATTGGTTTGTTTGGAGCTTGTGATGTTTAAGCGTATAGAGTTATTTCCCTCCTATGAGGATGATATTGGATAACATGCTAAGACATGTTGCTACAAGATGTAGCTGTTTATGTCCTTATGAGTCTCTGAAGACTCTAGCTAGATGTTGCTAGAGTATACCATCCTTCTCCAAGAGGATGTGTTAGTTCTACGAGAATTTATTTTTCTCTGCAGTAGTGAATGGGATAAATCAGACTATCTTGCTAGTTGTTAGGAGATGTGACACTTATTTGACAAGTAACTGATAATCAGGTTTGCAAAACCATTACTGAAAACCAGGTGAATGTATGGCCTATAAAGAATAAGCTCCCTATTAGTAAGTTAAGTGTAAAATATGCTAACCTGCATATAATTGGAGTTGTTAACTGGGTCCCTACCAATCATACCTTAACCATTACAATGGGTTTAGGAAAATTCGTTTATGCTGTTGGAAATAAGAAGATGTTTGATTATAGTGCTTACATTTTTCAACAGTCTGTAAAGCATGCAGGAACTTGTGCAATCAATATGCCTATTGCCTTTCGCTCTCTTATTTGTGGCATTATTCTCAATCAACTCCATGGGATTCTTTATGGTACTGATGTGGTATGCAAAAGGGAGTCTGCTTTGTCTCTTCACTTTAAGTTGTTTTCAGGAAAACATGTCCCAGACATTGTCTTGACATCTGCATCCTCTAAAAACAAGACCTCAAGCAAGGATGATATGATTTCTGAGTTAGAACTAGATGAGGCAATCAGAGTTAGCTCAGTGAGGAAGATGAAATCTGAAAAGATGATCAAGGATCTGAAGAGGGATGACAACCTTGGTGAAAAGGTGGGTACTGAAGGAGGAGATTCTAATAATGAAGGAAAGTCCTCAAGAGTTAAACTTCTCCTTGACACATGCTTTATCAAAAGAAAATGAAGTTAAATTGTGGAATCAAAAACTGGGACACTTGCATCTGAAAGGAATGAAAAGAATCATATCTATAGAAGCCGAGAGAGGGATTCCTAAGCTCAAGATAAAATAAGGGAGAGTATATGGTGAATGCCAGATTGGAAAGCAAACTAAGATGTCACATCAGAAGATCCAACATCTCACCACATCAAAAGTTTTGGAACTTCTTCACATGGACTTGATGGGACCTATGCAGGTTGAAAGTCTTGGTGGAAAGAAGTATGCCTATGTTGTTGCATATGACTTCTCTAGGTACACATGGATAAGTTTTATCAGAGAAAAATCAGAAACTTTTGAAGTGTTTAAAGATCTCTATCAAAAAATTCAAAGAGAAAAGGATAGTTATGTCATCAGAATCAGAAGTGATCATGGAAAGGAATTTGAGAATAATAAATTTGCTGATTTTTGTTCATCTGAAGGTATTAGTCATGAATTTTCACCTCCCATTACTCCTCAGCAAAATGGGATTGTTGAATGCAAAAACATAACTCTTCAAGAATATTCCAGAGCTATGATTCATGCTAAGAAGTTACCCTACCATATTTGGGCTGGAGCTATGAATACTGTGTGTTATATCCATAACAGAGTCACTATAAGAAAAGGCACCTCAGCCACCTTGTATGAAATATGGAAGGGAAGAAAACCTACTGTCAAATGCTTTCATGTTTTTGGAAGTAAATGTTACATCTTAGCTGATCATGAATAGAGAAGGAAGATGGATCCAAAGAGTGATGAGGGAATATTCCTGGGTTTCTCTACAAATAGTAGAGCTTACAGAGTCTTTAACTCCAGAACTAAGGTTATGATGGAATCCATAAATGTTATTATTGATGATAGAGGATGGAATAATGAAGGAAGTTCTGAATCTGCTAGGTCTACTGGTCCTGAAGATAGTTAGACACTATGCTACGGGAGAATCTGACTAGTGAGGTTGAGGGGGAGCTTAATGTCCCAGAAGATGTTCTAACATCTTCTTTTTGGAGCTGATTTTTTCGTCATTTTGTGTTGTGTAACACTAACTCTAAGTGAAAGGAATGCACTTGGAGAATTCAGATGAAGGAATTATGGTCATGCCTCTGATCATATGAAGAAGTCTGGGAAACATCCTTGACTAAATTGCTGAAGGTTTGTTTGCTTGAAGTTGGAGAAAATGTCTGATAGGATGTCTGAACATTGTTCAGGACATGTTTCTGTGAAGACTAACTAAAGAATATTCTAGACTGTGCATCCAGCCTCGTGTAAGAAGGAAGTCTAGAAAGTGTTGTTGACCATGAATGTGCATTTATTGGGACTGGTTCTTTCAGCAGAAATTCTCTAGAGCTATTAAAGGTGTTCAAAGTCAGGTTGGACAGTGCATATTGATTCGTGCAGTAGTTTTTCCATCTTCAATTATCGCTTATTTGACCAAGAATTAAAGATTGTTAATTTCTAAGAAACTACTCTGCTATTTATAGAGGCTTCTCATATCCTCTAAATACCAAGTGAGTGTTGTTCTCATCACCATAATGGGTTTTGTTCAGGTCTAGGTAAGTTATGCCTGGGTCTGGTTCTGTGAAGGCCTTCTTTGTCATGTTTTGGCCAAAAAGGGGGAGAAAGGTTTTTCTTAGATAGGATATAGTGTCCAAACATGTCGAATTAAAGGCTCTATCATGAATTTTTTTGGATCTGTCCTTTGTGACCTATGATCTGTGTTCTAAGTTATCAGGGGAGGTGTTTGATTTGTTCTTAAGGAGTTATTAAGAGTTCTCTTATTCCACCATTAGTCTTATATGTTTATAAGATGTTTCTGGATTGAGGGGGAGTACAAGTTGTATTATCATATCTTCTTCCTCGTGTGCATCAACTAATCTTCAAGACTTTTCTTCCTTTTATCCTGAAGCTGCTCTTCGTTGGTGCTGATGCAATTGAGTTCTTTAGAGTGCTGCAAAGAAGATTTCGAACAAGATGTTGAGACATTCTTTTCAATTGAAGACATATTGTTGTGTGCGGTAGCTTTTGAACACTACTGTCGAGGGTTATATTTTTGTATTGCTGAAATCTTCTAGATGGCAATTGTTTTTAGATTATTTGTTTTAGCCAAAATTTGCCAAAGGCGGAGATTGTTAGTTCTCTTGTTTTAGGATTGGCTTAATTTTTGTAAAACAAACAATAGCCGCAATCATGTAATGTAGAATAGGATGTATAAACTTTCTAAGAAGAACAGGTACAACAAGAAGTCCTATTACAGTGTCAGAACATGTTGTGTTGAACTTTTTCAACAACTGGAGCAACATGTGGAAGATGATGTCTTCGAAATCGCGCCTGCTGAGCTGGATTAATGAGATTCAATTTATTTTTAATAGAGGCAAAATATTCAGGAGAAAATTATGCATCCTATGTGGAGCATATTTAAAGGTCTATAAAATTCAATCAGAAATCAAGGAGAATGAAGACTTTATAAATAAGGAGATTATTTAGAAACTAAAGATTGAAGACCTTTCTTGGGGCAGAAGTTTCTGCAGTTTGTTACAGCTAACTTGTTGTGATTGAAGGCCCAAAACAAGTTGGGTAACAGGTTATAAATAGAAGCGTTTGTAACCTAGAAAATATACGGCTCAAGATGTAGAAGTCTGGGGTTTTGTCAAGGTAAACCTCCCAGGTTGTAGGAAGGTTACCATGTTCACCTCGAAGACTGTAGGTAAGAGGTGTATTGTTCTTGGAGGAAGCCTTGAAGAAACTCCAAGATGTGTTAGGAGCAAAGCTAACAAATAATGGAGTCTGGCTTGGATACTTAGCTAGGTTGTTCTGGAAGTGTGTCTTCCAAACTTTCTATTTGTGTGATCAGAATCTTGGTGAAGGGTCGTCGATATAGTGACTAAGGTGTTGACTGCTAGACATCATTGCGATGATTGGAAGTGGAATGGGGATATTCCATATCTATGGAGGACCTAGGTAGAAAGTTCATTGGGTAGTTATTAAGTGCGTAGATCATCAACGAGTGTGTTGGATGTAGGGTCTACAAATTGATACTGCTGATAGTGGACATCATTCCTGGCTTGGTAGCCCCCAAATTAGGTGTTGTTCTACACCGAACTGGGTAAAGAATTCTAGTGTGTTATTTATCTTTTCAGTACTGTTTTATCTTGCTTGTGTGTTTGTGTCAAATCAGATGTCTCGACATCCTTATAGGAAATCTGATTCTGCTGTACCAGAATTTCATTGAGTACATAACAAACAGGTTTTGCTTCTGATGGATGGTGTGGCCAAGACATTAGAAGAGAATTAGTTCTGCCTCTACACTACATAAGCTCTGTTGAACAATAGCAAGATACTCCAAAAGGCTCGAAAGTATAAGCTCATGTGTTTGTCTAAATATACCATTCAAAAGATCTAAAGAAAAAAGTTGTTACTTAAGTCCAAATGATGAAGACTCATGTTTCAGAAGACAACGGATTCTAAGAAAGCAGTCAAAAGAGCTGAAGGCAGAAATTTTCGCTTAAGGTTAGATACTGGAGAATCGTGTTTCTAAAGATAAAGTGTTCCAAAGAAACAAAGTTAGAAGATCTGAAGACAAATTTTCTACTGAAGTCCAGATGCTAAAAACTTAGTTTCTAAATGACAACTTGTTTCAAAGAAGACAAAGTTAACAGATCTGAAGACAATGTTTCTACTGAAGTCCGGATGCTAAAGACTTTGTGTTTATGAAGACTAGAGGTTCTAAAGATAAGGATTCTTAAATAACCAAGTGCTAAAGATTCAAAAGATAGAAGGTCTAAAGATTCGAACGACTTAAAGTTATAAAGGTCCAAGGTTATCTATAACAAGTCATGAAGACCAAGTGCTGAAGACTCTAAAGACGCAACTCTTAAGACTTTGAAGACTTGAATCTCTTCTTATGCAAGGTTATTTAGATAGGGTTCTCACGACCAAGTGCTTAAGACTATGAAGACGCAGTTCTGAAGACTTGAAGTTCTGGAGACCTTATATTATGTTCCCTCTTCTAACCTCATGCTCGCAGAAACCTCTAAAGTATAGAAGGAAAGAATATAACGGTAACATGGTACAATAGTACACAGTACGAAAGAACTATTCTACTACCTCTCCACTAGCTTGAATTATGGAAGAGATAAAGACGTAGCAGTACTATTTGTAATGACTCTGTTTCAAATAGACAATGACTATATTTTTATTGGCTATATAAGAAAATAATCACATGTTTACAAAAGTTGCTTGTCACAAGATACTGAACGAGTTACTTATTTCAAGTTGCAAGCTGGAAGTTTCTAGTTGCAAAGTTGTTGGTGTTCAATGTTAAAAATAAAAATAGTCATTATTGGAACACAACCAAAAAGTTATCATCCACTATAACAATAATAAGAATTCTAAAAGATGTTATTTAAATCACCAATCATATACATCTTGGCAGATTTATGAAAAAGCAAGGAGTTATTGCTCATATCTTGCTTAATGAAGAAAGAAGATAAAGATGAAGAATTCTACAAGATGTCATTCAAATCATCAATCATATACATCTTGATAGAATTATGAAGAAGCAAGGAGTTGTTGCTCATAGTTTTCTCAACGAAGAAGTTAAAGATGAGAAGACTACAAGATGATGCACTTAACTTAGATTATATTCATTTTTATAGAAATATGTAAAACACAAGAGTAGTTGCTCAGATTGTGTTATTGCTTAAGATCTTCATGTAAATTTTTTGTACACAACAGTTGTTACTCATAATTGTGTCAAACAATATGTACTTTATTTAGGAGTAATCTACTTGATAAGAAGCACTCATGTAATCTCCAGAAAAACAATTATGTTTAGAATTGGTTGGTTTCTCAATTGATTGAGTGAAGATCAGAAGAATTGAGAAGACTTTGGCAAAGTTCATCGTAGATGAAACCCTGGTAGTGGATTCTATTGGGTCAATGGTAGTCATATCTCAAAGGGGACTAAGGGAAGGTCATCTTTGTGAGATCACTGATCGATATCATTGGAAGGGAATCCAGGTAGGAGATTCGGAGGGATCGAATACTATTGGGTCAATGGACGTTATATCCATTCTGGATCACTGAACACGCCATTGGATGTTAGTCACCGGTGATTTTCTGTGCGATTGTAATCAGATTGGTTATAGTGGATTAAGTCCTTGAGTTCAAGGCAAAATAACCTTGGAAGGATGGATTGGACTAGCTTAGGGGTTTCTCAAGTGAACTAGGATATATTGTGTGTTCTTTACTTTTGCTTATGCTTTAGAGTTTATGTTTTCTTAACTTAATTAGAAGCATTGCTTAGAAGAAACACTTAGAAGAATTGTTCAACGAATAATGCTTAGAAGTGAAAGCTATTCAAGAAAGGAAAACCCAATTCACCCCCCCCCCCCCCCCCCCCTATTTCTTGCATTTTCTTCACACCTTTAATTGGTATCATTTACCGGTTCTGTTATTGATGGATATCAAACACCTAAAAGTGTCAGATAAAGATCCAAATGATATATGAAGAAATAATCTAAGGTGATAGTTATTCAATTTTCAACTACTGTCTAAAACCTGAAAATTGAAGAACAAGCTGACATGGAAGATTCATCAGATAAGAAGTTATATCTGTTGAATTCTTTTGATTAAGTTCCTTGAGAAGTATGAGATGTTTTCAAGAAATGGATTAGTCCACCCTTGACTTTCTCATAAGACCTCATTAGGAATCTTTTCAAAAGAAGAAATATTGTTGTCTTATGTTACAAAAGAACATCATGATAAAACCGTCTATTCAAGCAAATAGAAGACCTTATGCAAAAGATCTAATCATTGGTTCTGTGAAAAGAGGTTGTGTAGAAGACCAGACATTGTTGAGGAAAGAATTCTCATTGATTCATCTGAAGTATGATCAAAGACTAACTCTAAACAAGTTAGCTCAGCATTTCAAGAACAAGATTGTCAGTCAAAATCTTCAAAGTTTAATCATGTTTGTATTAGAACAAATTTTGCAATTTGTTCAAGGAATCAAAAATTCAGAAGATGTTAGGAAATGACAGTTAACCTTCTCTTGAGCATATAACTTCTCAAAAGCTCATGAAATATTAACCTTCTAAAAAATAATCTTCTGTTCAAACGAAGTTTGATGAACAAATGGATGTTCTGATAATAAAATATCATAACATATGTACTCTGAGGTTTCTCTTAAGAAGTCAGACAGGTGAATCTAAACAAAAGAATGAAGAAGTCATCTGAAGAGAAAACTGATCCTAGTTCTCAGATTAGAAAATTAGATTTCAGAAGATGGTTACTCTTCTCAAATCTGAAAGCTGAGAATACTCAAAGAAACAAGAGGAATAAATATGAAGATAATTCAGAACCTCTGAAAGACTGCTCTGAAGAAAGCATAAGAATAAAGAAGTTAATCAGAAGGTGTATCTAAGAGAAATACAGATGGAAGATCTTCAAGAATGGGACAGTATCATTTCTCTTTTTCTCTTACTTATTATACTTATGCTAATTTTATTTTATGAACTCAGCTATCAGAAGATGTTTCAGTCAGAAATATCTCTAATCAGATGCAAGTCTTTGGTTATCCAAACCCTGAGTATATTGATCGTGTCACTTAAAGTTAGATGAAGTGATTAATGCGTGTAACTCTTGATTATATTTAATCATCATAGGCTAGATCATGAATAGTATGCAATTCCTTGAATTGATTTGTCATGATTACCTTTATTAATTACCCCCAATTATTTCTTTAAAACACACACACCCTCACGTAACTTCCCACACTTGTTAGAAACCCTAAAAACCCTTTTCTCTCAACTATTCCTCATCTCTGAATTCTTTATCCTCTTCAAAAGTTCCTCTACAACCATCTTCATCATTTAAACCTGTTTTCAACAATGATGACTCCTGATCAAGAAGAAGTTGTTAAGTTTTCTAGTGAATTGAAACAAACCTTAAATCTATATGTCGCAACATTTCCAACTATTATGTCTTCGTCTTCAATAATGGTTCCATCATCTTTAACCGTTCTGCCTACAACTGTAATCGCTTCAGCTTCATCTTCTAACCCAACGATTAATGCGAACCATATCACTCAGAAATCTTTTCAAGTTCACTGCATCGTTCCTCCATCTGAGTTAGTAGTTCTTCATGAATACATGGTCAATTTTGATAATCTTGTTGAAAATGGGTGTGACATTAGAGAAGAGTTAAAAGCTCAAGAATGGGAAAATTACTTTCAAAGTTACATGGTCCGATTTATGGAGCCTTATTAAAGGATTTCTGGAAGAATGCTGACTGCGGTGATCTTCACATTGTCTCAGATGTGATTGGTCAAAGAATAATCATCACAGAAAATTTATTGCGGATCTTCTAGGTTTGGAGTTTTTGAAAGGAAAATGTACATTTGGAATGGAGTTTAGGTCTAATGCTCAAAATAATTCTCTCCATCAATTGTTGTTCAATAATTACACCAATGAGAAGAAAGAATACAAAAGCAAGGATCTTTATGACAACTTTAGAATTTGGCACAAGATCATTATGGGTTGCATAAACCCTAGACCTCAAACAAGTTCTTCAAATTATTTCAACATCAGCCAGCATTTCGTGCTGTACTATTTGCTTTCCAAAAAGAAGGTGAATTTTCCCTTTTTTCTGTTTAGTCATTTAAAGGACGCTATCAGAAAATCAAGAACCATTGTGAATCAAGAGAAAAAGGTCTCTTCTAATATTCCATTTGGATGTCTTCTAATGGATATCTTTATAGAAAGTGGCTTGGTAGATTTTCTGACAAAAGAGGTCACGTTTACTGAATACTTGATTTCTAGTGTTGGAGAACCATTTAATGGATAGACCTTCAAAAACATGAATATAATCCAAAACTGAAAAAGAAATAATTGGGTGAGCCAACTGAATTCACCAAGAATAAAATAATCCTTGTTGACAACTTTCCTCTGTTCTCCAAGACTAGTAATTTAACTGATATAGCTGCATATGTCGTAAGAATGGCTAGAGCAGGACATGATATGTCAAATTTCGACATCACCAAATATTCTGTTGATAAAGATGACTTCTCTAAAGCAAAAATAAAATAAAGATCAGATGATTCTAATCCTGAAAGAAAGAAGAAGAAAAAGTGTAAACTTCTTAAAGATGCCATTCTGGAAGTTGAAACTTTTGTAACGTCTAGTAAGTTTGATACTTTTGTACATGTTTCATTATTTGTTTCTAAAATTATTGATGAAGTCTCATCCATTCCAACCACCATCTTACAAACATCATCACTTACATCATCATTTGTTCCATCATCCACCATTACTACTTGTGCTCCTGTTCCAGTTGCAAATATTCCAACTGTTTCCAAAACCACTTCAACTGAAATTCATGTAATTTCAAATGAGTCTTTTCCACCATAAACAACAACCATTTCTAAATCCATCACCACCATATAAGTTCTTGCTTCAAATCCTATTCCATATCTCACTACCTTCATTCCATAAGAACCAATACACACTTCTACATCTCCATTGATCTCATCTCAATTACTTCCACAAACTTCTCATTTTTCAACTTTTAATACCAATATTCATTTTGTTTTATTTAACAAAGAAACCACTCTCCGTGACTCACCCACCATTAATCCTAATCCTAATTCTCCCTTTGTTCTCAAAATGTCTGAAAGGACAATCTATGTTAATCAGGGAGCTATTGAAATTTCCTCAACCAAACCTTACACTTGCTCTGAACTTTTCAATATTACCGAACAACCTTTACCATAAAATCTTCATGAACAAACTTATGAACCAAGAAATCATGAATCCAACCTAGCCTTAGTTGTTTATTAAAAAACGACTCCTAAAACCTTGGATGAGTGCATTAACGTTTTCAGAATCAAGGCTAAGAAAAAGGTTGCTAAGTTAAGGGAAAAGTCATGTACAAGTATTGAGCCTCGGGACATGGATGGTTCTTGGAAACTTTTTTAGAAGTGGATGTCTTCTGAAGTTGAACGAATGAATACTTTTTTTGAAGCATCCAGAATTAGGGATGTCCAAATGGTAACCAAAATAAAATAAGCAAGAAAAAAAATTAGATATGTTGAACTAATTGCTGCAAAACAAAGAGAAGTTGAAGCTAGAGTGCTAAAAGAAGGAGAGGAAGCCAGACTTAAGGCTCAAGAGGCAGAAGAAGCCAGATTGGCTAAAGAAGCAGAAGAAGCTGCTAAGGCTAAAGAAGATGCTCTGGTTTCTTCATCTTTTGATCCTACCATTGCGCATCTGGAAAAAGCAATTGTTGTATTTAAAGGAGAACAATAGGTGTTCAGAGAAAGTATCATTGAACAAAAAGTTGTCAATGAGAATGTTCAGATCATGCTAAAGCTGATTCTGCAAAAGATTTATGCTCTTGCTACTGAACCTTAGGCTATAGGATTTTCTCTTTCCTTTTGCTTCTGAACCATAGAAATATGCTTGTGCTCTTCTGTGGTTTTTTTTAATGTTTTTCACGCATAGTTACCTTTTTGATGATGTCAAAAAGGGGGTTAAGTATAATGATTTTGATGAACCTTAAAATAAATGCATCATAATAATTAAATGATATAAAATGGGCATTTACCACTAACGCTTATTTTATCTGTTTGTTAATTAATCGAGGAACTCTGAACAAGTTCACCAGGAATTCTAAGACAAGTCAAAATGAATGAAATCTGTTTAATATCTTAAAGACTGATTATTCATATAATCAAAGATGTATACTCTATGAATATATGTTCAAGAATTAGATAGACCCAATACTGTTCAGAAGTTGAGAACTTTCTGAAAGTTAAAGTTATCTTGGTTTTGGTATCATAATGTTTAGAAGATGTAAAATGTCTAAGAATATGATATTCAGAAAATAAGAATCAAAAGATGGAGCAGATGCCTTCCAGAAGAACAGAGCAAATCAGAAGTTGAAGACTGTCTGAAATTTTAGAGTCAAGACTCTCAAGATCTAGATATCTGATCTTTTGGAACCAGGGGGTGTTTTACTCAAATGGTTTAGAGTAAGGATATTCAATGTTCACCTAGTATATGACTCAATGGGGGTATCATAAAAAGGATAAGTATTCCTTACCTTTCTATTTCATTGATTATTATTATGTACAAAGCTGTGTCATCAAAATACATAGCTTTGTCATCATCAAAAAAGGGGAGATTGTAAGAACAAGATTTGGTTCTGCAATATTATCTCAGAGTTTTGATGATAACAAAGAGTATGTTTGTGTGAACAATTTTGTTTTACTAATGCTTGTTATTGTTGAGTACTTAAAAAACAGGTTCTGCTTCTGATGGATGGCGAGGCCAAGATATTATAAGAGAATTAGTTCCACCTCTGCGCTACACCAGTTCTGTTGAACAATAGCAAGATACTCCAGAAGGCTTTGAAGTATAAGCTCTGGTGTTTTTCTAAAGAAACTAGTCAAAAGATCTGAAGACAAAAGTTGTTACTTAAGTCCAGATGCTGAAGACTCATGTTTCAGAAGACAACAAATTCTAAGGAAACAATCAGAAGAGCTGAAGACAGAAGTTTCCGCATAAGTCCAGATGCTGAAGACTCATGTTTCTAAAGACAGTGTGTTCCAAAGAAACAAAGTGAGAAGATATGAAGACAAAGTTTCTACTGAAGTCCGGATGCTAAAAATGTAGTTTTTAAATGACAACTTATTTCAAAGAAGACAAAGTTAAAAGATCTGAAGACAACATTTCTACTGAAGTCCAGATGCTAAATAATTTTTGTTTCTGAAGACTCAAGGTTCTAAAGATAAGGATTCTTAAAGAACCAAGTGCTAAAGATTCTAAAGATGGAAGGTATGAAGATTCCAAAGACTTAAAGTTCTAAATATATAAGGTTATCTACAATGGGTTATCAAGACTAAGTGTTGAATACTCTAAAGACATAGCTCTTAAGACTCTGAAGACTTGAAGCTCTTCTGGTCCAGGGTTATCTACAACGGGTTCTCACGACCAAGTGTTGAAAACTCTGAAGACGAAGTTCTGAAGACTCTGAAGACTTGTAATTCTAAAGACCTTATGTTATGTTCCCGCTTCTAACCTCATGATCGTAGAAGCCTCTGAAATGCAGAAGGAAATAATATAATAGTAACATGGTTCAATAGTACACAGTACGAAAAGCCTTATTCCACTACCTCTCCACTAGCTTGAATTGATGAAGAGATAAGGATGTAGCAGTACTATTTGTAACGACTCTTTTTCAAATAGACAACGACTCTATTTTTCTTGGCTATATAAGAAAAGAATCGCATGTTTACAAAAGTTGCTTGTCACAAGATGTTAAATGAGTTGCTTGTTGCAAGTTGCAAGCTGGAAGTTACTAGTTGCAACGTTGTTGGTGTTCAATGTTAAAAATGAAAGTTGTCATTATTGGAACACATCCAAAAATCTATCATCCACTATAACAACAAAAAAAATTCTACAAGATGTTATTTAAATAACCAATCATATACATCTTGGCAGAAATATGAAAAAGAAAGGAGTTGTTTCTCATATCTTTCTTAATGAAGAAAGAAGATAAAGATGAATAATTCTACAAGATGTCATTCAAATCATCAATCATATACATATTTAAAGAGTTATGAAGAATCAAGGAGTTGTTGCTCATAGCTTGCTCAATGATGAAGATGAAGACAAGAAGACTACAAGATGCTGCACTTAACTTAGATTATATTCATCTTTGTAGAAATATGTAAAACACACGAGTTTTTGCTTAGATTGTGTTATTGCTTAAAATTTACATGTAAATTATTTGTACACAAGAGTTATTACTATTAATTGTGTCAAACAATATGTACTTAAATTAGGAGTAATCTGCTTGATAATAAGTACTCACGTAATCTCCAGAAAAATAATTTTATTTAGAATTGGTTGGTTCCTCAAGTGATCGAGTGAAGATCAGAAGACTTGAGAAGACTTTGGATGCGGTCATCATAGAAGAAACCCTGCTAGTGGATTCTATTGGGTCAATGGTAGTCATATCTCAAAGGGAACTAAGTGAAGGTCAGCTTTGTGAGATCACTATCATTGGAAGGAAATCATGGTAGGAGATTCTGATGGATCATATTCTATTGGGTCAATGAACATTATATCCAGTCTTGATCACTGAATGCATCATATGATGTTAGTCAACGGCAATTTCCCATGCAATTGTAATCACATAGGTTATAGAGGATTAAGTCTTTGAGTTCAAGGAGAAATCACCTTAGAAGGGTGGACTGGACTAGCTTGGGGGTTTCTGAATTGAACCAGGATATATCGTGTGTTATTTACTTTTGCTTATGCTTTAGAGCTTATGTTTTCTTAACTTAATTAGAAGCATTACTTAGAAGTAACACTCAGAAGCATTGTTCAACGAATACTGCTTAGAAGAGAAAGATATTCAAGAAAGGAAAACCCAATTCAAACCCCCTCCTCTTTCTTGAATTTTATTCACACCTTCAATAGTTTCAAATGGTAGTTCAGACAGATCATCAACATCAGAAAAGGTATAGTATTCAGAAACTAGTATAACAAAAGGTTCGGGTGAAAAAGTATTAGAGGGTGAAGTAGATATAGCGATTTTGATGCGTGTTGGGTGAGAATGAGATGGACCAGTGATAGATTCATTTATGTTTGAGTTTTGGTTTGTGGATGCAAATTGAAATAATGTTTGGAATGGTGGTATTTCATTTGATTATTCTAATGTAGGTTTATTCAAATTGGTAGTAGTTGTTGAAATTGATGAGAATAGTGGGGCAGAGACAGATGGTTTGAAAATGACTTGTGAATTGGACATGGTTGATATAGATAAATGTGTCATTGTAGTTGTTAAAGATGCATTATATGAAGAGGCATTATCAGAAACAATAGTAGGAAGAATAGAAGACTTACATGATTTTGCAGATTCAAAAGGTAGATCTTGAGATTTAGAGGACTCGGTTCTTTGTCTCTTCCTTACCTTTTTCTTTGGCTCAGAAGCCTCTGATAATTCTTTTCTTTTCTCTTTTGAAGTATCAACGAGAATTGGATCAGAAGTAGGAGTATCAGTCTTACTAGATGTTTCAGACATTGCAGTTCCCAAAATTGTTTCTTGAAGAAATCTAGCTTTTTTCTTCTTCTTCTTTGGCTCAGAAGTGTTTGATCTTTTCTTTCCTTTTCTTACACCACAATCAACTTCTTCAGCAGGAAGTTTAGTGTAATCATAATTTGACATATCATGTCCTTCTTCTTCCATCATCCGAACATATATATCAATACTTGATATATTATCCATCTTTGAAAAAAGAGGATAATCAGTAATTGGAATCCTTCTTTGAGTAGTGGCTTTAAATGGTTCACCCAGAGGTTTAACTTTAATCTTATCAAATATTTTCATGTTCCTCAAGTTCTGTGTAGTAAATGATTCTCCAATGCTGAGAGACAGATCTTCTGTATAATTTGCTTCTTCCACAAGAGATTTTACTAGCCTACTTTCCACAAGAATTTCATTAAAAAGACGACTAAAAGGGACATAGGTAGGAATATTCTTCTTAGGATTTGCAGTGGTTCTCGTCTTCTTAAAAATATCCTTCAGATTATTGAATAAGACATGAGGAAGATTGATCTTCTACTTGGTTAGAAAATAGTAAAAAATGAACTTCTGACTAAAATTAAAGTAATCATAAGAGTTTGAAGCAGGTCTAGGGTTTATATAGCCCAAAATGATCTTTTGCCAAACTCTGAGATTTGGATGAAGATCCTTGCTATTGTATTTTGTCTTCTCATCAGAGTAATTCTTAAACAGTAGTCGATTGATGACTTCGTTGCAAACTTCAATTTACTCTTTGTAGTCTTAAACTTCTTCTACATTTTATATGTACATTTGCCTTCCATAAACTTCAAACCTAGAAGATCAGCAATGTATTTTTCAGTTATGACAATCCTTAATCCAATGACAGCAAATACAATATGCAGATCATCACAATTAGCATTCCTCCAAAAGGATTTTGATAAATCCCCATAAATAGGACCATGAAGCATGTTAAAGTAGTTTTTCCATCCCTGAGCTTCTAATTCTTCTTTTAAGTCAACCCATTATCAACTAAATTGTCAAAATCAACTAAAAACACCCGAAGAACATCTAGTTCTTGTGGAGGAAGGATGCAGTGAACTTGAGAGGTTTTTTGAGTGATGTGATTCTCATTAACTAGTGGTTTTGATGCTTGATCAAATTCCTTTGTGAACTTAACTTCTTATTTTTTAGAATTGATCATCATGAATTTGATTTGTAGAAGAGGATGAATGAATGTTGAAGGTTGTTGACGGAGAACCTAGAAAACAGATTGAAGGAGAAGAGGGGTTTAGGGTTTTTAATTTGTAAGGAAGTGAGAGTGAGCGTGTGGTAGTGTGAGAAACTGAGTTATATAGAGGGAGAATGAAATTTTGAATTATAGCATTTAAATGTCAAATAAAATAGGCAAAATATCCTTTTTAGTCCCTTAACTTTACCTCGGGGTCCATTTTGGTCTCTTATCTTTAAAAAGTTCCAAAGTGGTCCTTTAATTGTTCAAAAAGAACCATGTTTATCATTTCCATCTGGACCCTTAGTCAAAGTCAATGGTAGCGCTTATGTGGCATTACACGTGTTTATATTTTTGTCCTGGTATATTAAACTATCTTAAAACTAAAACAAAAAAGCGAATGGGTTAAAGGATTAGAACACATCTCGAACACTTAAAGCTAACCCTAGCATATCCATTGTTGGTAGCTCTGTTCTACGAAGAAGCTGCGAGCAAAGCGAAGGCATATTCTGTTCTTTAAGGTGAAAGCGACCACAACACAACTCATCATAGATAAGTTTCTGAATAATTATAATTTTCGTAGTTACCGTTTTTTGAAATCAATCTTTATGAAATCTAATCTCTTTGTGGCTATTTAGGGAATAATATGAAATGGATGAATATCTGAACATTACAATACACCATAGTGGTGAATTTGTTACTGGGGACATGAGTGTTTGCGAAGGAGGTGAGATTGTCGATTTGAGAGTAGATGCTGATAAGTGGAGCTATTTTGTATTGATATGTGCTATTAAAAATCTATGATACGCAGACGTAGAGAATATATATTATAGGGATCCTACTGTTGGGATGAATATGTTTGTTGATGACAAGGGAGCATTAGAGATTGTTGATCTATATAGGGTTCATCTTGGTGTTGAAGTCTTATTCAACACACGTTGTTAAAGCCTGGTTATGTTGATGAGACTGCAGTTGTGTTAGATGAGGTACCCCTTAATGTGATAGTTGATGAGGCAGAAGTTGTGCTTGAGGAGATGTTGAATGAAACTGATGTAAGGGAAGATGGTTTTATGGAAGATGATGTTAGGGAAGATGATGTTAGCATGGATGGTGTTGGGGAAGATGATGTTATAGAAGATAGTGTTCATGCAGTAGGAACTGATGATAATGGGCCGATGGTTGGTGAGGTTGAAAATGATGATATTGGACATAGGGTTGGTGAGGTTGATGATGTTGTAAGAATGACTGATGATGATGATAGTTTTGATGATAGCACCTTTAATTATGATAGTGAAGTGGAGGTAGTATTTGATGATGACTAATATGAGTATGACACTGAATTGGAAGAGGAAGAGGGTAACCTAATTGACTATGAAGTTGATGATGAATAAGTGGAAATTTAAAAAAGGTAAAGAAAAGTGTGAAGAAAATAAAGAAGGTGGCAAAGGAAGTGATAATGAAAGTGATGATCTAGGAAGTGACTGTGATAATGATGATAGCAGTAGAGTTAGGAGAAAGAAGTATCCAATTTTCAAGCTTCAAAAGAATATGTCCAATTACAAATGGCAAGTGGGAACCTACTTTAGTACAACAAAAAATTTTCAAGGAAGCTATTACCTCTTATGCAGTCCAATCTGGCATAAATTTAAAGTTCATTAAAAATGACAAGACCAGGACTAGGGTTAGGTGTAAGGAAGGATGTGAATGGGAATCTTATTGTGCTATATTTTCTATTGAGGATTCTTGGCAACTAAGAAAGGTAATAGACACTTATAGTTGTAGTAGAGAGTATAATGTGAAGTTGATGAAGAGTAAATAGATGAGCAAGAAGTTACATAATTCACTTAAAACCAACCCTAGAATGAAAATTAAGGACATTAAGGAGAAGGTAAAGAAGAACTGGAATGTTGGGGTCAACAAAACCAAGGCCATAAGGGCTAGGTTTGCAGCTAGAGATATGGTTGATGGGTCATTCCTAGGGGATTATGCAAGGATATATGACTATGCACACGGGTTATTAAGAGCTAACCCAGGGTTAATTGTGAAAGTAAATGTCGAACCTTCACAAGAAGGTGGTGTTCAAAAATTACATTTCAAAAGGATATACATATGCTTGGAAGCTTACAAGGAAAGCTTTAAGTTAAGCGGACATTTCATTGGATTTGATGGATGTTTTTTCAAAGGCCTTTGTGGGGGTCAAATCCTTGCCGCCATAGGAAAAGATCCCAATTATCAAATGCTACCAATAGGATATGAAGTTGTGGGGAGTGAAAACAAGGATACTTGTACATGGTTCTTAGAGATTCTTATTGATGATATTGGCGGAAGAAAAGCATCTCAGCCAGCTCAAGCATCCCAGCCAACTCAAGCATCCCAGCCAGCTCAAGCATCCCAGTCAGCTCAAGCATCCCAGCCAGCTCAAGCATCTTAGCCAGCTCAAGCATCTCATCCAGCTCAAGCATCTCAGCCAATTACTTCTCAATCATCCAAGAAAGTGACTCCCAAATCCAAAAAGTTGCAAGTTAGAAGGCCAAATGCACCTTTAATCCCACTTGGTCCAATAACTAGGTTGAATGCATAAAAAATTGGTGTAGGTCCAACAATAAGAAGACAAGACCTACTAAGAGAGTTGCACCAAAATGGAAAGCTTAGTTTAATGCCTTTAATGTCATAGTTCTATTAAGCTATGTTAACTTTAGTTAAGCTATGTTAAAGTGTTTTGAACATGTACTATCTAGTGGTGTTTTGGACTTGTAATATCAGGTTTTTTGGACCTGTAATATCTAGTGGTGTTTTTGACCTGTAATATCAGGTTTTTTGTACCTGTGTTGTATGAATATTAGTGGTATCCACCACCTTATAATTAAATATTGTTTTTATCAATTGATTTTGTATATGTTATGGTATGACTGTGAATGAAAACACAAAACAGAAGTGTTACAACTGTTGCATACATTTGGAAACACCAAAATTCATTACAAAATGTTACAACTTAAACAAACAAATTCAAAATGATACGGAAATTACAACATCATCCAAATGACCATAATTAAAACAATACATAACATTCTTTTCCAATATTTTTTCGGAATTCATCATCTTCTTTATTTCAATTTGTAACCCCCTTATCTTTTGTTTCAGTCCATCCTTTTTTTCCTTTAAAGACAATATCTCTAATTTTGCTATATCAAGGTCATTTTGAAGCTTCTCTAACATACTATTTTGCTTCGTTATAAACTGCTCTTTCTCATCCACCATATCATCATAGAACCATTGAAAGTATCCACATGCAGTTTTAGATGAACCCTGTATTATTCAAAATTTGGATAGATCAGAAAAAAATATGAAAAACCCATTTAATTTCTTTCTTACCTTATAATGACGACAACTCCAGAATTGCTTCCCAAACCTCGTGAGTTGAAGCCCTTCCAAGAACATTCGTGTCTCCACAACCACATATGAGTTTCCATCATAAATTGCCATCTAAACAACCACCACTCTTGAAATTCGAATCGTATACTGACCTGAGTATGCTAATGATGTTTGCTTCATTTTCCTCAAGCATTTAAAGAATCGAAAGGGGAAGAAAATTGTTGAATCCTAGAATTTGGCGGAGTGTGGGTAGAAGAAAATGAAAGGGATGATGAAATGTTTAAGAGAATGAAGAAGATGTTTATAACATTCCACATCACCTGCCACGTATACAAAACAAACATATGTTTGTGCCTTTTGGACGGAAAGGACTACGGTGGTCCTTTTTGAACAACTAAAGGACCACTTTGGAACTTTTGAAAGATAAGGGACCAGAATTGACCCCAAGGTAAAGTTAAAGGACTAAAAAGGGTATTTATCCAATAAAATAAGGAATAAAATTTTTTAATGACACAATATGAAATCGCACACTGTTCATGATCTAGCTTAGGTAGCGTGTGATGATTAAGAATAACCAATGGTTACATGCGTTACTCACTACATCTAACTAAGTGACACAATCAATTTACTCATGGTCTAGACAACCAAAGGCTTCCATCTTATCAGAGATATTTCTGACTGAAACATCTTCTGATAACTGAGTCTGTAAAATAAAATTAGAAGAAGTATAATAAGTAAAGAGAAGGAGAGAAATGATATTGTCGTATTCTTGAAGACATTCCATCTTTCTATAACTTTAGCTTTCTCCTAGATACAACTTTTGATCATCTTCTTTCTTCTTATGCTTTCTTCAAAGCGGTCTTTTAGAGGTTCTAAATTATATTTATATTGATTCCTCTTATTTCAATGAATACTCTCAGTTTTCTGATTTGAGAAGAATAACCTTCTTCTGAATTCTGATTTCATATTTCTTGATAGAAATATTCCTTAGTATCTTTAGAAATTGTTCCAATACAAGTATTATCAAACTCTGAATAGTTTGAATGACATTCTTGTTCTTGCAATGTTGACCGAACTTGTTTAGAGTTAGTCTTGATCATACTTCTGGTGAATCAAAGAGTGTTCTTTCCTCAGTAATGTCTGGTCTTCTACAAAGCCTCCTTCGACAGAACCAATGATTTAGATCTTCTGCATAAGATCATCTGTCTGCTTAAATGAACAGATTTATCATGAAGTTCTTATGTATCATAAGACGACACTCTTTCTTATTTTGAAAAGATTTCTACTGAGATCTTATGAGAAAGTCAAGGGTGGACTAATCTATTTCTTGAAAACATCTCATACTCTCAAGGAACTTGATCAAAAGCATTCAACAAATATAACTTCTTATCTGATGAATCTTTTCTTGTGAGCTTGTTCTTCAATCTTTTGATTTTAGACAGTAGCTGAAAATTGAATAACTATCACCTTAGAATATTTCTTTACCAATTGAAGGTGTAAAGAAAACGCAAGAAAGGGGGGGTTGAATTGGGTTTTCCTTTCTTGAATAACATTCGCTTCTAAGCATTATTTGTTGAACAATTCTTCCGAGTGTTACTTCTAAGTAATGCTTCTAATTAAATTAAGAAAACACAAACTCTAAAGCATAAGCAAAATTAAAGAACACATGATATATCCTGGTTCACTTGAGAAACCCCCAAGCTAGTCCAATCAACCCTTCCAAGATGATTTCGCCTTAAACTCAAGGACTTAGTCCACTATAACCAATATGATTATAATCTCATAGGCAACCTCCGGTGACTAACAACCAATGACACATTCAGTGATCCATACCGGATATAACATTCATTTACCCAATAGAATTCGATCCCTCAGAATCTCCTACCAAGATTTCCTTCAAATGATATCCATCAGTGATCTCACAAGGTTGACCTCTACTCAGTCCTATTTGAGATATGACTACCATTGACCCAATAGAATCCACTACCAGGATTTCATCTACGATGACCACAACCAAAGTCTTCTCAAGTCTTCTGATCTTCACTCGATCTCTGAGAAACCATCAAACAACTGTTTGATTTGCATTTGTTTACAATGATATGCTTCTACACAAACTGGATGTAAACATAGTTTAAGCATACATTAGAAGATCTTAATACACACTAAAAATATTACATTGTATTGTAGCTTGATGTGTGGTCTTCTTTTCTTCAAGCAGCTTCTCCTTGGACAACATCCCAAAGCACTTGAATCATTGAAGTCTTCTTCTTCATAAGCTTCTAGAAGCTTTGTTGATCTTGAGGTAGTAAAGAGAAGAACTTCTTCATCTTGATTCACCTTAGAACATTCTGGACAGTAGCCCTTGTTCTATTTTTTTTCAATGATCAATTTAGAGAATAACATTTATGTTGTGGATTTGCAACTGGAGCTTTCATGATCATCTTCATTATCTTCTGTGGCTTAGCAAGCTTTGTGAAGCATATGAAATTAAGCACATTGTAAATAAATGATTCCATTGTAATAAGTATCAATATGATTGAAGAATAATTTTAATAACATTTGTTCTTGTTGTTGTTATAGTGGTTTATAGCTTTTTGGTTATGTTCCAATAATGACAGCTTTCATTTTAACATTGAGCACCAACAACTAACAACTGATTTTAAACATATGATTCTTTTCTTATATATCCAAGAAAAATAGAGTCGTTGTCTATTTGAAAAAGAGTCATTAAAAATAGTACTGCTACGTCCTTTTCTCTTCCACAATTCAATTTAGTGGATAGGTAGTGGAATAAGGCTTTTATGTATTGTGTACTATTGTACCATGTTACCATTATATTCTTTCCTTGTGAACTTCAGAGGCTTCTGAGAGCATGAGTTTAGAAGCAGGAACATAATATAAGGTCTTCTGCTCTTCAAGTCTTCAGAGTCTTCAGAACTGCGTCTTCAGAGTCTTTAGCACTTGGTCCTGAGAACCCGTTGTAGAGAACCTTGGATCAGAAGAGCTTCAAGTCTTCAGAGTCTTAAGAGTTGTGTCTTTAGAGTCTTTAGCACTTGGTCTTGAGAACCCATTATAGAGAACTTTGGATCTTTATAACTTAAAGTCTTTAGAATCTTCAGAACTCCCATCTTTAGAATATTTATCACTTGGTTCTTTAAGAATCCTTTTAAGAACCTTGTTATTATAAACACAAAGTCTTCAGCATCTAGACTTTAATAGAAGCATTGTCTTCAGATCTTTTAAATTTGTCTCCTTGAAACAAGTTGTCTTTTTAGATACTAAGTTTTTAGCATCTGGACTTCAGTATAAACTTTGTCTTTAGATCTTCTAACTTTGTTTCTTTGGAACACACTGTCTTTAGAACCTTGAGTCTTTAGTATATGGACTTTAGTAAATACTTGAGTCTTCATATCTTCTGACTGTTTCCTTAGAACACGTTGTTTATAGAAGCTTGAGTATTTAGCATCTGGATGTAAGTAGCAACTTATGTCTTCAGATAATCTGAGTGGTTTCTTTTGACAAACATCATAGCTACACTTTAGAGCCTTCTGGAGTGTCTTACTAATATTCAACAGAACTTGTGTAGTGCAGAAGCAGAACTAATTCTCTTATAATGTCTTGGCCATAGCATCCATCAGATGCAAAACCTGTTTGTTAAGTACTCAACAATAACAGACATTAGTATAAGAAAATTATTCACACAAACATACTCATTTGTTATAATCAAAACTCAAAGATAATATTGCAGAACCAAATCTTATTCTTACATAAAAGATGTGAGTTTTAAATTCGAAAAGTGTTTTGATAATCGAATCTTAGATAACTAAACCAAAGATAAGATCGAAGTTTACCGGTTGTGTCTATTCTCAATCAATGTGTTTGTTTGTTTTGCGTAGATAATATAATTCAACAATAGGCCCCAAGAAAATTCGTAGTATTCTTACCCAAAGTAGATTTGAAAATGAATTGCATGATGTATATGCACGATGCCCTAAATCGATATGAAACCCAAACGTATATGTATAAGTACCAAATGTTTCGTATTTTCATGCACCAAATGTATTGTAAATACTTTTGATCTTTTTCTCCTCTTAAACCATTGGCTCTTTTTTCTTTTGTCACCAACTCCCCAACATTGCATGTTGTTTTGTCGTGGTATCTCCAAGTTGATTTGACATAACAAGGTAAATAGTGTCAGCAATATTTGAAGATTGTATCATAGGCATAGGCGTAGTATTGGACATCTTTCAATGTTTTTTCTAACCAAAATACTCTCTGATGTTTTAGAAAATGCTCTTTTTGATGTTTTCGTATATCAGATGCTCCAAATGTTATGAATGATCTTGATACTTTGATATGGTTATGTGCATGTTATGCCTGATGTGAGGCTCTTAATGAGAAATATACTGTCGAGATTTCTAAGGAATCTACTGTCGAGATTTTGTTAAGAACTACCTTCTGCCGAGGTCTTTTGGAAAATAATTTGTTGATATTAACTAGGGAGATATACTACTGAGATTCTGCATAGAATAGATAATCTAATTGACAATAATGATTGTCTTTACATGAAACATGGTTTTATGCTATGCATGTACATTTTGATTGATGCATGAAATGTAATGATTGATTGATGCATGTAATGAGTGACTTTGGATATGTATCAATGGATGTTATATTTTTGAGATATGCTTGATCCATGCTGTTAGAATGCGTCAGATGTATGAGATGATAAGTATAGCTTGATTCTGGATCGAAGATCCCTAATAAATGATTTATGCATACTCGTATGATTTTTACGAATTCGTATGCGAGAGATCGCAGATGGTTAAGACGTAGAGAGGTTACCTATGTAACAAAGATGCTTGTCACATGGTGGTAGAGTGTTGTGGTTGCATGATTTTCTGATACTCGTTTTGAACTCGAAGATTGATGATGTAGGAGGAGAGTTTTCCCCTTTGTGGTCTATCTTGCCCCAATTTGTTGGTAGGGTCTTGGAGAAATTCTTCTTGACATGATTTCATAAGTAGTTTGGTCATGAATGACCCTACTATCTTGAACTATGCCTCTGATTAACGAACTCTTAAAGGCAATCTTCTCTTGATCGAGCCTCACAATGGTTTGCCCCTA
The DNA here is from genome assembly GCA_948472305.1 of Vicia faba. Lineage (NCBI taxonomy): Eukaryota > Viridiplantae > Streptophyta > Magnoliopsida > Fabales > Fabaceae > Vicia > Vicia faba. The sequence continues at coordinate 1,295,959,739 of OX451740.1, forward strand.
TATTTGAGTTCCTTGAAAGGTAATCCCCTTAATCTCTAGAATTTGGAGGAGGAACTCTTGGATCTTCGTGATATAGGTTCGATATTAACCCAAGTGTTCGAATCTTGTGGAGTTTGTATCTAAAATCGCTTGAAGAGGATCTTTAATTCTACATTCTGTAAGATGAACTTAATATGCACTTCCCCAACATTTGAGTTTTAGATGGTTTCCCCCTGATTATTAGGGCCTTCAGAAGTTTGTTGAAAAGATGAAACGGAGTCATACCATGTTGTGATATAAGTTGATTAAGGAATTCTCATTCAAAAGGTATGCCCTTGATTGGTGCTTTCAAATGTGATCCAAGTTTATTGAATCTCATAATGATAACCCTAGTCAATAGGATCTTCATGTGATATGCCCCTACGATCAATAGTCTTGCTTACGATTATAGGGTTCTTTTTTGGATGCTTTCTTGCTTTGATGCTAAGTGTCTATTCGTAGAAAAAATTGTACATTTTGGAAAGTAATTTTGTTTGATGCACATGCAAGTTTTGAAATCGAAGTTTGTTATGGAATAGAAATGGATGATTAGAAATGGATATTCGAAGAAGCGAAGTGGTTAGCAATAATTTTACAAAACATAGGAGTCAGTTTAACACAAATTTTGCAGAGTATGCCCTTTCGGGATACCCTATATATTTCCTAAGTCAAATTTTTTGTGGGCTTTATTTTTTTGAATTTCTTTTTTTTTGAAAACTTGTGACTGTCATGATTGTTGTAAGCTTCGTCTTCATTGTTTCCTTGATCTTGAATGTTGTACAGAGGAAGAAGATAGTGATAGCTTCATAGATTCCTCAACCTTGGATGATGAATGTGAGGAAAAGGATGTGCTTGAACCTTTTCTTAGATCATTTCCTCAATGGTCTATCAATAAAGGAGATATGCTTGAAATTTTGCTTAGATTGTCCCCTCAATGATGTATCGAGGAAAGAGATATGCTTGAACCTTTTCTTAGATCGTTTCCTCAATGTTCTATCGAGGAAGGAGATATGATTGAACTTTTGCTTAAATGGCCTGACTCTCTTAGGATTGGAATGAATCATTGAATTAAATGAAATCTACCATGCCCCTTGTTGAAATTAAGGTTTTTTATTTTAGAAAATAGAACAAAACTCCAACTCCTGGTTCAAGGGGGTTAACTACATATTAACTCCTTATATCTCCACTATCTAGGAAGTGAAACAATGCCTTACATCGCCAGCTCGGTCTTACAATTGAAAGCACAGTTTAGAAAAATTCAGTTATTTAGTTTTCATCATTCTCCCTCAAAGTTTGTTAAAGTTGAAAAATGAAAAATGGAAAAGAAGAGTGAAAATGGAAAGTTGTTCATTATTTATGGAAAGTGATAGAATAGTGAATACAAATGGATTTATTTAAAAAAAACATGTATACTTATTTTATTAGAATTACTAATCAAAAGATACAAATTTACACCAAATACAACTTAGCAAATTGGAAATTACAAATTGAAATTGATAAGTCTGATGATCCTATGACAGAGCTTCTTCGTTTGATCCACTTGACTTTAGGAGATGATTCTTAGTTCTTGGACTTGTTAAAGTGTGGAGTGATCTTTGATTCTTCCTTTGGGAATACCAACTCTACTGATATGGAAGTTGCTCTTGATATGGAGGGATCACCCATCATGGTGGAACTTGAGGCGCTGTGTAGGCCTTTGGCTTGTATGAAGTAGGGCCTCCTTCTCTCCTTTGTAAGACTCGTAGGACCAAGCTTAATTGATTCTCCAATGTTAGACTTATCCTCCACCAATCTAGAAATCCTTCATAGATTTCTTGAAGCATGCTTAGAATTTGTTCTTTGAGCATAGATAAATTTTCTAGCTGGATTGATAGAGACCAAGGGAGAAGGTGGAAATGCATGAAATGCAAATGTATGAATATACAGAAATGCATGGGTATGAAAAAAATATTTTTTGGTTTTAAGGGTATGCAAAAAAGGTTTCATGGATATGTGATACGACACAAGTGTAGTATGAAGGTAAACATAAGGGTACCCTCTACGAGTTTAATGAAAGACATGGAAATGAGAATACCCTACACTAACTCAGAGATTGAGAGAGATAATAACTCCTTAAAGATTATGGAAAATGAAAGACAAAGAGGAATCCCTACAAGCTAGGGATTGTAACAGAGGAACGAGAATTCCTACCGGCTAGGAATTGTAATAGACCAATGGACAGTTGAGGTGAAAATTGGACTTTAGAGAATAGCGTAGAAGAGAGAACATGGTGACCGGTCAACGGTCACCAAATCCCATAGCCTGATATAGGCCACGTGGCATGCATCAATGAGGACGTCTTTCGTTTGAAGGTTCCATATGGGGAACAAGATCCTATAATGGTTCTAAAGATAATGACGGACAAAAGGGATCCTTAAAGAATATGAATTATGACTAAATAGAAAACCCTGCGAGTTAAACCAAAGAATACCCATACGAGTTTGGGGTATAATAATGATAAGAGGTAACCCCATGTAGGTTTAAAAATAGAATGTCCCTCGTGGGAAGGGTTCCTATGAAGGATGGGATGACAATAGTTTCCTTAGTACGTAGGTTCCTAGTTTCATCCTATGGATATTCTACCCTCCCTATAAGGTGGCTTCGTTAAGGGTATTATAGATAACACTAGAGGAAAAGGCACAAGGGTCTCCCTTAAGCGGAGCCTCTTTGTAGACTGAAACTTTCGTATCTAAAGTCGTAAATGGTCTCACCATGAGATTTTGGTTTAGGGTTATACAAAAGGTCATAGGTTTTACTCCAAAGTCCTATCCCTCAAGAGGATACCTCTTGAGACATATTCCTTTTTTGGAATTCTACCGACTCTAGGCAAAGTCATCACAAAAACTCATAGGGATGATATATCCCCTTGGTTAATAGACGAACCTTCTTTCTAAGATTTTGAATAATTTTAAATTTTAAATCCCACCAACAATAAAATAAAATTATAATAAAGATAATGTAAAAAAAATATATAAATAAATAAATAAACCAAAAATGACAAATATAGAAACGGTAGCATACCAAAAATAGAAAAGAAACCTTAGAAAAACCCTAGACCTAAAAAGAGAAAGAATCAAAAACCTTAGGATTGTGTTTCCCCAGTGAAGTCTCCAGTTGTCGTAAATGGAAAAAAATAACGAGTAGCCACCACTACTTTTTGTCCTAACAGCGGGTGAATAATAGAATAATCCTAATTGTACAGAGATTCTAAATTCTTGATTCACTTTAGACAAAGGGGAGGTGTTAGGTACCCCTTTTCTACCTTGTTCTCATGGGTTGGATAGGATTTTAATTTTTTTATTAGGGGAACTCGCCTTGGTTTTTAAGTCGCGTGCCTACGTATCCTCTTATGAAGAATCAGAGTCACAAATCGTAATTCGAAGTGTTTGGTTATTTTTTAATGGATTGTAGAAATATTTTGAATTAATCTTTGAACCAAGTCTGGGTTTGAAAATAGCATAATTATAGACGCAGTTCGCAGTTAATATAAAAGATCTCCACAATCCTTTTTGAAAATATCTTGAATTTAAAATTATGTTAGTATAAAAAATCTTAGTAATTAATTGGTTAGCTGTTTTAGAATATGTTATGCAATATGTAAAAAAATAAATTTGAATGAGAAAAAGATTTAACGCAATTAAGAAATAGGGTTAGTGTTTTAGAAAATATTTAATTAATAAATAACTATTTTTCCTAATTATTAAAAATATATTAATTATTTTTGATAAAATATTCAATAATAATTTATTAATATGCAAAATTATAATTTAATGCATATTTCTAAAAAATATGATATATGCCAATTAAATGAAGAAAATTGAATAGGTTAATTAAAGAATTAAATTAATAAATTAATTAAAAGATGGGTGTAAAAGTTAAATCTGGAGTGTATTTTGTTATTCAAAAGAAACTAAAGTTATTATTTAGATTTTTGTATTTTTGTATTGTTTTTATTTTTATTTTTAATAATAATAAAAGTTAAGACAAAGAAAGTTCTTATTTTTAATACTAATAATAAGAAGAAAAGTTAAAGTTAGAAAAAAGAATTTTTAGGTTTAGAGAAAAAAAGGTTCGTCTATAATAATAACAAAAAAGTTTAAGGTTAAAAAAAATCTTTTTAGGGTTAGAGAAAAGGTTTTTTTATAAAAAAAGGTGAAAATAATAATAATAAAAAAACACGAATATCATAAATCATAAACAAAATAAATAGCAATCAAACAATCAAAGCAAAACTCAAACAAGAATAAATTCTAATCTACATCAAATATAATATTCATACACATGCTTAAAGATATAAAAAAACATCATCCTAGAATGTCCTAACCAAATTAAGATGCTCCCTCCATTCTTCTTTTCCTTTTCTTTATACTTTTCTCCTTTCTCCTTCGATGCAAGATTCCACTTTTTTCCTTTGGTGCAAGATCTCCCTTTTTTCAGATTGATTATGGAATGGAGACCTTAGGGCTTAATTGTTGTCGTTCTTCGATATGAAGAGCAACAACTTTTAAGAGAACTCTAGTGAGTTACTGATCTGCAAATGATTATTGATTCCCCAAATGGTTGTTGTTGCACCCCAATTTTTTCCCATAAGATCCCTTTATCATACAATATTGATTCAATCACAACAAGATCACATTAGGGTTCTTGGTTCTCCTCCCTACCTTTAGCTTTGCTCTTGGAGGAATCACCAAGCACCTTGACTTGATTTATTTTGTGATCATGAATATTTTGTGGTGATTTTTCCTTTTAATTAACAAAATGAAATGTTGGTTTGTCTTGCTTGTTACTAATGTAGGTAAAGGCAATGAGATTTAGCAAGTTGCTCCATGGGTTCATGAGTTTATTTACATGCCCTAGGAAATAAAGCGTGAGAAGTCCAAACCTCACCATTGAAGTTGTTTTGAAATGGATGGCATGGAAGAGTTTACTTTGGTTCACCACATTTCAAAGTTATCAAGATTGATTCAAAAGTTCAAGGGATTGATTGAAGAAGTTGTCATGGTTTGACAAAGTCTTGTTCCAATTGATCACAAGTGCATATTTATCTCAATTCTCAAGATATGGAAGTGGTTTTGGTGGCTATTAGTTCTCATTTTCATACTCAACAAATTCTATTTACAAAGCAATTGTGTTGGTACAAGAAGTTTGCTCAAAATTGTTAAAGTTACTCAAAGCATTTTCTTGATCTAAGAACTAGGGTTTTAAACTCCAAGAAGCATATCTTGCTCATCTTTTGGTATTTTTGAGTGATTCCAAAGACATCCATATCTTCAAAGGATTATTAACAAATCACTTCAAAAGTTTCAAGGAGTTTTCATGTGGAAGAAACTTGATGATGAAGAAAGATTATAAGTCCTCCAGATGAACCCCCAATTTCTCATGTGTGACTTCGAATGATCATAACTTGGTCAATTTTTATCACCTTGAGCCTAATTTTTTTCCCACAATGATCTTGAGGATTTGAAATTTATGCCTTATTTTATGTGCAAAGTGAGAAAATGGATGGAAGATACCATAAGGATACAAACGATTATAGGTCATTTCATGATATTTTGCCAACTTCAAAAATTCATAACTCTTTCAGTTTTTGGAGATTTTGAATGGTTCAAGTTTCAAAATGTCATTCAAGAGGTCTATTTCATGCCATCTTTTTGGTCAGGAGCAAATTCCAAGTGGAAGGCCATGTTTGGATGCAAAACATTATAGGTCACTTTTGAAGAAAAATTTGAAATATTTCTAAGTATGGAAAGTCAACCTGTTTTCTCCAACTTTGACTCAATGCAAATTTCAGCTCCAGCATCCACCATTTGGATCCAAAAGGTAGAATTCTACACCATTTGGATCATAATAAAGCACTAACCTGTTCTACTCCTTCTCCTGATTCTAGTGCTTCTTACAATTTTTAAATCCATTGAGAATTGAGAGAGAAATTACAAATTGAAGGTGCTCTCTATTTTTAGAGTTTTTGATTCATATCTCTTTGAATACTTTATATAAATTTGGTGCAATGGTGGCGTTAGGATCTTCTTGAAGAGACAAATCCAATGATACTGGTTTGGGATCCTAATTTTTCCGTTTGAAAGATCTCATAAAATCTCCATTACAGGGTGGCTGGAGGTTGAAGACGATGACATGTCTCGTCTCAGCCAATGATAGCGTGCCAAACGTTTTAATTTCATTGGTTGCCTTTTTTCTAATTCCATGCGCATCTTGCTAAGGTCCATATCAAGCACAACACGCCTGGTCCATTGGATTAGCTTACTAACGCATTTTGACTATGATCTGATGGCCCATATCTTTTTGGTTTTATTTTATTTTCTGATTTTTATATTTATATTGATTTAATTTTCAAAAATTCATAACTCTTTTATTTTTTATCCAAAAATTATGAAAATTTTCAAAATAATACTTTGAATTGTTTCTGATCTCATGAATATTTTTCATAATTTTATTTTGAAAATTGATATTTATTTATATTTTTTGCATTGTTTGCTTTGTTTGAATTACCTAAAAAATACTTTTTGACATTTCTTAATTCTAAAATTTTTTCATAAATATCATTTTGCATATTTCTGATTTTTTGAAAATTTTTATGGAATTTTATATTGATGTTTACTATTTTTTATCTATTTTCTATTTGCTTGAACAATTATAATTAGTTTTAAAATAGTTTCTATTACTTAATTTTTTTTCCATTAATTTAAATATAGTTTATATTTTTCTTACTTATTTCCATTTTAAAACATTTATAAAACCTTTTTTAATGTATATATTAGATGCAATATTATTTGTGATTATTTTCTGGCTGATCTTGGGTTGAATTTTGATCATAAACTTTATAAACATCATTGGATCCATGTTGTTATGTCTAACTCCATAAAAATGGATGAATGGTTTTAATAGTAGTTTGATTTAAATTTAATTCAAATATGGTTTGTGTACTCTTCCCCACCCCTCTTCATTTTGTCCCTTTCTTATTGGATTAAGTGTTATTGGAGCATGACCTCTATATCATGTCTCGAAACAAATGGTGCATAGATTGCTATTGACCAGCCTCAAAATAGGTGCGACTTCTATATAAGTCAACTTACGATTGCTTAACATAGCGCTGAATTTTGCCCCGATTCGAATAAATGATCATGCATGGCCCAAACCTATGTTTGCAAGCCCAAGTATGTTAATTTTATCCCTTTGATCTAATAACCTTGAGATTTATTGTGTGGAGGCTTTGGTTCTACCAATCCTCTAATGGATCTACAACACTTTTGGTCAATGCGGATCACTTAAACATCGTTGATCATTAAATGGTACTTTTGAGGATTCCAAATGGATGATATACTTGACAAAAAGCAAATGCAACTTGTTATGTGGAGGCTTTGGTTCTACCAATCCTCTAATGAGTTCTAAATGCAAGTTTCAAGATGGTCATCCAACTAACCACTAATTATTAAATTGTTTTTACTTTATGCCCTTTTATTTTTTATGCTTTATGTACCATTTACTTTAAGCATTACATTTCATGTCATTTTTATTTTGCTCACTTGAGCCTTTTCTTTTTTCTCCTAAGACACCTAATAATCAACATGAACCATAAAAACCTTTAAAATACTTAGACTATTTGGTTACTATCCTTGGAATTATGGAATATTGGATTTCTTGGACTTAGGATTAGAAACCTTGGCCTATGTTGGAGACCTTGTGATCTTAATTGATATTTTGTCTGGAGTTCTCGAGGTTTATCTCAAGACATTGGGTTGCTTGTTTGTTTTATGTGCAGGTTATTGTGATTACATTCTTTGTTTGTAATCTAGAATTCACCTGTATACAGCCGTTACTCTGTCCAATTTTTGTGAAGACGTAATACATTCGAAGTTTGGTTCTTTCAAGAGGTCTAGTATCTTCGCTTTCTTAGTTTTAATCAAGGGAATGGGAATTCTATCTTGACTCATAATGTCAAGTATTGGCTTCTTGTTGGTTAGATGGTTCTTATCCCTAGCTTTTATCTTATGCTTTAGGATAGTCTCTTCTTCTCCTCCCATCTTATTTAATTTCAAAAATCTTCTCCTTCCTTTTGAAAATACTTCTTGTTTTTTAAACTTGAACCACTTTCATAATAAACTTGGACTTACTTCAATGAATTTTCAAAACATTTTCATAAATAAACTCTAATCAACTTAATAATACCTTGACATTTTTATTGTGAGAAGACTAAAAGTCAATCAATCTCATTACAAACCATTTTGCCACTTTGGCTTCTTACTTTAAAACCTTTATCAAAAGATTGGACTCTTTTCAATCCTTGTAGTGATGCAAACAACTACACTTCTATAATATGTAGTGAAGTGAGATATTTTCCACTTGGGTGTTGAGTGAGGAATTGTTGATTTTAAGATCCAAGCCATATCCTCCACTTTGAGATGATGCAAATTCTCCTTTCTCATGATTGTGGGTAGTAAGTATATTTTCCAAACGGACAATGACGATGATGTCTTATCTCATAAAATTAACCAACACACTTGTATTTAAAAATCTTTAAAAGAGGAACTATGTGTACCCTGATCCCCTATTGCATGAAAGGGTGGTACGTAGGCACTAAAGGTTCGTAACTGCGGCGGGTGAAAAAACCATAAAAATATATTTCTTTTCTCACCTCCACCATTCATTTTTATACAACATTTTATAGCCAAAATATATAGATTTTACAAAGAGGTTCTTGCTGAGTACCGTAGATGTTTAGGGTGCTAATACCTTCCCTTTGCATAACCAACCCTCTTACCTTGAATCTTTCCCCCTCTTTTTTGGGTTACTCGCTCTTTTCCCATTCCTTTGGAAACAGTAAAGCGCGATGGTAATTTTTATTTTTGATCTGTATAAGTCTAGTCAATCCAATGGCATAGGCTTAAACATTTCTACCGCTACAAAAAAAATGGCGACTTCACTGAGGATAAATTGACCTCTTGCTGGTCCATCCTTGAGTTGGTTGAGCCTATCTTTGTTTATATATGTATATGTGCTATTGTTGTTTATATATTATATGTTGTATATATGTTTATCTGGATTTTACTGGTTTTCAGGGTGCTTGGTGATTACTTATAAGTCCTATACCCGGACTTGGGAAAACTTTAAGATAGGACGGGCGGTATAGTCTTGTTAACTTTGAGGGAGTAATCCCAAAAAAGGGGGCATGAGATCCCCCACTCAGTGGAGGCCGCTTTGACTGTAGTGTCATTTACTGAGTAATCGGGAAGATGTACTGCTTTCAACCTGGGAGCCTGCTCAAGGTGTGGACCGTAGAATACCAAACCCATCTTGGCCTTTTAGGTGTAGTGTGGAAGCTATGGTGGAGTAATCCGGAAATAGTTTTCATGTGATATTATGCTCGGACGAGTTTTTCTTGAGAATATTACTAATTACCGAGTTAATCGGGAAGTTGGTAATATCTGAAGGAAGATGTAGACTCTGGGAACCTCTAGAACCTTGTTCGGCAGGTGATAACTTTTAGACCATACCTTATGGGTAGTACCTTTGACCTCATGCTCGTGACGTTAAACCTATGAACCCTATGTTTGTGATCTTGTGTGTGATTGTTGCATCATGCATCCATGCACTCATAAACATCTGTTGAAGAAATTTTATTTCAAGGGACTTAAAAGTTGACCATTTGTAAATATCTCAGGTACTTTTTAACCATGGATTATGGAAAAAGAAAGACTGGGAAATACAATTTCCAAGATCCCAAGATAGATGAGTTGATTAGTCTAATTCTCGAGATCAAGTGTTCTACAGATTTTCGGAAGAAGTATGGATCCATCATTCCTCTTATGAAGCTTAGAATGAAGGAGGGTATTCTCTCGACCTTGGTCCAGTTCTATGATCCGATGTATCATTGCTTTACTTTCCCTGACTATCAGTTGATGCCTACACTAGAGGAGTATTCTTATCTGTTAGATTTACGTATTACCGATCGTGTTCCTTTTACTTGTTTGGAGGGTGAGCCAAAACCATACGAGATTGCTTCTTTGATTCATCTGGGGAAGTCTGAGGTTGAAGCCCATATAACTACTAAAGGAGGGATTCTAAGATTATCAGCCCGGTTCTTATTGGAGAAAGCTCGTCACTTTACCGGGATGAAGAGTACAGTCGCTTTTGAGACTATCTTTACTCTACTTGCTTATGGGTTGTTCTTATTTCCTAATGTGGACAAGTTTGTTGACTTTAATGCTATCAGGATCTTCATGATTGGAAACCCAGTTCCTACATTGTTGGGTGATGCTTATTACTCTACTCATCTTCGGACTTCTTATCATGGGGGGATGATTATCTGTTACATACCTTTGTTGTATCAGTGGCTTATCTCTCATATGCCTTAGTTTGATGCTTTCTGGGATGTCAGGAAGGAACTCCGTTGGGCTCCTAAGATCATGGTACTTACTCACTCAGATGTTGATTGGTATCATCGAGCTTACCAGGATATAGAGATTGTTGACAGTTGTGGTAGTTTCCCCAATGTACCTCTTCTTGGTACAAAGGGAGGAATTAACTATAACCTTGTTCTTGCACGAAGGCAACACGGTTATCCGATGAGGGATAAACCAAATAGTATTCATTTTAGTAGTTTATTTCTGAAGGAGGGAGGAGACAATAAGGAAGCTAAGGAGAAGATTGCGAAGGCCTAGCGTCACATTCATAAGAAGAGTAGGAAAGACTTGGGGCCTATGGGGGGTGTTTCTTTGGAGCCATATCTTCTGTGGGTTCAAGCGAGAGCTACTCAGTTGAAGATGTCGTATTCTCGGGAAACACATATGCTTAATTTGTTTGTGAAAACCACTCCTCCCTTATTGGATGATATAGAAGAGTTGCAGCTTCCTTTGGTCAGGATGCAGCAGGAAAAGGATGCTTGGAAGAATAACTGCCAAACTTTAGAGATTTCCTATAGAGAAAACTTAAAGGAGAAAGACGACTTGATTGAGATCCTTGAGAGTCGAGCGGTAGAGACTATGGAGAAGCAAGGGGATTTATTTTCTCCTAAGCCTCAGTCAGATGCTGGTTACTCACTTCCTGATTCAGGTGATTGGAAGGAGGTTGCCAGCAGGTATGCGGAAGAAAACTAGAGGTTGAAGGCTCATATTTCCAGACTTACAGGGAAGCGCCATTGTATAGAGTGATCTCCGACAGCTTTACTTCTCAAGGTTTTAGACTTTATTTTCATCTTGTACTTGAGATTGTTTAGACTTGTAACCTATTTTGAAGTTATTATAATAAAAAAATTTAGTATTTCAAATGCGTTATTACTTTGATATTTGCAATGTGTCTATAAATCTTTAAATCCCTTGAAATATAAAATAAAATAATAAATCATGTGCATTCCATATCATGCATCATATTGCACATATTCCTTGTATTTTTTATGCATATCCAGGTCTCTTACCAAGCTTCTATACTTTGTTCAGTAAGCTGACTCACCACTACAACACTCGGGCTAATTTCTGAAGGAAGATGGACAACTTAGAACAAGAGAATCGCGAGCTGCACGAGGAGGTTTCTGATTTGAAGGTCGGCATGTCCAATCTTACTGCTCTGATGGAATCTCTGGTGGCTGCTCAGAATCGCATGCCTCAAGGTTATCCATGGGGAATGCCAGAGAACTTTGCACCTGAAGGTTTCAATCTTGGTCCTCAAGATACTCCAGTTGTTCAGACTACTGTTACTCTTGTACCTCCTGTCGTGCATGTTTCTCCTGCTGCACCTCCTTCGGTGAATATGGTTCCAATTGTTAATGATGATATGTGTCGTCCTTTTCCTCCACCAAGTGAAGACTTGAGTCTCTATGACAGAATGGATGATTTTTAAGAGTAGTTTGACAAAATGCAGAGGGAGATGAAGGCCCTTAGGGGAAAAGAGTTATTCGGGCAGAATGTGAATGAGTTATGCTTGGTCCCAAATGTTAAGATACCTGCAAATTTTAAGGTCCCGGAGTTTGAGAAGTACAAGGGCAACACTTTCCCTCGTGCTCATTTGGTAATGTATGTAAGGAGAGTGTCTACCCATACTGATGATCAGCGTCTGCTGATTCACTTTTTCAGGATAGTTTGACCGGTGATGCACTGGAGTGGTATATGAGCTTGGACAGCGTCAATATCCATACTTTCAATGACTTGGGAGAAGCATTTATCAGACAATACAAATACAACATGGACATGGTGCCTGATCGTGATCAAATCAGGGCCATGATTCAGAAAGACATAGAATCATTCAAAGAATAGATGACTAAGATTTTCTTGAAGACTCTGGATGATTTCTACTATGAAAGGATGGTAGCAAGTTCGCCAAGTGACTTTACTGAAATGGTAGGCATGGGTATCCGTTTAGAAGAGGCTGTAAGAGAGGGTCGTTTAACGAAGAGTGAAATTTCCGGAGGTGCGAAGAAGTCATCTTATGGGTTTACCAAGAAGAAGGAAAGGGATACAAATGTTGTTATGCAAGAGAGGAGGGTCAATCCTCTTAGAATAAATTACCAGCGTCATTAGCAAGTCGCCTCAGTTACTCCAGTTGTTGGTGTAGCTCCAACCACCATTGCTTATCAGAGACCATCCCAGCAGGGGAATCAAAGGAATAATCAGAGAGGGGAGAGTTATAACCCTATTCCTATGAGTTATACGGAGTTACTACCGGCATTGATTCAGAAGAAGTTGGTTCAGACCCGACCATCTCCCGTTGTACCATCACCATTGCCTTGGTATTACAAAGTAGACCAAACATGTGCTTTTCATCAGGGAGCACCAGGGCATAATGTTGAGAATTGCTATCCTTTGAATACTGAGGTGCAGAAATTGGTGAAGTCTGGTATGCTATCTTTCAAATATGTGGGCTTTAATGTGAAAGACAATCCTCTACCCAAGCATGGAGGAGTGAATGTTGTGAACATGGTGGCCGGTTGTCCAGGCGACTTCCGGATTTTTGATATTCATCTGCTTAGAGGATATTTAGTGAAAATGCATGAAGACCTCTGTGAATTTAGCTACTATGCACATGACCATTCCAGTTGTGCTACTTGCAGTACAGACATACATGGTTGCGATAAGATAAAGGATGATTTGTAGAAGATGATGGATGAGGGCCTCATCCATATAATTAGGCCTAGGGCAGAGTATGAAGAGAAGGTGAATATGGTTTCTAGATGCCCTGGAGAGTTCATAATTTTTGATGTGGAGTATATGAATGAAGACCTTGTGCAATTGCATGCTACTTTACGCCACTTGGCTGGTCAGGTGGAACATCAGTATGGATCTTGCCAAATTTGTTACCGATACTCCTGGGGATGTTCTATTGTGAGGAAAGGTGTTCAGTTGTTATTGGATAATGGAACTATCAAGGTTACAGGTCAAAGGGATGATTACCATGAAGTTGATATGATTGAGGTTTGTTTGGCTGAAGAAGATTCGGATGATGAGTATGCCTCTACATATGAGTATTTCTCCTCAGATGAGGATTTGTTTTCCATAGATGATTCCATAATGGTTGATTATGTTGAAGAGGGTGTAAACGTTATTGTGCCTTATTTTGGTGCACCTGCCCATTTTGAAGTCGAGTATCATAGCAAGTCATCTATTACTCCATTGGTGATTAGTTTGCCGGGTCATGTCCCTTACAAGTCAGATAAGGATGTACCTACAAATATAACGCTACAATCTTAGAGGATGGTGTGGAAGTTCCCATCCAGCCAATGCCTGATGTTGGAAATATTGCTGGGCTAGCAGAGTGACCCGTTGTGGTCGTGTATTTGCACCAGTTGTTCGTAGAGATGTTATCGCTTGAAAGAAATTTGTTGAAGATGTTGAACCCAGGAAGTCTACCGGTGAAACTAGTGGAGCTATGTTAGAGAAAGAAGTGGATGATATTTTTAAGATAATCAAGATGAGCGACTACAAAATTTTAGATCAGCTACTGTAGACTCCTTCAAAAATATCTATCTTGGATTTATTGATGAAATCCTCTGCTCACAAGGAATCTCTGATGAGGGTACTGGATCAAGCTTTTGTGGAAAGTGACATGCCTATAGACCAATTCAGTAGTGTAGTAGGGAACATTACGTCATGTAATAACCTGAGTTTCTGCGATAACGAATTTTCAGATGAAGGCTAGAATAACAACCTGGCCCTCCACATCTCTATGAATTTCAAGAATGATTCACTATCTAATGTGCTGATTGATAATGGATCTACTTTGAACATTATACCGAGGAGCGCGCTTATGAAATTGAAATATCATTGAACGCCCATGCGCCCAAGTGGCATTATTGTGAAAGTTTTTGATGGATCAAGGAAATCTCTTATTGGTGAAGTGGACTTGCCTATTCATATAGGCCCACATTTGTTTCAGATTATTTTCTAGGTCATGGATATTGTGCCCACTTATATCTATTTGCTAGGAAGGTCGTGGATACATGAGGCAGGGGCTGTCACTTCAACTTTACACCAGAAACTGAAGTTTGTATGTGAAGGAAGAGTGGTAATCCTAAATGGAGAACAAGCATTATTGATATCTCATTTGTATTCTTTCAACATTGTAGAGGCGGATGAAGCTGCTGTTGGAACCCAGTTCCAAGCCTTATCCATTGATAATATAAGAGGAAATGAGAATTTTATGGTTTCGCTTAAGGATGCGCAGCAAGTTATCCGTAAGGGTCATAGTGAAGTATGGGGACAAATTATGGATCCACCTGTAAATAAGAACATAGTTGGCTTGGGGTTCTCTCTAAAGAATGACAAAAGTAAGAGCATGAAGCCGAAGTCTGTGGCAGGAAAGTATCAAGACATCTTCTGTAGCGGGGGTTATCTTCATCCAACTGTCTCCAGGATTAATGCCATTGTGGAAGATGAAGCAGAGCAGGAAATGCCAAATTACGTGACGCACAAAGTTAAGGTTCAGAACTGGATCACCATTAATGTTCCCTCTTGCATACATGTTTTAAAGTAATTTGTTTTGTTAATCCTTTTGAAAAGTTTTCACTCTGCCCAAGGTGGAAGTACTAATATTGTATGGGCTTATCTGTTTGCTGTGACTTTTAAAATAAATAATAAAAGTTATCTTTGTTTCCCAAATTGTGTCTTTATTTTATGCTTTTTCTTGGAAACTGGTAATCAAAGAAAAAACCTTTCAAAATAAATAATAACTGAAATTCAATCTGCATGATCACTTGTTATATGTGTCAGTTTCTAAATGCAATCATAAATCATATGTGCAGATTAATTAAAAAACTCGTTGAATACAATGACCCTACACCCTCTCCCAACTTTGAATGTCCTGTGTATGGGGCCGAAGAAGAAGACTATGATGAGATTCCAGAAGAGGTCTAATGGTTGCTTAAGCGAGAGGAAAATGCCATTCAGCCATATAAAGAGCCATTGGAAGTAATCAATTTGGGTTCAGAAGAAGATCAGAAAGAAGTCAAGATCGGAACGTTGCTGCATCCTGATGTGAAGAGCAGGTTGATTGGGTTGTTGAAGGAGTATGTGGATATGTTTGCTTTGTCTTATTAAGATATGCCTGGTCTAGATAATATTGTAGAGCACCATTTGCCGTTGAAGCAAGAGTGTCCGTCAGTCAATCAGAAGTTGAGAAGAACTCACCCAGATATGGCAGTAAAGATCAAAGAGGAAGTTCTAAAGCAGATTAATTCCGGTTTTCTTATGACGTCATTGTACCCTCAATGGATTGCCAATATTGTCCCAGTACCAAAAAAAGATGGAAAAGTTCGCATGTGCGTAGATTACAGAGATCTAAACAAAGCTAGTCCAAAAGATGATTTTCCATTGCCACACATTGACATGTTAGTGGATAGCATAACAAAATTAAAAGTATTCTCGTTCATGGACGAATTTTACGGGTATAATCAAATAAGAATGGCTTCAGAGGACATGGAGAAAACAATGTTTATCACACCCTGGAGAACAATATGTTACAGAGTAATGCCTTTCGGGTTGAAGAACGCTGGTGCAACGTACCAGAGGGCTATGACAAACCTATTCCATGATCTGATGCACAAGGAAATTGAGGTATATGTTGATGATATGATTTCTAAATCTCGGACTGAAGAAGGGCATGTAGAAGATTTGTTGAAGTTGTTTCAGCGTTTGAGGAAGTATCGTCTCCGCTTGAATACAAATAAATGTACCTTCGGTGTTCGATCAGGGAAATTGTTGGGTTTCATTGTTAGCCAGAAAGGAATTAAAGTTGACCCTGATAAAGTCAAAGAAATTCAAGAGATGTCAGTGCCAAGAACTGAAAAGCAAGTCAGAGGGTTCCTCGGGCATTTGAATTATATTTCCAGATTCATTTCTCACATGAATGCAACATGTGAACCATTCTTTAAGTTGTTAAAGCAAGATTAAGGTTATGTGTGGACAAATGACTTCCAAAGGCCGTTTGGAAGTATTAAAGAATATCTTCTTGAACCTCCTATCTTGCTCTCTCCTGTCGAAGGAAGACCGTTGATTATGTATCTGACAGTGTTAGATAATTCCATGGGTTGTATTCTAGGACAACAAGATGAAACGGGGAAGAAAGAGTACGCCATTTATATCTCAGTAAAAAATGTACTGATTGTGAGTCGCGGTATTCCATGCTAGAAAAGACATGTTGTGCTTTGGCCTGGGCGGTAAAACGTTTGCGGCAGTATATGTTGAATCACACCACTTGGTTGATCTCCAAAATTGATCCAATCAAGTACATTTTTAAAAAGCCTTCTCTTACTGGGAGAATTGCCCACTGGCAGATGCTGTTATCTGAATATGACATCGAATACCACACGCAAAAGGCTATTAAGATCAGCGTGTTGGCAGATTATCTTGCTCACCAACCAGTTGATGATCATTAGGCTGTGAAGTATGACTTTCCCGAAGAGGATGTGATGTTTATGAAAGTGAAAGATTGTGATGAACCATTTCCCGAGGAAGGTCTTGATCCTGAATCTCGTTGGAGTATGATATTTGATGGAGCTGTGAATGCTTATGGTAAAGGAATTGGTGCTTTAATTGTCACTCCACATGGATCGCACATTCCTTTTACTGCAAGGTTGACATTTGATTGTACTAATAATATGGCAGAATATGAGGCTTGCATCATGGGTCTCAAGAAAGCTATTGATCTCAGAATTAAATTTTTTAGATGTGTATGGCGATTCAGCTTTGGTAATATATCAGATTAATGGAGAGTGGGATACTCGTCACCCTGGCTTGATCCCTTACAAAGATTATGCTAAAAGTTTGTTACCCTTCTTTAATAAAGTTGAATTCCATCACATTCTTAGAGATGAAAATCAAATGGCGGACGCTCTGGAAACTCTGGATTCTATGTATCAGGTGAATACTTGGAATGATATACCTCAAATTATGGTTCGGCGACTGGATAGGCCCACTCATGTGTTTACAACAGAAGAGGTAGCAGATGAGAAACCTTGGTATCATGATATCAAGCATTTTCTCCAAACTCAGGAGTACTCGATTGGTGCAACGAATAAAGATAGAAAGACATTGAGAAGATTGGCTGGCAGTTTCTTCCTCAGTGAAAATGTGTTGTACAAGAGAAATTATGACATGGTCTTGCTCAGATGCGTGGATAGACATGAAGAAAACATGTTGATGCATGAGGTTCATGAAGGCTCATTTGGCACTCATTCCAATGGACATTCGATGGCTAAAAAGATGCTAAGGGCAGGTTACTATTGGATGACAATGGAATCCGATTGTTACAGATTTTCAAAGAAGTGTCATAAATGCCAGATTTATGCGGACAAGGTTCATGTGCCTCTGACACTTCTTAATATGATCTCTTCCCCATGGCCTTTCTCTATATGGGGTATTGACATGATTGGAATAATAGAACCTAAAGCTTCAAATGGACACCGTTTTATCTTGGTAGCAATTGATTACTTCACCAAGTGGGTGGAAGTTGCTTCATATGCTAATGTTACTAAGCAGGTGGTTGTGCGCTTCATTAAGAATAATATCATATGTCAGTATGGTGTGCTGAGCAGAATTATCACTCACAATGGCTGGAATCTGAACAACAAGATGATGACCGAACTGTGTGAAGAACTCAAGATTGTCCATCACAATTCATCTCCATACAGGCCAAAGATGAATGGGGTTGTTGAAGCTGCTAATAAGAATATCAAGAAGATTATCTAGAAGATGGTTGTTAATTATAAGGATTGGCATGAAATGCTCCCTTTTTCTTTGCATGGATATCGAACATCTGTCTGCACTTTAACAGGATCAACCTCATTCTCCCTTGTTTATGGAATGGAAGCGGTGCTCCCAATTGAGGTTGAGATTCCCTCTTTGCGTGTGATAATGGAAACCAAGTTGTCAGAAGCTGAATGGGTCCAAAATCGGTTTGACCAATTGAATTTGATCGTAGAGAAGAGAATGACAACTTTGTGCCATGGACAGTTATATCAGAAGAGGATGAAGAAAGCTTTTGATAAGAAGGTCAAACTTCATGAATTCAGAGAAGGCGACCTCGTGCTCAGGAAGATCATGTCTTTTAATGCTGATTCTAGGGGCAAGTGGACTCCCAATTTTGAAGGCTCATATGTTTTCAAGAAAGCCTTCTTTGGCGGTGCATTAATTCTTGAAACTATGGATGGCGAGGAGTTCCCACGTCCCGTAAATGCTAATGAAGTCAAGAAATACTTCGCATAAAGAAATAAAAGAACAGCTCGCTAAGTTGAAAACCCGAAAGGGCGGCTTAGGAAAAAAAGAATGTCTCGGTAGGCCGAAAACCCGAAAGGGCGGTCTAGGAAAATATTAGAGACATAAACAGAATAAAATTTTCCGCTAAGTTGAAATTCTGCAAGGGCGGCTTAGGCAAAAGCTAGGGACTTTCTTGGCAAGTAAATAAATCAGACAAGACTTGAACGTTGGAGCAACAATCTTCTCGGATCCTCATCATACTTCAACAAAAGCTATTGCTCAGGATTTCAAGAGTTTTTATAGGGGATAGTGGTCATTGTATCTCAATGTATCTTTTCCATTATATATTACCATTTTCCTAACTTTGTAATCACCCATGAGTCTCTCCATTCACAGACTACCATTATATTAATGAAATTTGAGCTTTTACCCAATTCTTTGTATTTCTTATTTTATTTAGCTTGCAAAGACTCCATTTATTATTGATAATAACTTTCAAAGCAAAAATATTAAATACAAATATTTATTTTCAAAAAGAATTTACAATTTGCTTTTACTTTAAAATTTGTGACGCAAGAGAAAAAACAAAAGTGGTGATCCCAGGAATGGACGAACTCCAGTTGTTTAAGAAGTTTTGTTTCCCGGGGATGTTTTTGTTGTATTGGGTTTGTGACTCCAGTGTCCCCAGTCAAGTTTTGGTTCATTTCTCCTCTTTTATGAGTTTGCATGATAAGAAGATGCAATCCAAGATTTCTCCAGTGAAGGTTTCATTTGTTTAAATATAAGTTCTTTCTTCCCAGAGAAGTTAGTACAATAATTACTCTCGAAGAACACGGGCCTCCGGTTTCTCTAGTGAAGAACATATGTTGGTTTTCCCTTTGTGAATATGGTGTTGACCTCCCCAATAAAGTCGGCACGAATTCCCCAGTGAATGTTTTGATGATTTGATGTCTGTCTGCTCTACTTGAAATTGAGTTTTCAAATCTCCAGTAGAAGTGTTACTTTTGAAAATGTTTGATTCCCCGTTGAAGTCTAAATGTTATTCCCTGGTAAAGCTTGGAAGAGGATGTTGTATCTCTGTATCTATACTGTTTGGTCGCTATTTTTTGTTTACTTCCGAATTACGTTTCTCCATAGGAAAGTCAAGCCAGGTAGTAGGTTTTGTTTCCTCAGTTGGCGCCTACTTTTTTCTTATGGAATGTTCATCTTGGATGTGATTTATTCGAGTGTTGATTGTGCTCGAGTTGGTTTTTCCTGGTTACTCCCAATGTTATATATCTGTTTTATCAACATATGCACGATAACACTCATACATTCATACATACATCATGCATATCTAAAATTGGAAAATCATTGCTCATTCACATTCGTTAATATTTTGTTGACATATTAACCTGTTTGGCAGAGTTGTGTTGTCCTCTCTCCAATAGAGTGTCGGCCTTAAGCAAAAAGTGTATATTCTTTCAATTCCTCCACTGAGTTATCCCTCGTGGAAGATTTTTGCTTTAGCCTTGCTGTACAACTCTTTGTCTGGATAGATTGGGTTTCCCTCTTGAGTTTATTTCTCAAAGAATGTATTTTGATAGACTGTTTTACTCTAGTTTATTTTTGGATTGAATCTTTGTTGCCCAGCAATATTATTACTTTGGATTTCCATAAGCTTCGAGTTTTGTTTGAGAATGTGCATTTATTTTTCACGAGAAGACCTTTATCTCCTCAGCAAGAATATATTGGCATTTCCCCAAGAAGTCATGATTCATTCCCCAGGAGGTCATGTTTCATTCCCCGGGAGGTCATATTCCTTTCCCCGAAAATCATTTTTTTACAATCCTTCTTATAAAAACGAGTAGCATGTCTCTTTATTTGAGCAACTTGTACTTCCCTGTAAAAGTCGACGTAACTTTTTTGCTATCTTCTCTATGAGTGGATTGTTTGCAGTCCGTTATCAAATTACTCTAGTGGATGGCAAGACTTTCAATATCGCAGAGACAGTTCATTGTGAAATCTTTGCAAGTGGTAGTCTATTTATTTGAGACAACTTATATATTACCCTTTCCAGGCGGAGTTCCTTGGTTAAAGAAGAAGTTGAGACCTGTTCTAGGTGAAACGCCTGGATTTTGGGGAAACCTATATTCTCTTTCTACCTTTAGTGAAATTTGGTAGGTCATCCACAGTGAACGTTGTTGATTGTTATGTTTTTTCTACCCTTAGTGAATGTTGGTAGTTCATCGTCAGTGAACGACAGTGCTATGATATATTTTCTCTCTACCTTCAATGAAAGTTAGTAGGCCATCGGCAGTGAACGTCGATGATTATTATCTTTTTGCTACCTTCAGTGAATGTTGGTAGTTCATCGTTAGTGAACAGTAGTGCTATGATATACTTTCTCTCTACCTTCAGTGAAAGTTGGTAGGTTATCGACATTGAACGTCGATGATTGTTATCTTTTTGCTACCCTCAGTAAATGTTGGTAGTTCATCGTCAGTGAACGACGGTGCTATGATATATTTTCTCTCTACCTTCAGTGAAAGTTGGTAGGTCATCGGCAGTGAACGGTGATGATTGTTATCTTTTTTCTACCCTCAGTTAACGTTGGTAGTTCATCATCAGTGAACGGCGATGCTATGATATATTTTCTATCCACCTTTAGTGAAAGTTGGTAAGCCATCAGCAGTGAATATCGATGATTGTTATCTTTTTTCTACCCTCAGTCAATGTTGGTAGTTCATCGCCAGTGAACGGCGGTGTTATGATATATTTTCTCTCTACCTTCAGTGAATGTTGGTAGGTCATCGGCAATGAACATCGATGATTATGATCTTTTTGCTACCCTCAGTGAACATCGGTAGTTCATCATCAGTGAACAGCGGTTCTATGATATATTTTCTCTCTACCTTCAGTAAAAGTTGGTAGGTCATCGACATTGAACGTTGATGATTGTTATCTTTTTGCTACCCTCGGTGAATGTTGGTAGTTCATCGTCAGTGAACGGCGGTGCTATGATATATTTTCTCTCTACCTTCAGTGAAAGTTGGTAGGTCATTGGCAGTGAACGTCGATGATTGTTATCTTTTTTCTACCCTCAGTGAACGTTGGTAGTTCATCATCAGTGAACGACAGTGTTATGATATATTTTCTCTCTACCTTCACTAAAAGTTGGTAGGTCATCAACAGTGAACGTCGATGATTGTTATCTTTTTGCTACCCTTAGTGAATGTTGGTAGTTCATTTCCAGTGAACGGCGGTGCTATGATTTATTTTCTCTCTATCTTCAGTGAAAGTTGGTAGGTCATCGGCAGTGAACGTCGATGATTGTTATCTTTTTGCTGCCCTCAGTGAATGTTGGTAGTTCATCATCAGTCAACGACGGTGCTATGATATATATTCTCTTCTACCTTCGGTGAAAGTTGGTAGGTCACCTTCAGTGAAAGTTGGTGATTGTTATCTTTTTGCTACTCTCAGTAAACGTTGGTAGCTCACCATCAATGAACGTCGGTGTTGTTATTTCTTTCCTCTTTCTACCTTCAGTCAAAGTTGGTAGCTTCGTCTTCATTAGAAGTTGGTGTATCCTTTGGTTTTTTATCATCCTCTATAAGTCGGGTCTTTTGATCCACCAATGATTTATTTTCCTGGTCGGGTTTCTCTTTTGTTTCTTTATTTCCTTTGGTACATCCCCAGTGGTGTTTTGCATCTCTTTGGTGTTGTCCATGGGCACTCATATTCATAAGCATTAAATGGAATCTTACGGCCAAAAATAGGGTTTGTTTTATATTTAAGTACCTTCGATCGCGTTGACACGAAGAGTTTTAACCTTCATATCTTCGGATAGAAGAAACTTAAATAAGGGTAGCTTTTGTACCCTAATTTTTGCCCATAAGATCCCTTCATCATACCATATTGATTCAATCACAACAAGATCACATTAGGGTTCTTGGTTCTCCTCCCTACCTTTAGCTTTGCTCTTGGAGGAATCACCAAGCACCTTGACTTGTTTTATTTTGTGATCAAGAATATTTTGTCTTGATTTTTCCTTTTAATTAAAAAAATGAAATGTTGGTTTGTCTTGCTTGTTTCTAATGTAGGTAAAGGCAATGAGATTTAGCAAGTTTCTCCATGGGTTCATAAGTTTATTTCCATGTCCTAGGCAATAAAGCTTGAGAAGTCCAAACCTCACCATTGAAGTTGTTTTGGAATGGATGGCATGGCAATTTTTACTTTGGTTCACCACATTTCAAAGTTATCAAGATTTATTCAAAAGTGCAAGGGATTGATTGAAGAATTTGTCATGGTTTGACAAAGTCTTATTATCATTGATCACAAGTGCATATTTCTCTAAATTATCAAGATATGGAAGTGGTTTTGGTGGCTATGAGTTCTCATTTTCATCCTTAACAACTTCTATTTACAAAGCAATTGTGTTGGTACAAGAAGTTTGTTCAAAATTGTCAAAGTTCCTCAAAGCATTTTCTTGATCTAGGAACTAGGGTTTTAAACTTCAAAGAAGCATATCTTGCTCATCTTTTGGGATTTTTTAGTGATTAAAAAGACATCTTTCTCTTTAAAGGGTTATTAACAAATCACTTCAAAATTTTCAAGGAGTTTTCACGTTGAAGAAACTTGATGATGAAGAAAGATTACAATTCCTCCAGATGAACCCCCAATTTCTCATGTGTGACTTCAAATGATCATAACTTGGTCAATTTTTCTCACCTTGAGCCCACTCTTTTCCCATAATGATCTTGAGGATGTGAACTTTATTACTTCTTTTATGTTCAAAGTGAGAAAATGGATGGAAGATGCCCTAAGATACAAAAGATTATAGGTCATTTCATGATTTTTTGCCAACTTCAACAATTCATAACTCTCTCAAATTTTGGAGATTTTGAATGGTTCAAGTTTCAAAATCTAATTCAAGAGGTCTATTTCATGCCATCTTTTTTGGTCAAGAGAAAATTCCAAGTGGAAGGCCATGTTTGGATGCAAAATATTATAGGTCACTTTTGAAGAAAAATTTGAAATATTTCAAAGTATGGAAAGTCAACCATTTTCTCCAACTTTGACTCAATGCAACTTTCATATCAAGCATCCATTTGATTCCATTCTTTTTCCATTGAAAAGCTTTTGACCTTATCTTTCTAAACCATCAAGAATCATGCCTTAAGACCCCTTGATCTGAGAATGCCATTGGATTGAACTTGGTAACTTGGAACTGAAGTTTCTTCATAAGTCAGAATTTAAAATTCATGTTTTGGCCTCTAAACATCAAATTAGCATGCGTTTGTGATCTAAACATGTTTAACCTAGTTGCCAAAGTGGATTAAAGCCTTAAAACGCAAGGATTGGATGAGTTTTGATGCAAATCAGATCACACTTTGCTCGTGCATCAGGTTCACACGATTTCCCTCCAAACTTCATCATTTCACACGCTTGAACATTCCATTTGATTCCCTATAAATAGAGGGCCATCCCCCATTCATTTTCCCCCAAGCTTTGAGAGCCAAAAACACTCTGAAAACCTCACGCGAACTTCAAATTTTTTAAATCATTTTCTGAGATTCCAGCCGTTTCTTTCAAAATTCTTTGCACATTCATCTTCCTTAAGCATTATACAAACTACAATTTGGATCCAAATAAAGCACTAACCTGTTCTACTTCTTCTCCTGATTCTAGTGCTTCTTACAATTTTTAAATCCATTGAGAATTGAGAGAGAAATCCAAAATCGAATGTGCTCGCTATTTTCAGAGTTTTTGATTCATATCTCTTCGTATACTTTATATAAATTTGGCGCGATGGTGGTGTTAGGATCGTCTTGAAGCGTCAAATCTAATGGTACTGGTTTGGGATCCTAATTTTTCCGTTTGAAAGATCTCATAAAATCTCCATTGCAGGGTGACTGGAGGTTAAAGACGATGATATGTCTCGTCTCAGCCAATGATAGCGTGCCAAATGTTTTAATTTCATTGGTTGCCTTTTTCTGATTCCCTGCGCATCTTACTGAGGTCCATATCAAGCACAACGTGTCTGGTCTATTGGATTAGCTTACTAACGCGTTTTGACTATGATCTGATGGCCTATATCTTTTGGTTTTATTTTATTTTCTGATTTTTATATTTTAATTGATTTAATTTTCAAAAATTCATAACTCTTTTATTTTTTATCCAAAAATTATGAAAAAATTCACAAAAATACTTTGAATTATTTCTAATCTCATGAATATTTTATCATATTTTTATTTTCAGAATTGATATTTTTTATATTTTTTGCATTTTTTTGCATTTTTTATATTTTTTGAAATTTTTTATGGAATTTTATATTGATTTTTACTATTTTTGATCTATTTTCTATTTGTTTGAAAAAAAATTATTAGTTTTAAAATAGTTTCTCACTTTTAAAAATTTCCAAAAATTTTATAAAAATATTTGAGTCCTTTTCTGATTTTTCTATGGTCTTACTTAATTTTTTTGATTAATTTGAATATAGTTGATATTTTTCTTTCTTATTTCCATTTTAAAACCTTTTTTAATGTATATATTAGATGCAATATTATTTTGTGATTATTTTCTGGCTGAGCTTGGGTTGAATTTTGATCATAAACTTTATTAACATCATTGGATCCATGGTATTTAGTCTAACTCCATAAAAATGGATGAATGATTTTAATAATAGTTTGATTTAAATTTAATTCAAATATGGTTTGTATATTCTTCCCCACCCCTCTTCATCTTGTCCCTTTCTTATTGCACTAAGTGTTATTGGAGTATGATCTCTATATCATGTCTCAAAACAAATGGTGCAGAGATTATTATTGACCGACCTCAAAAGAGGTGTGACTTCTATATAAGTCCACTTACGATTGCTTAACATAGCGCTAAATTTTGTCATGATTCGAATAAATGATCATTCGTGGCCCAAAACTATGTTTGCAAGCCCAAGTATGTTAACTTGATCCCTTTGATCCAATAACCTTGAGATCCATTGTGTGGAGGCTTTGGTTCTACCAATCCTCTAATGGATCTACAACACTTTTGGTCAACGCGGATCACTTAAACATCGTTGATCATTAAATGGTACTTTTGAGGATTCCAAATGGATGATATACTTGACAAAAAGAAAATGCAACTTTTTTTGTGGAGGCTTTGGTTCTACCAATCCTCTAATGAGTTCTAAATGCAAGTTTCAAGATGGTCATCCAACTAACCACTAATTAATAGATTGTTTTTACTTTATGCCCTTTTACTTTTTATAGTTTATGTACCATTTACTTTAAGCATTACATTTCATGTTATTTTTATTTTGCTCACTTGAGTCTTTTCTTTTCTCTCCTAAGACACCTAATAATCAACATGACCCATAAAAACCTTTAAAATACATGGACTATTTGGTTACTATCCTTGGCATTATGGAATATTGGACTTCTTGGACTTAGGATTAGAAACCTTGGCCTATGTTGGAGACCTTGTGATCTTAATTGATATTTTGTCTGGAGTTCTTGAGGTTTACCTTAAGACATTGAGTTGTTTGTTTTTTTTGTATGCATGTTATTTCGATTATATTATTTGTTTGTAATCTAGAATTCACCTGTATACAGCCGTTACTCTGTCCAATTCTTGTGAAGACCTAATACATTTGAAGTTTGGTTCTTTCAAGAGGTCTATTAGCTTTGCTTGCTTAGTTTCAATCCAAGGATTTGGAATTCTATCTTGACTCATAATGTCAAGTATTGGCTTCTTGTTGGTTAGATGGTTCTTATCCCTAGCTTTTACCTTATGCTTTAGGATAGTCTCTTCTTCTCCTCCCATCTTCTTTAATTTCAAAAATCTTCTCCTTTCTTTTGAAAATTCTTCTTGTTTTTTAAACTTGAACCACTTTCATAATAAACTTGGACTTAGGTCCATGCATTTTCAAAATATTTTTATAAATTAACTCTAGTCAACTTAATAATACCTTGCCATTTTTTTTTGTGAGAAGACTAAAAGTCAGTCAATCTCATTACAAACCATTTTTCCACTTTGGATTTTTACTTTAAAACCATTCTCAAAAGATTGGACTCTTGTTTGTAGTGATGCAAACAACTATACTTCTACAATATGTAGTGAAGTGAGATATTTTCCACTTGGGTGTTGATTGAGGCATTGTTGATTTTAAGATCCAAGCTATATCTTCTACTTTTAGATGATTCAAATTATCCTTTCTCATGATTGTGGGTAGTAAGTATGTTTTCCACACGGACAATGACGATGATGTCTTATCTCATAAAATTAACCAAGACACGTGTGTTTAAAAATATTTAAAAGAGGAACTACGTGTACCCTGATCCCCTATTGTGTGAAAAGGTGGTACGTAGGCACTAAAGGTTCACAACCGCGGCGGGTGCAAAAACCATAAAAATATATTTCTTTTCTCACCTCCACCGTCCATTTTTATACAACATATTATAGCCAAAATATACAGATTTTACAAAGAGGTTCATGCGCAGTACCGTAGATGTTTAGGATGCTAATACCTTCCCTTTTCATAACCAACCCCCCTTACCTTGAATCTTTCCCCCTCTTTTTTGGGTTACTCGCTCTTTTCTCATTCCTTTGGAAACAATAAAGCACGGTGGCGATATTTATTTTTGATCTGTATAAGTCTAGTCAATCCAATGGCATAGTCTTAAAAATTTCTACCGCTACAGTTGCTGATGAAAATTTTAGGGTAAAGAGAACCATATTTGTAGATTTGAAATTAGGTTAAATACACCCCAAAAAGAAAATAGTCCACACTAAGAAAAGCGCAAAGTTTATGATTTTATCTTTGTCAGCAAGCTGACCAATCAGAAGTGAGTTATGACTCAAATTGACACACATTGACAAATAAGAAATAATTAATGATATTTTTGGTAATTATTATATTTTTGCACTCAATTTTTATAAAAAGTGCATCAAATATAAGTAATAAAAAAACATGATTTTTGTGATTTTGAAAATAATTAGAAAATAGAAATAGTTAGTAACAAAAAATATCCAAAGTGTACCAAGTGAGATTAATCTATTTTTGACATGAATTTGAAGATTGGAAATTAATTAAAATTTGGTCTATAACTTGGTGAACAATATTATGAATCTAGTCTTGTCTATGACTATTCCAAATATTGAGATTTATTTGAAGATATTTTATTTATTTTTTTCAAATTTAACTATTAAGTGTATAAAAATCAAATATTTGAGAAAAAAATATATTTTAAAATAGCCTTATAATAGAAAATAAAAATAATAATAAAATAATCAAAAAATGACCTTTTTATCCTTTTTAAATAAAAAAACATAAAAGAACAATAAAATATAAAAGGTAGCGAAATGAGAATTGAACCCGGAACCTTATTCTCAATATTCTTACTTATACTCTCTTACCAACTGTGCTATCTTAATTATTTGAAATAAAAGTAGCATTTAAAATTTAAAAAGATGGTATAACATTTGCTATTTTAAAATAAATATATAAGGAATTCAAAATAAACTATTATATACATTTTAAACAAGCAAAACTAAATAAAACAACGTTGGAAAAAACTAAGTAAAGATACAAAGTGAACAAAGATGATAAATAAATGAATTTATTGTTTTTAAATAATAATTTTATTTATTATATCAAAGAGACATTTTAAATTTCTAGACCTAATAACTTTTAAATGACTGGATATTCTGCTATAGATGATGAGAAAAATAGAGGACAAATTTGGGGTATGACACAGACCACAAGATATAACATCTTGTTTGATATTTGTGTACAACATATGTAAATGCAAACTCCAAACTGACCCTTTGAGAGAAATCCTTTCTCCCCCTTTTTTTCCAAAAATTGACAAAGGAAGCCTTCACAGAACGAGACTCGGGCACAACTCACCCAGACCCGAACAAAACTCATAATTATTATGGATACACCAAACACTCCACACTGAAAAAGTATAGGAGAAACCTCTATAAATAGCTGAGCATTTACTTAGAAATCAACGATCTTGAATGACACAAGGTTCTTGGTCAAAGAAAATGTTTATTTAGGAGAAAACTATTTCTAAAATCAATGTGCACCGTCCAAAACTGCTTTGAATGTCTTTATTAGCTCTAGATTGTTTATGTTGAAAGGAAATAGTCCCAATGCATGCACATGAACATTCAAACACACTTTATACACTCCCTTCTGACATGTGTTTGATCGCACCGTCCACAAAACTCCTTTGTTAATCACACATGAGACATGTCCTGAATAATGTCCTGACATTCAGTTAGACATTTTGTTCTTTCACTTGCATAAATATTGACCAACTCATCTTCAACCACACTATCTTCCACTGGATTCCAAGTGTTCTCCTTTCACTTAGACTTAGTGATATGCACCAAGACATCAGAATGTCACATTTGTAACATCTCTCAACAAAAACTTTGGAGAGTCCTTCACAAAATCTGTAGAGAATAAATTCTCTCAGACTCAACCATTAAACACAAGAGAGATATATGAACTTATGATTTATCATCCAGCTTCACATGGCTAGAACTAACCATGCCTTGTCAAGATCACCAAAAAAGTCATAAAGTCACAACATGTTGTCTGATATCACACCCTCATAAGAGGCATAAGATCACCATAATATTGATCACCACTCGAACTAACAATATATGTACCATTTCAGCAACAACCCACAAAAAATACATGACTCACCCTGTCATGGATAACCAATGCTCCAGGTGAAGATTGAAACTTGAGCACCTGATGAAAACTCATGAAAGACTTCATGCTTTCATGGAGAAGACCAACACTTCTACACATGCTGAACACTAACTCCCTCAGTAGAATCGATCCGGAGTCAGATACACTCACTCTTTGAGAATACATCCAAGCCCTTTGACTCATTCCCATAATAATGACACATCTTATTTTTGTCCTTGTACATCCACACACTGTAACATGACCTTTGAATAGGAAAGATGTCATGCATACTATGTGTGAAGTCACTCACAAATTCCAAAAACTCTTAGTTTTCTTAAAAGCTTTACTAAGATCCAGATCATCAAACCTTTTCTGAAGTGACTTGCAGAAGAGAAAAAACCTCCTAAAACTCTCTCCTAGAGTTCCTTGTAGAAGAATACCACAAAAGAACTTATCAGACCTCAGTATCTGACAATATTCTTTTGCCCTTATATCCACTAGTAGTTGATGATACTAGTGTGGTCTTCAACAAAGTAATCATGCATTCACCAAGCATACTACTGTAGATAGGACTAGAATCTCCACATTATAATCCACATAGTTAGAAATGCCACTTCTGATAGTAATGCTTGAGCATTCAACTTCACATGCACAATCCCAAACAAAAATAACAGCCATCAATGTTCATGATGTTACACCATCATTTGAGACATCAGCTTCTTGTTACAGAACCCAGTTACATTGGTTCTTTAAAACATAATTCAAAGGAATCCTTTAAGAAGCTCTCAATAAAACATAACCAGTACAGCTCATCCAGGTTTTTCCAAACACCTGAATGCTATGGAGAGAAATAAACTTCGACATACTCTCTAAAACACAATGTTCAGAATGCATAATTGCATAAATCTTCAGACAAATACTTAGTCTCCTGTCAAACTATTCACCATCAGTCTCATGCACAACCTCCTTAGAGGAAAAACAAATACTCAGCTTATGTCAATGTATTTACCATTAGTCAGGTAAGGCTACCTTCTCACACTAGGTAGGACATTTGGTCTGACATGCTTCTTCTACATACATCTAGCACCAGCTTATGACATTCATTCACACCAAAAAATATTCCAGAATAGGTCAGTGGCTTGACCCTAAACTCCACTCTAGACAACAATGATTTCCTTGGATGAAGGAGTAAAACACAATTTGAGACGATGTTCCAACATCAGATCAAACATCAGTCTCAAACACATGGGTTTCACCATTAAGTATGATCTGGAGACACCATAGTAATATATAACTCTTGCAAGGGACGCAAGAGGATCAACCATCAGTAGCTAATCAACCTTTAGATACCATATCATACTACATGTTGAGCATGTACACCTCAAGAAAATTCTCCTTACAAGTGAAAAGACCTATTGTCTGACTGTAAGGTGACAGACACAATTCTTCTGCACCTAAACAGGAGATTCCTTCTAACAGGTATCTGGAGTAGACTTCAACAAACATGTCAATTATGATCATTATACATCACAAGCAAACTGTTCAGACTAAGTCTGGTTCTCCCAATACACAAGGATCTCCTTCAATCCTTGCAGAATAAATGTTCCATCATGTGAGGACACCACATAACTGAACCCTAACTTAAATAGGAACTTCCCATATAGATACCAGGGAACCATAATCCTTTGGTCCCAAAAATAATAACTCCTCCTTGCTTCAAACAACTAAAATGCTCATATTATGTGAAGTAGATGACACTTCAACAGTGCACACATCAATCAACCACTTAACTCAGGTTGACACAACTCTAACGCAGAGAATCCCTTGGATGTATCTTCCACTATAGAACAAGAGTTTCATGATCTCATAGACTTGATAAAAGATATCAAGTTTGAGTAAACAACCTCTATCCTATTAAAGAGAACCACCTCCAGACATATTGAGAAGAATAAATTCTCAATACAAGGATGTCGAGACATTATATCTGACATTTCTTCAAGTTCTTCTAGTTTCAGATTAAAGACCCTCCCTTATTAACTGCTAAGAATTCCTTGAGAGTCATACATTCTCCCCTCCAATAGCTTAACATCTTGTGGTTCGTTTATGCAAATTACTTTCCTCAAATAGAATATGTTCTATGGCTATAAACAATCAGAAGGAACTTCCAGCTGTCAGAGAGAAAGTCCTTGACATTTGAGCTTGATCTCCACGTATAAAATATCTGAATGAGATACCTTTATCAAGCCTTCACGGGAAAACAAAGCACAACCTTTGCACTCCTACTTTCTTGAATTTGAAATAAATTGACCCAACAAGTAACCATATATTGATCGTGTCCTGACCAACACACTTATCTAAGATATGTTTCTAAATTAGAAACTTCTTAGACACAAATACCTCTTCTTCTAGATCAGGAGTGGGTTCTAAACATGTGTGATCAATGCACATTTGTTTAGCACCCAAGCATCGGATATACCCTACCTTCATTCAACAAGATTTTGCATAATTTGTTGGTTTAATGTTTCAACATCTGGTAGGAAATTAGTTCCCTTATCAAAGAACACACCAAGAGATCATCTACCAAATCATGTAGATTGTCCTTTTAGGATTGGAATAAAAAATGAATTGCTTCTAACTTTCTTCGGATCTCTCTTCAACAAACTCATCTAAATGTGCCTTTATGAGTGGACTTGGGATAAACCTCAAGTATCTTTGGCAACATTAATATGCGAGTTGGTACTCTCCTCAAGTATCACCACACCATGGGATACACCTTTTACAGGAAAATAGAGTGTTATAGCAACAACACACAAACCACCAGGAGTTTTCCATCAGATATATATATATATATATATATATATATATATATATATATATATATATATATATATATATATATATATATATATATATATATATATGCAGCGGAACACAAACCAGAAAACTTCTCAACAACCTTCAGGCACAACTTAAACCTTTTCACAAACACACCATACTCCAGGTACGACATGTTAACCTAGGTCTGAAAATAAATCAAACCATAAAAATTGTAGCTCTTCATCACAACTATAAGCCTGAACACAACAGACATGTCCAATACACATCCTGTCACGAATAGTCCATCCTCCACTTCAAGGGACCATTCAAAAAAATATGAGCTATCCAAGTTCAAATAGCTTTTCAGTAGAAACCTTCTATCTTGCTCATAAATTAAAAAGTATCCCCCATGAATCTCCTCCAGAAACAGACATGATGCATGCTTTGATACCAATTGAAATTCTGGTATGATAGAACTCAAATGTCCTATGACATGTCGAGACATCTGATATGACTTAAATATTACGGCAAGGTATAAAAAATTAAAACCAATACTGAAAAGCATAAACAAAACACAGGAATTGTTAACCCAATTCAGAACAACCTTCCTACTCTGGGAGCTACCAAGCCAAGGATAAAGTCCACTATAATAGTATCAATTTGAAGATAAACTAGTCCCAAGTTTACATCTTCTCAATTAATCACTACTCATTCTAACTTTATATCGAAGACGCACCTAGATATGAGTCCCTCCTTAACCCTTCTTCAATTACAGACAACAATTGGACAAAAAACACGAAGACACACTTCCATGACAGCAAAACAGAAGACACACTTCCATGACCATACCTAGCCAAGACTCTTGACTAAGAACACAACTTGGAGTTTCTTACAAGCTTCCTCCTATAATAATATCAACTCATTACTTCACATTTTTTGAGTGAGAACAAAGTGACCATCTCATAATCCGAGTGGTTCACACATACCAACTCTCCTAGAGAGCGGCATTAAGACAAAGCCATAAACTTCTACATCTTGGACCCGTACCTTTCCTAGGTTACAAAGACTTATATTTATAACCTATACCCAACTGGATTTTAACTTTCAAAAAACATCTATTTGGCTGTTACAAATCAGCGGTAACTTCTGCTACAAACAAGGTCTTCAATCATTAGTTTCCTAAAATATCTCCATATTTAGAAACTACATATTCTTCAATATTCTGACTTGATTCTTTTTTACCTTTAAATCAACACCACATAATATTTAACAACATTCCATAATATTTCCAAAATATCATGCATCTGTTAAAACAACTGAATCCACTAATTCAGCTCAGCTCAGGCACAATGTTGTATGCTCTTTCATATGACATCTTATATGATATGTTGTTCTAGATGTTGAAACACTTCAATCCAACATGTCCCGACATAAAATATGACTTCTTTCTTAACTTGTTCATCATATCAAGATAACACATCCTATTTAACATATTGTCGCTATATTTATTTTACAAAAATTAATGTCAACCTTAAAACTAAAGAACTTACAATCCTTTTCCATTCACATAATTTTGAATTGAAATTTCTAATTTGGATAATTTTTTCAGATAAAACAGACACAAAAATAAATTCTTTCAGTTTTGAAAGTCATGATATAAGTGATACTTTTCTAAAAGTATAAATTAAATTTGTTATTGCACAACAATTTTTTAAACGTGTAAAAAATAAATAAATTTACACAATATCAAACCACACAAAATAACCTTAACTAGCATCAAGCAGTAATAAGCTTGCACCTAAAAACAATAAGCCTAAACCAACCATAAGTCAGCTAAAGAAACCAAAGCTATTGCAAGTAAATAAACATTAACCAAAATCCACCATCAAAGGAAACAAAAGCAACTGCAAAAAAAAAAAGATCAATCATGATAATCGAGATCACAAAGCAAAATTGCAAAATCACGATACAATAAATAAAAACTCTGAATCACAAGGTTTTGATTTCACAATAAACAATTTAGAAATGAAAATAATAAGAACATGATTTCAGGAGCGACATAGTGGGGTGTCGTTATTCAGCAAAAAAAACATAGTTTCATAGTTTTGATCAAACACCTTCATATACAATGTCACAAATTATGGCTTTCTGCCTTTATTATTGTATTTCTTCTATTTATAATAAGATGAGTATTTAAACAATTGATTATAAAATATTCTTTTATTTTATTTTCTAATCTATTATGAGGATGGAAAATATGTACATTTAAAGGTGACCAAATCATTACTTATATATGATTAGGGAGAATCAAATCATTCCTTATTAACAGTGCTAAGATTGTGGTCACCTCATTCCACCGCATCTGAAACCATCACCCATTGTTACCACCACTTCTCAACTCATCATTGGTTCCTGAACGAGAAAGTGGTGTCGTATGTGCGAATCTACTTTTTATTCCTACGATTTCCCCGATTTCACTTTCGCTCCCCGATTCAATTGCTTGGAACCTCATCAGGTTATCAAATTAGGAGAATTTTTAATTGAAATCAAAGATACATCATGCTTCGATTCAATCAAGCATTACCTCAACTTTGATTCCTCGAATTACCAGATCTACAATTTCTAAGACTTCAATTGATAAATGGATCAAAAGCTACTCGATCTGCTGTTACACGCGAAACCACTATTTCACGTGAAGTCTTTGTTACTACTCAACAAAGATCAATCAATCACCTTTACCTCCTTTGCAAGGCATCTTAAATCCTAGAAGAACGATTCAGTTACATCTTAATCTGGTCCAGGCTCAACAAACTGCCATATTTTTTGAAGTTGCTCAGGTCAATCTTCATATTCCAATCTAGTTCTTCAACCATAAGCGGTGCCTGTCCTCCAAGTGTTGCAAGCAAACCTCAAAGTGCAGGGTGTGAACAAATCATTAAAAAATGTGTACAACATTGTTCGACAGTAAAACTCGAACGCACTTGAAGGAAGGCTATAACGCCTTAAAAAAGCCTACATGACACTCCACCTAACAGAAACACCGTCCAAGAGGTTGGGTCAAAGAGGAATCATAGTGCCATCTTAGAACTGTTAGGGGCAAAAAAAGATGAATCTCCTTGATCGAGAGATCAGTACAAGATCCTGAAGTA
This sequence comes from Vicia faba, assembly GCA_948472305.1. Lineage (NCBI taxonomy): Eukaryota > Viridiplantae > Streptophyta > Magnoliopsida > Fabales > Fabaceae > Vicia > Vicia faba. The sequence continues at coordinate 1,295,995,144 of OX451740.1, forward strand.
TTTTTCTCATTCCTGAAACCTGGGGGGACTGAGATATTTTGTGAATCTGTTAGTAATAGAAGGGAAGGCTGAGATATTCTGTGTGATTCTATTTAATCAATTTGTTTTTAGTCAATGCATTTTTTATTGTTAATTGATGGCCTTTGATCATTTGAACTTGTGTGGTTCTGATTGAAATGGTGGAATGAATTAGTTTCTTTTTTGAATTGAGCGAAATTATGTTTGACTTTTGTTTTGAAATTGATTTTGCTTTTTTTTTTCTATTTTTCAATGAAGTGTGTGTGAAATGGTTATGTAGGTGTTAATGTTATTATGGTGTAATGCTATGTATATTGTTTGTGTTTGCAGGTTTATCACGACTAGATGATGGTGATCCAAGGTGAAAGGCATGGATGATAGTTGTGATACGGTGGCAGAACCGACTGATTAATACTGGTTTGCATTTTGTATTTGCAAATGTGCGGTAAGCAAGAGTTGCCACCGTCTTTTCTTTTATCCAAATTAAGGAAATGGTGAAAAGAACAGAAAAAGACCTTTTCGAGATGTTTTCTGAGTAAGGGGGGTAGATTATGGAAAGGGAAGGTGTTAGCACCCTTTCCATCAGTGGTTTTCCACAGGCTCTTAGAGGTTTTCTCATATTAAAACACATTTGTGCTTTGTGTGTTTGAAAATGTTTTGAAAATTCCTTAGTACGGAGAACTTTGTAATGTTTCTCGGGATAGTGGAGAAAGTATACAAAGGGTTTTGAAATTGTTTTTTGAAAAGCAATTTTTTGTGTAAGTGTAAGATGTTTGAGCAAACTTCTAACAGCTATCTACTTTATTACTCAAAAAGGGTCGTTCTTTTGCTCTTTTCCTTTAGACAATTCTATCCTACTATTAGTGAGTACGTAGCCTTATCGGTGGATGTTAAGGGACATTCGAAGGTACGTTTTACAGTCATAAAGGCAACACATGGAGACGCTTTAACAACTTTTGTTTAAGGGACTAGATCATTTACCAAAAGGCGAACATCGTAGGGTCATCGTGGGACTATGATCTTTTTTATTTTTGCGGGTCTTTGCTAAAGCGTCCCCATTCTCGAGGGACATGACAGTTTTGTTTTCTGAAAGGCAACCAAAGTGGGGATACCCTAGAGGTGCATATGTGCATGTGTTGAGATTCAGTTATTTTTGTCTTTTTATTAAGTTAGCTAACGTTTTAATTTACAGTCTTATCATACAATCTTAGTTACTAACAGTTAATATTTGCGGAAATTAAAAGTGTGGAGATTTAAATCCTAGACTATTACAACGCTTTGGGACAATTACATAAAAAAGGTGCAAGGAAATAAAATGCGGAATTTTAAATCTAAACTATTACATCCCATAATCAGTTACATTATTATGAAAAATGCGAGAATAGAATAAATGTGTGCGAAATAAATAATACGTCTAAAAACCTAAAAAGTTCTAAGTAAACAAAAAATCTTTTTTTATTTTTGGTTTTTTTAAGAGAATAAATAACTCTAAATTTAATTTTGATTAAGAAAAAATAAATGTTGAATGAAATAAATCCTAATTCTAATATTTTTTTGATATTTTTTAAATAAGAAAATAATTTGAAACGTAAATTAAATCCTACATTAGTTCATTTTTAATTTGAGAAAGTAGTTAAAATTTAATTAATTAATTAATTAAAACAATTAATTATTTAATTAAAAAAAAGTCTAAGCCTATTTTTTGTGATTTTTTTATTTAAAGTTGATTTAAAAGGTGAAAAGGTTAAATAAAGAAAAAGATAAAATCCAAATAAGAAAATAACAAGGGATCCTTCGATCAGGGAGAAAAGGGAGACTTTTCGATCCAGAGGGGAAACTGCCTTTTGACCTAGACAGTAAACCCCTTCGATTCACCCTTCTTTTGCTTCCTTTCAATTGACTTTGGGAGCTGGTGTGAGCAACCTTCAATTGCACCTTTTCTGCTTCCTTCGATTGGCCTATGAAGCAGTATAGGGTAGGTCCTTCGTTTACACCCTTTTTGTATTTCATTTGAGCCTGTCCAGGTTAGTTGAGCAAGAAAATCAAACAAACCAAAAAATACGGAAACGAAGAAAATAAATAAAAGGCCATTTACATGTTATGCTAAAACGAAAGATGCAAGGTCAAGAGGACTTACCTTGCTTGAAACTAGAATTTGCGCGTGGACTGAGGTTGTTAGATGCTTCAATTTGACACTCCAGAGCATGGAGACACTTGCTTAGAAGCTGGTGTGGACTCTATGATGTCTCAGGAACAAGGATCTGGTTTTCGTTTGGACTGAAGGTGCCTGCAAAAAAGTGCTTCGATTTGACACTCTTGGGGTTTCTATGAGCAATATGGCAGTGTGATCTGTGTGATGCAGTATGCATGCGTGTCCGTCCTCCCTCTGGATTTGTTCTCTATTTTCTGTCCCCTTGCAATGTGTCCTTGGCCTCGTATTTATATGAGTGTGAGGATGCATGAAAATGGCAAGGGACAACCATTTAACCCAGCCCTTAAAGACATGACACAAGAATCAGACACATTAAAAGATTTCCTTTTTGAAATATTCATGCCCCTTTTGAAATCTTGGATGAAGCTGGACAAGCCAACTTGGCGCCTCGTTCGGATTTGAAAATATTCAAAATTTTCCTCTCCAAATCCCCTACGACCAGCCCTTGTTCCCTTCGATGGTTCTGAGTTCTGATTCGAAGTAATCAGAACTACCCTCATCAGAATATTTTGGATTAAGACATCTCTGCACTGACATGGCAATCGAAGGAAATTATGATGTTCCAATTGAAAGACCCTCTGATGTCCCAATAAAAGGGCACCTTGATGCCTCAATCGAAGGAAGCTATGATGCTCCAATCGAAGGAAGCTTTGATGCTACAATCGAAGGAAGCTATGATGCTCCAATCGAAGGAAGCTCTGATGCTCCAATAGAAGAAATCTCTGATGCTCCAATCGAAGGGTCTTTCAGAGGCCAATCGAAGGTCCTTAACCATCTTTTGAAAATTTTCCCTTTTCTTTAGGAAAAAGTTTGTAACCACCTATGCAAGAGGAAATCTTGGAAAAATGTGAGAGGTCAAATTTTGGGGTACAACAATAGTGATGCAAAGGAATGATGATGATGATGCATCAGGTGGACAATGTACAAAATGAAGTGCATTGTTGTCATCTTTCTATTTCCAATTCCTTGTTTCAATTTTGTTTGTATCTGTTGTTTTGAACTGTAGTGGGTGGTTGTTCCATCATTTACGAGAGTGGACCAATCATATGTAAAAAAGAGAATATTCTCCATTTTTGTATATTTGAATGTAAACAAAATAAAATGAATGACATGAATATATATATATATATATATATATATATAAATAAATTGGTAATAAAATATAAACAAAAATAAAAGAAACTATCTTTTTATGTTTTAAATATCTTCTTAAAAGAGTAAATAAAAGAAACCAAAATAAAATGAAAATCTTTTTGTAGTTTTCTTTAAATTGTGAAATATAAGGCAAAATGAAATTAAAACAGACTCTAAATGAATGAACACTAAAGTAACAAATAATAACACTTTGAGAATCAAGAAATGGACCAAAATAAACTCCTCAAAAAACAAATTTCCAAGGTTGAATTTAAAACATACATGAACACAATACGCTAAGCAACAAGATCAAGGAAATTTATCCTAAACGGCACAAAGATGAGAGGAAAGAGATAAAGTCATGACCAAATGAAATGTTCATGCGGTATCTGACCAGTCAAGAAAACAAATAATTCAGGTTGAAATTTGGGATATGGTAGAAAGCAAGATCCATAAACTCATTGAGAATCCATTCGAGTTAGCTAAGTATGATGGAATATGAAACCATAACAAGCACATGAAACTCATCAAGGACTGACTAAACTACTTCAGCATCGATGAAGCATCTAAGTTAGAGCTATTTGAACTAACTATCATTAGATAGACCATATTATGGTTGAATAGCATGCCGGATAGAAGCATTACATCTTGGACAGAAAAAAGAGTAAATCAAGAGGTATGTGCTATGAATATGGAAAACCAGGTCATTTTAGACCAGAATGTCCATTTCTTGTAAATAAGGAAAGGGCCAAAAATTCTAGGAAATCTGAAAAGCCTAAGTTGATTGGGATAGTGATAGTGATGTCTCAAGCAATGAAAGTTCAAGTGATAGCAATGAGGAGACAAATTATTGTTTCATGGCCAATCAACATCAAAGAAAGAAAAAGAATGTAAGTTATTCTAAATACTCTAACGTTGGTAACTTTTATTTTATTGAATTGAAAAATGCTTTTGAAAATCTACAAAAAGATGTATTACTTGCTTTTAAGAAATCAACTTCCAATGAATTTTTTTTACATACTTGGAAGCAAAGGTTGAAGAAATCGATCTGCAATTTGAAGCTTTAAAGCGACCTATTGTAGATCGTCAAAAAAATAAAAATGACGACGAGGAACCATGTTAGTTCGGTTATGAAAATTGTCAAATTTTGCAAAGAGAGGTCAGTACTCTTCGAAGCAAAGTGGACAAGGAATTAACAACCATGTGTTTTTTTTGCTATTAATTCTTCAATGGTTGAAAAGCCTTATAAAAAGTATAATTTGATCAAGAAGGATTCAAATAGCAAAAGTAAACATCATCATAGGTTTCTTTGTCAATATTGTTGCAAGAAAGGCCATACTATTGAAAAATGCAAATTTAGGTGCTTCTTAGTTCCTAAAGGTACTTTATAATGGTTTCCCAAATACAACACATTTTTTAATCACTTCTAAGGACCCAATTAGAATTGGGTACTTACCACCTTTGTTTATTTTTGTAGGTTAAGTGTCTTGACTCTATGATAAATAAATGGATTCTCGATGTGGACATTCAAGACATGTGACAGGAGAAATGTCTCTATTCTATGACTTTATGGTGAAGAAGGAAGGTTATGTATCCTATGGTGATCACAACAAAGGTGACATACTTGGAAAAGGTAGTATACGTAATCCCTCAACTATTACTATCTCAAATGTTATGTTAGTTGAAGGCCTTAGACATGGTTTTCTTAGCATTAGTCAATCACACATCAATGATTATAAGGTAACTTTTTCCAAAGATAGTTACATGATAGTACATCATGGAAAGAAGGATTGTATGTTTAATGGCGTGAGGGTAAAAAATATCTATATGCTAGTCTTAAAATATTTACCCTTGAGAAATTTCAAATTCCTTGTTACCATGAGTGAAAATTCATGGTTATGGCATAGACGTTCGACACATGTCAACTTTGATCTACTTAACAAGATAGTTGCAAAAGATTTAGTAATTGGACTACCTAAAATAAAATTTTCAAAAGACCAACTATGTGATGCGTATCAAAAGGGGAAACAAACAAGAGTCTCTTTTAAATCTAAATACTTTGTTTCAACTTTGAGATCTCTTGAGATCCTTCACATGGATTTATTTAGACCATCACATACCAAAAGCATAGGCGATAACTACTATGATTTTATAATTATAGATGATTACTCAAGATTTTTTTGGACTATTTTCTTGCATAGTGTTGTACCCCAAAATTTCCCCTCCCATATTTCTCAACACATGGCAAGTGAGGTCCCCAAATTGCTCAAGGAAGTTCAAGAATTGACCAGACAAGCTCTCTCCTAAGCCAGTATACCTCAAATTAGGGTTTCCATCTTCATCAATATGTGTGAACCACAAAGGACTCAAATGCTCACCATTGTACTAATATGTTCTCAAGATCACCCATATCAAGTTTCAAGCCTTGCAGAAGAAGTTTGCTCAGTCAATTGCTCAAATGCCTGAAAATCAACTATACTAGGTCAAAAGTCAATTGTGGCCCACATACAGTCAAACTTCAAGATTTTTGGTCAACATCCTCATTTTGAATTATTATCCATAATTTTATCAAGGGTTGATCATGATTCCTCAAGGATTGCTCACAATTCATTAAAACCCAAAAGTTGCTAAATTAGGGTTTTATAGGAAAAGTCAACTCAACTTTGAACAAGCATAAATTTATCATAATTTATCAGAAATGACCCATCCAAATCTAATTTTTAAGAGGATGAAATTCCCTACAATTCATCTTCAGCTCCCAAGTACAGAATATGCACTCACAAAAAGATATGAATTTTGACATTATAGGTCCTTTTGAAAATTCAACAAAAACACCTTTTGGGTCAAAGCTTCATACATGAACACGGAAGACTCAATTGAGATGAAACCAAAAAGGTTTTTTATAGGACATCCTAATCTTTCTAAAAAGTTCAAGAACACCTCTCTAGGGTCAAAATTGAGAGAGTTATGCATTGGACAAGTTGACCATTTTTGCGAAATTGCCAAAAGTCAAATGTGCTCAAATTTGCATTTTTTGCTAAATGGGCCCAACTTTTTATGCTTGCACCTCAATTATAATGTGGTCCACGACTCAAATGTTCACTCACCCATTATGTGCTTCATTTTTCAATTTATTTTGATTTTTCATTAATTCAAAAGTGAATTAAATCAAATAAATGATGAAAATTAACAAAGATATGATTTGATTTGTTTTTTTGACAGATTGGCAATCAAGATATGCTGAGTTAACAAGATCAAATAGAATCCAGGTCAATTGGTACAAGAAAGGCATGATTTGGCTCAAAATAGCAACATATCATATAGCTTGCAAATCAAATCAAATCTTGGATAAATGCGAAGATTTAGTCCAAGTTTGTTAACCTAATTAATTCTAGGTTATATAGTGAACAATTCCAGATCGAAAATACAAGGGTGGAGGCGTGGAAACTGCAAGAACAAACTTCAAAATTCCAAGAAAAAGTTGTGATTCAATTCCATTCTAGAGGCCAAGTCAAGCCATTCTAGCATTACCAAACGACTCCTGAACCTTCCCAGAACCTATCCCAAACACTTACAAGTGCTCAAACACCCAGAAACGCACGCAAGGACTCCCACGGTGTGCATCATTCTTTGAAAATGATTACACTAATTCATGTATCATTAGAATCTTTAACTCATATATTTGTAATATTCATCATGTTTGCAAGCTAACCATGTCATTTAATTGCGTTTTTGAAGCCTGTACACGATGTTGCCATTGCTAGGGTTTTTGTGTTATTTTTAGGGTCTTTTTGTATAGGAACAATTGGGCCTTGAATCAGGTATCATGATGCTCGTGAGGATGAGACAAGTTGATTGGTACCATTTCCTTCAATTTATCTTGCGTGTATAATATTTTTGAAATATGCAGGGTTATACCTATAGTGGACGTCTGTAGGTAAAAGTACCTTTTTCTAAAATGACGCCAGAGGAAGGAGAAGACAATGTGTCCAGCTATCACTGGGCTATTTGAAATTCGCGCGTTTTTGGTCTAACCATCTTTATTTCGTACAATACGTTTTATCTGTATTATATTAACAAATAACTTGTGTAGCGCAGCTGGAACTGCAACATTGGCAAAGTGTACAAGGACCTGGGTTCGATCCCAGGGCTAGACAATTTCCTTTATTTTCTTTTCTATTCATTGATTTAGCGCAACGTTCCTCTTCTTGACCACCGTGCGCTAGCACCTTGTGACCATTGGATGGAAGGATGATCAAATCCAACTCCTAGATAGCAAGAGACCACAATGCTCCTCAAGTCAACGCCCACACCTGATCCAACACATTGACTGGGTTTGGAGCATTTGGGCCAAGGAATTCAGATTCATACCCCCCTCTCCAGCCAACAACACAGGCCCAATTCTCAACTTCTTTTAATTTTTATTTTATCTTTTAATTTGTTTAATTATTTTATTTTTAAAATCAGTTTTAATTAAATCATAAAAATCAAAAAAGTTAAAAAAATTAGATTTAGTTGTTTTCTTATTAAACTTAATTTTGTTAATTAATTATATTAATATTTAAATTAGGGTAACTTTAAATTGTTTTCCACAATTAAAATTAGGTTAACTCTTGATTTAATTTTTCTCTTTTTTCTCAAATAAAACAAAAATACAAAAATAGGTTGTTTAGAATTAATTTTATTTTCAAAAATTAATGTAAAATAGGACTGAGGATTTTCTTTTAATTTAATTCTCCATTATTTTCTCAAATAACAAAACATGACAAAAAAACATTTTTTTTCTTTAATCAATCGCAAGTAGGATTAGTCAAAGGTTCAAAACCCTAACCTCCTTGCATTTAACTTACCGCGCGCATTTAATTCTTTTATTATTTTTGTAACTGTTTTGAGGATGTAATAGTTTTAATTAGGGTTTTTAAATTTCTGCAACTTTATTTACTGTCAACGACAATTATGTAACTGTCAAAGCCATGTAATAAGCGTAGGTTATTTTTTCCGCTTTTACTTTCCGTAAAAGTCTTAACTGTTAGATGTATGTTTAGGATTGTATGGGAAGAATGCATGACAAAATTAAAACGGTTAGAAAACCCTAATGTGAAAAGATAATAAACTGAAAATAAATCACTCGCACATATTCACTCTTAGGGTATACTCTCACTTTGGTTGCCTTCGGTAAACGATCATTAAGCATAGGGTGTCTTAGTGGTTGCCCTTCCGTCTAAAGAGATCAAATTGTGTCGTTCAAATGTTGCCTCGGAAATGTTGCCTCGAAAAGATCTTAAGACTCTAGGGTTACTACTAAAGTGTCCTAATATTGCTTTAGTGACCGTACGTCCCTTTCAAATTGACCCTTACAAATTCCAATGACGGTGCTACCTATTTCTCAATAGTAGGATAGCGTTGTCTAAAGGAAATAATAATAGAAACAATCTTTTTTTGAGTGGGTAGATGCTAGTAGGAACTTGCTCGAATCAAAAAATTTCACACTTACACTTTTCAAACAAATGTTCAAAACAACTTTATCACACCCTTGAGGACTGATACAAGGTTTATCACGAAGTAAAACATTTTTCAAAAACAAGCACACAAACACAAGCAATTTAAAAATGACCAAGTACCTAAGAGCCCATGGAAAACTATGGATAGAAAGGGTGCTAACACCTTCCCTTTCTATAATCTACCCCCCGTACTCAAAATCTCGAAAAAGGATTTTTTTTCTGTACTTTTTCCCTTTCCGGTTGGATGAAATAAAAGTCGATGGCGACTCTTGCTTACCACGGCATTTTGCGAATAAGAAAACACAAAATGCAAACCAGTAAAAAAAGTTGGTTCTGCCACCATATCACAGAACAGGCGACTCTGCTGGGGAATTATAAGTGGGGTATACCTTAGGATCTAGGTCATTAAAATTGCTTCTCTTGATTGCTTTGTTTTCTTTATTTTTAGGGTTTTGTTTGGGGTTACTATAGATCCTATACCCGGATCCGGGGGCACTCATTAGGTAAGTAGAAATAGACTGTGAGGGAACTGTATAGCATTGACCGATACGGTTGAAGCAGTAGCTACGTTGGTGTGGCACTTTGGTTGGTACCGGTATCCCTTGTGGTGAAACGAGGAGAATACGGGGCTGCTGCATGGTGTCGTGAAGCACTAACAAACCTTAGAACCTTAGTTGAACAACTTGGCCATTAGAAAGTAGCGAGATAGTCGGCCTCGGTGTAGAGCTGAGAATTGGTTGATACTCGATGCTACACTCATTGAGATCATATTTTCGGAATATTTCGTTCGCAAGAAAAGATTGCGTGAGCTGAAACCATGACCGATAAAGGATGGTCAGTGATATTGAGATCCTCTAGAACCCGGTTACTTTTCTAGGACAGGTTTGAAACCAACTTAACTTCAAGAGGGTATTACCTTTGACCTCATGCAAGCCTTAAACCTAAGGGCTTTGTGTGATTTGACTGTGTTTTCAATACCTGTAGTTTCTATACCTGTGGTTTATCATGACATCATGCATCATAACATGGCATTCATTCTTCATTACACTAACCATTTCAAAGACCAAAGGAATTTATCTTTGTTCTGTTTTGCAGATCATGGCTTCCATGCGTAGAAATATTATCCGAATCAGCTTTGTGAAGATACCTTCCCAACTCAAAGAGCTAATATCAAGAGTTTCTGAAACTTCTACTTTCATTAAGAGACACGGTCAACTTCTCAGCCTGGTTACTTCAAACTTTGATGAACAGATGATGAGCGTACTTTTTCAGTTCTTCGATCCGAAGCATCACTGCTTCACCTTTCCAGATTATCAATTGGTACCCATCTTGGAAGAATTCTATCATCTATTGGTCATTCCCATTCTTGAACAGGTAACCTTCACAGGTATAGAAGAAGTTCCTAAGCTAGAAGTCATTGCCTCAGCTTTGCATTTGAAACGGGCCGATGTGGTATCCAATTGGGAAACTCGAAGCGAAGTCGAGGGTTTTCTAGCCAAATTTCTGATAGACAAGGCTCAGCTATTTTGGGATGATATGGATTTTCAGGCTTTTGAGGAGGTATTTGATCTTCTTATCTATGGTTTAGTTCTCTTCCCTAATCCGGACTCCTTCGTAGATGTGAATGCTATCAAGATTTTTCTTTCTCGCAACCCTGTACCTACCTTGTTTGGAGATATTTTGCACACTCTCCATACTCGTACCATGAAGAGAAGAGGGACTCTTATGTGCTGCATGCCATTGTTGCCGAGGTGGTTTATTTCTCACCTCCCTAAGTATGTACCGAAGAACGAAGAAGGTTTGGGTTGGTCACAAAGGATAATGTCACTCGCTCATACGGATATTCTTTGGTGTTCCCGAGCTATGGAAGACATTGATTTTATTGACCGCTGTGGGGAGTACCCTAATGTCCCATTACTTCGTATCAGATGGGGTATAATCTACAATCCTTGTCTAGCTTTACGACAATTTGGTCATGCTCGAAGGGATGGTCCCCATAAGTTACTTCTTGAGGGCATTGTATTCAACTATGAGGATGATGTTAATGAGTATCGCCATAGGTTCTTACGAGCTTGGGGCATGGTAAACAGATATGACACCAAAGATTTGGGACCAAAGACTTCCATTCCTATGGAGCCTTACCTCCAATAGGTACGAGCTCGTTCCCAGAAGCTTATGATGCCTTATGTGGCCGTATTACCAGTGATTATGGAGCCCACTACTGAAGAAGGCATTCCTTACACGGTTCTCTATCCTTACATGCCCACTGATCTTGGGGAGTTACAGAGGTCTTGGATTCAGCTGAAGAATGAGCGAGATACTTACAGGGAACATTTCCATGATCAAGAGAGGAAGGTTTTAAAGCTCACCAGGAAGCTCCAGGAAGAAAGAGTGCTCAATGATTATATCAGCACAAAGAGAAAGCGTCCATGGGACTTTTGATTTTTCTTTTCTAGTTTCAGATTGGTTTTATTTACTTATTTGTAACGCCTTAAAGGCATTTTGAACCTTCAAATTTAAGCTAATAAAGTTTTTGTTTATTTTTGTTTGCAAATTTAAATTTCCCGAAGTCTTTGAAATCATTACATGCGCATCCCATTATCATATATATCATTACAGGTACTACTACAGGTTTCTCATCTTCTTCGCTGTTTATTTTATCAGAAATGTCTTCTGATCAAGCCATCAAACATCTTCAGGCACAGAACGCCCAGTTCCAACAGATGTTCATAAGTCTGGCAAAGGGACAGGAGGATCTGAAAGCCCTCATTCTGAAAGAGAGGAAGAAGAAGAAAAGGGCTGCCGGTATTCTGAACATGGGCCGAAGGTTTGGAGAGAGGTTGAAGCGACAAGTCGATCGTACCTCTTCATATAAGGAAGGGTAGAACCAAGAAGAAGAGAAGGACCCTAGTCCTGCAGTCTCTGACAATGATACTGATTATAATGATGAGCAATATCCTCCTGTTGAGGATAGATACAAGCAGTTAGAAGATCGTATGAGTGCCATGGAAGTTCAGAGGATACATGGATTAGATTTTGAAGAATTGGGTTTGGTGTCGGGAGTGGTCATCCCGCAGAAGTTCAAAGCTCCAGTTTTTACCAAATATGATGGGGTGTCCTGCCCAAAGCTCCATCTCTGCTCTTACGTCAGGAAGATTCAGCCCCATACCGCTGATAGAAATTTATGGGTGCATTTCTTTCAAGATAGTCTGTCTGGGACTCGGCTTGAATGGTTCTACCAGTTGGAGGGAGCCAGTGTCCGAAACTGGGAAGATCTTACTGCTGCTTTCTACAAGCAGTATCAGTACAATGTCGACCTTGCTCCCACTCGTACTCAACTCCAGAGTATGCCCATGGGTGCAGGTGAAGGTTTTAAAGATTATGCTCAAAAATGGAGAGACTTGTCTGGGAGAGTTCAACCCCCTTTGTCTGATAGGGAGTTGGTTGATATGTTTCTAGGAACACTATCAGGTCCATTTTTCAATCACTTAATCGGCAGCTCGTCATCTGGTTTCACCGAGTTGATTTTAACTGGAGAAAGAGTAGCAGCTGGAATTCGAAGTGGTAAAATATAGAAGGATGTCTCCTCGAGTTCATCAAATAAGCCTTTCGCTGGTAAGAAGGAAGCCAGTGCGGTCTATAGCCTCAGGGGCCAAAGCAGATCTGAACACCGTCAAACGGTAAATGTTGTAGTGATACCAAGACCCGCAGTTGCTCCACAATGCAATAATCAACAAAGGGTGGAAAGACCACAATGGCAGTTTACCCGCATCAACATGACTTTGGCTGACGTTCTACCTCATTTATTAAAATCCAACGTGGCAACCTTGAAAGAGGCTCCCAAGAATCTAAACACTACTTGAAGATGTGAAAAACACAAGAAAGGGAGGGGAAGAGTTGAATTGAAAACGTGAATTTAACCCCTTAAAGACACGATATTTTTATCCTGGTTCGTTTGATCTCAAACTACTCCAGTCCACCCGTCAAGGTGATTTCGCCTCTCTCCAACGAGGCCTTAATCCACTAATCTCAACAAGATTACGAAAGCTACTTTAACAACTATTAAAGTCTTCTTGAGTACAACCACAATCCGGTTAATCTCAAGGGACACTTTTTCAATATACTTATACAATATGTGTGTTGTTATTTTTCTAACAAAAACTGTTTATCACAACTGTGATAAATTACACAGAATTATAGCTTAGAAAAGTAAAATGAAATTGCTTGCAGCTTTGAATATGCGTGAGTGGTTATGTAGCAAATCTCTTGATTTTGGAAGCTGACTAAGTTTATATAGGCAGTGTAATGACGTTGATCATAAAGCATATTTAATGTCATTAACACACTTTCCTTTTGGAGAAGATCTTGTCTGAAGAAAGCCGTTGGAATTGATGCTATCTTGAATGATTAGTAACGCTTCAGAATCTTATCTCCTTTCTTGCTGATGACGCTTCAGAATACTGATGACTTGGATTGGTAAGTTCTTGTTCAGAATCAGAGTTTACTTTGATTAAGCGCAGGTTCTGGTCATCAATCTTCAGCGTATGTTCTGATTGCTTCAGTGTGTAGCACTTATGGCTTATCTTCTGATGCTGATATGATCAGAACTTCTGCATACATAAGACATAATTTTTAAGGTGCATATTTGTTCTTTGTATTTTATATTTTATTTTGTGTATTTTTTATCATCAAAACTCTAATTAAGGGTTGTAGAATCAAACTATGTCCTAATAATCTCCCCCTTTTTGATGATGACAAAACTAGATTTTTCAATTAAAAATAAAGAATAAAAGGTTTATAAGAAACTCCCCCTGAGTTGATTGCTTCCCTTAAGTTCGTTGAGCATCAGAGTTTAGCTTCATCTTTCATCGGAGTTTGTACCTGTTCAAGATTTTAAGAAGATAGAGGTTAAGTAATTCAGAATGTTTGAGACTTCTGTCTCAGTAAACCATTATTGAAAATCTTACTTTCTCCCCCTTTTTGTCATTTATCAAAAAGGCAATATAATCAGAGCCAAAATAGTTGAATTATATTAAAAACAATAAGCAATGATAAGTTCCAGAACATAAGTGGAAAAAAAACTAAGCATTACAAATACGAATGTAAAATAGAAAAAAAACTAAGAGGGAGGAGGAAGACGTGTGAACAAAGCTTCCAGCAAGCCCTTGATTTGGGTATTAGATTCTTCTTGTTTGCCCAAGATGCTCTTAATTTCTTTGTTTGTGTCCTCCTGCTTATCCAACCTTTCCTGGATAAGAGCATTTGCTCTCTTTAACTCTTCCAGAGTTTTCATGATTGAGGAAGGTGCTGGAGATTCTTCAATAGTTGGACGCTTCTCAGAGCATTCAGCAGCTTGTTCACAGTGAACCATTTCCTCTGTTGTGATCATCTCTTCTAGAGCAACAGTCAGGGAGAGACTTTCTGATTCTGGTTGAACTTCACCTGAGGGATGATGCTCTGACCAGGGAGCATATCCAGAGGGAGAATATCCTTCTTGATCAGATGGCTCAGAACTTGGTCTTCAAAAGCCTTTAGTTTAGCACTGAAATTTCGTTGAACCCATTCATAACTCTGTTCCTTTAGCTTTAGTGTTTCAGAACTCAGCCAGTTTCTGAATCTTGTCCATATATAATCAGAAGCAGCAGGATTAGTAATCTCTAAACTATCATACCTCAAGGAATTTATCCATTCCTGTACCCCTGTTTCAAAAATCAACAAATTTGTACCAACATCTGATTTGGTTTCCGTTGGTTTTGGTTTGGGAATGGCAGTTTTGTGAGAGATAGCAGTTAGTCTTTCCAGCGCAATTGGATCAGTGAAAATTCTTACGTTGTCAGCTGGACTGCTATTGGGTTAAGGAGTGGGAGTTTCAGGTATGATGATTGGACTGGTAGGGGAGTTTGGTGGTGTGGATTCCAACGATGAAGGAATTTCTGGAATGTCGTGGATGGTGAGAGGCATGCGAATGGCAAGTGGTTCAGTGATTCCAGGTATTGGGATTGTATCAGAATCTGAATGAGCTTCTTCATATTGGTTTGTTAAAACATGGTGATGTTATGGTTCATGGATATCAGAGGATTCATTCTCAGAAGATTGAGCTTCTAGTTGTTGTTGTTCAGGTTAAGGTGATGGTGGACGAGGAATATCTTATTGTGGAGAGAGAGGTTGTGGAATATCTGGTGTGGTATCATAGTTTGGATTATCAGGGAGTTAAGGATTTGGATTTTGTGGTACGGGAGCTGAAAGGTCTTGGTCAAATGAATCAATATCAGACAGAACTTTGGCAAGTTCTGGTTGAGTTTGTTCAGGGTTTGGATTATGAGAAAGGGGGTGAGTTTCATTCAGACCTAGAGTTTCTGATGGATCAAACCCTATGTCAAAGTCTTCAAATGTTTGTGGGGTTGGATGTTCTGGTTGAGTAGTCATGGTTTCAGATGTTGATAAATTAATTGATTATAAAACAGGAACAGAGGAAGGATTACCTTTCTTTTTGGCAGCTTTTGGAGTCCTCTGAGATGGTCCTTCTGCTGCAGCTTTCCTCTTCTTGGTCTTCTTCAGAACAACTTCTGGAGCAGCCTGATGCAAGTCCTGGATATTAATTTCTGGTCCAGTACCATTTGCCTTACAAGCATCCATATATCTGACTATTATTTCTGGCTTGGAGTCAATCTCAGAGAAAAGAGGAAAATCATCTAGAGGAATTCTTCTTGAAATGATGGTTGCAAAAGAAGTAACGTTGGGTTCCTTCTTGATATTCTCAATGATTTTCATCTTCTTCAGATTTTTTGCGTTCAAAGGCTTCCCAACAGTTGCTTCCAGTGAGCTGATTTCCTGAGCTTCAGTCAAATGCTCTATCAGCCTATTCTCTGTCAGAATATCTAATATGAGTCTTCCTAAGGGTATCCAGTCCCTTTTGGTACGTTCATCTTCTCTTGTTTCCTTTACACTAGTTCTAAGATGATTAAACAACAAGTGTGAGAGGTTTACCTTAGTCTTCTTTGAAATAAAATAGATCAGAAACTGCTGATCAATGTTGATATAATCAGGAGAGCTAGTTGGCTTCCTCTGGTTGATACACCCCAAAATTATTTTAGCCCAAATTCTGTGATGATCCTTCATATCTCTGATTTTGCTGGAGGGAAGTCCAAGAGTAAATATTTCCCTTGCAATAGAAGCTACATCAGAGCATCTTTCAGCCATGTCCATACATCTGACACTGCCACCATTGTAACCAATAAGCCTTGAAATTAGGTCATCTGTAATGACAATTTTCTTCCCCATGACATAAGAGGTAACTTGATGATTTGAAGAAGAAGCATGTATCCAGAATTCTTTGACAAGAATTGGAAATGTTGGCCCTAGAAGACGATCAAAGTATCTGTTCCAACCTTGAGCATTGACGTCTTCATACAGATTGAAGCCGTTTTCTTGCAAGCTTTCAAAGTCAATAATCAGTTCTGAAGGAACTTCCAGATTATCAATTGAAGTGAGTAGTGTTCTGTAAGGTTCTTCGTACTGTTCCATTGAAGCAGTTTCCTGAGTTCTGAAGTTTTGGATGCTTGAAGAAGCCATTGTTCACACAAGATTTGAGAAAGATGAAAGGGTTTTTTGAAAGTACGAACTAGAAACGATAGAAATTATTGAGAGAGTAAAAGTGAAGGAATGTAAAGAGTAAAATTTGAGTTTAAATAGTTTTTCTTGAAAACATAAACAGTAATAAAGAGAAATAATTAGTCATGATTATAAGAATTAATGATAGCTAAAATTATAGGATTCAGAAAGATACTGGAACGGTTACCCATGACGTGTGTCTCAATGCACCCAATCAGCGATTTTGACCTTCCAAAAAAGTGTACGCGTGTTCAGCCTCAAAAAGTATCTGATGAATGGATGACAACTGCTTGATTATGTGAACAACACACTTCTATCCTTGAAATGAAACGTTCAGATTTTTATGGATAGACTTTGATGAAATATGTACTTCTAAAACTCTGAAGGCAGGTTTATCAGTAGTTCACAGAAAATAACAAAATTGATGGTATAAGATATGTAAATAAAACAATTTATTCTGGGCATAGCTTCATGCTGAGATGCTTCAGAATGAAGTTAAACCTATCTTCAGAAAGAGGTTTTGTAAAGACATTATCCCATTGATGGTCTGTGTCAATGAATTTTAAGTTAAGAATCCCTTTCTGAATATAGTCCCTAATAAAATGATGTTTTATTTCTATATGCTTAGCCCTAGAATGCAGAATTAGATTTTTACTGAGACAAATAGCAGAAGTATTGTCACAGAGGATAGGAATGTTACTCTCAAATATATTGAAGTCTTCAAGTTGACTTTTCATCTAGAGCATTTGCGTACTACATCCAGCATCTTCTATGTATTCAGCTTCTGTTGTTGATAGTGCTATTGTGGATTGTCTCTTGCTAGACCATGAGATCATATTTTCTCCCAGAAACTAGAAGCTTCCAGAAGTGCTTTTACGTTCTACTCTGTCTCCAGCAAAGTCAGCATCACAATATCCTACTAAGCTGTAATCATTTGATTTTCTATAAAACAAACCCGGATTAGCAGTATCTTTCAGATACTTGAAAATTTGCTTAACTGCTGCTAAGTGAGATTCTCTAGGATCTGATTGGAATCTAGTACAAATGCTAACACTGAATAAAATGTCAATCCTTGAAGCCGTCAGATAGAGAAGAGAACCAATCATACCTCTTTAGACCTTCTGTTCTACCTTTTTACTTACCTCTTCCTTTCCCAGAATGCATGTGGGATGCATTGGAATCTTTGAGGGCTTACATTCTGAGAGATCAAATTTCTTCAGTAGTTCCCTGACATATTTGCTCTGATGAATGTAAGTTCCTTCTGGAGTTTGGTTTATCTGAATTCCCAAAAAGAATTTGAGTTCCCCCATTAGGCTCATCTCCAACTCTGCCTGTATACATTTAGCAAACTCTCTTCCCAGAGAGGGTTTAGTAGATCCAAATATAATTTCAGCAACATAAATTTGACATACTAACATTTCATTCTTAACTGTTTTACAGAATAAGGTTGTGTCCACTTTCCCTCTGGTGAATTCCTTTTCTAACAGAAAGTGACTTAGTCTTAAATACCAAGCTCTGGGAGCTTGTTTCAGACCATATAGTGACTTCTTTAGTTTGAAAACATATTCTGGATTTCTGGAATTCTCAAAACCATGAGGTTGGTGCACATATACCTCTTCATCTATATAGCCATTTAAGAATGCGCTTTTGACATCCATCTGATACAGAGTGATGCCTTTATTAACAACAAATGATATTAAAAGTCTGATAGATTCTAACCTGGAGACTGGAGCAAAGTTTTTTGTATAGTCTATCCCCTCTTGCTGACTATAACCTTGTGCTACCAGTCGTGCTTTGTTTCTGATGAATTCACCTTGCTTGTTCAGTTTTTTTCTGAACACCCATTTTGTACCAATGACGTTGAATCCTTTTGGTTTGGGAACCAGCTCCCATACGTCATTTCTGGTGAATTGATTTAGTTCCTCTTGCATTTCCAGAATCCAATCATTGTCCAGAAGTGCTTCATCAATTGTTGTTGGTTCAATCAGAGAGACCAGACCCATGAGGGATTCTTCAGAGTTCCTGAATGTTGATCTTGTTCTGATTGGATCATCCTTCTTTCCCAGTATTGTATCTTCTGGGTGATCAATGCTACTTCTGGGTAGTCTTTTCTGGAGTTGATCAATAGACGGTGCTGGATTGCTTGTAGTGACTCTTTTTGATGTTGAGGGAGTGTCTCTGTTGAGAACTTCTGATGAATTGTCTTCAGTACCTGTGAGTTCAACTTCCATGCCTGCAAGGAGTTCATTCTGCTTTGACTCTTGAGAGTCAAGCTTATCATCAAACCTAACACTGATTGACTCTTCAACAATCTGTGTTTCTGTATTGTATACTCTGTACCCTCTTGAGCGTTTAGAGTATCCTAACATAATACACTTTTGTGCTTTAGAGTCAAACTTGTTCAAATAATTTTTTGTATTCAGAATAAAACATGTACATCTAAATGGATTAAAATAAGAAATGTTGGGCTTTCTGTTCTTCCACAATTCATATGGAGTCTTTTCCAGAATAGGTCTTATGGAGATTCTATTCTGAATGTAACACGCTATGTTAATTGTCTCTGCCCAGAAGATCTTAGCAACGTTGGTCTCGTTGATGATGGTTCTGGCCATTTCTTACAATGTTCTGTTCTTTCATTCTACAACTCCATTTTGCTGAGAAGTTCTAGGACAAGAGAAGTCATGCAAAATTCCTTTTTCATTAAAGAATAATTCAAAAATTTTATTTTCAAATTCTCCACTATGATCACTTCTGATTTTTACAATTCTAAGATCCTGTTCATTCTGAACTTGGTTGCAGAAGGTAACAAACACAGAGTGTGACTCTTCCTTGTGTCTTAAGAACTTTACTCATGTCCATCTGCTATAGTCATCTACGATTACTAACCCATACTTCTTGCCACTGACTGAAGCAGTTTTTACAGGTCCAAATAAGTCAATGTGCAAAAGTTCTAATGGCTTAGAGGTGGAAACAACATTTTTGGATTTGAAAGCAAGTTTTGCAAATTTGCCATTCTGACATGCTTCACATAGAGCATCTCAGTTGAACTTCAAATTAGGAAGTCCTCTGACCAGATTAAGTTTGTTGATCTGGGATATTCTTCTCATACTAACATGCCACAATCTTTTGTGCCAGACCCATTGCTCGTTGTTAACAGAACATAGACATTTTACATTCTGACTCTTTAGTTCAGAAAGTTTTATTTTATAAATGTTGTTTTTCCTCTTTCCATTAAATAGGATAGTCCCATCTTTCTGACTAACAGCTTTGCATGAATTTTGATTGAAGATTATATCATAACCATTATCACCTAATTGACTTATGGATAACAGGTTATGAATTAATCCATCAACTAATAAAACATTACTTATAGAGGGAAGATTTCCATTACCTACTGTTCCAGAGCCAATGATTTTTCCTCTCTGATTTCCTCCAAAGCCCACGTAGCCTCCAGTCTTAACTTCCAGGGTTTGGAACATATGCCTTCTTCCCGTCATGTGTCGCAAGCAGCCAGAGTCCATGTACCATGATTGGTGTCTTAGCCTTGCTGCTAAAGATATCTACCACATGTATGATTTTATCCTTAGGTACCCACATTTTCTTGGGTCCTGATTTGTTAGTTTTACCAAAGTTCTGATTGAATTTTGGTTTGACAGAATAATCACTACTTGTGTATTTTATGTCATATGTGTGCCCATATATAAAATGTGAATTGAGTGGTGTGCGTTTTATAACTAAGTCCATGGCATTTTTTTGTGTGGCTACCTTACCTTGATATCCTATCCCTTTTCTACCATTTCTGCTAACTTCATAGATCATTGAAGCCATGTTGATTCTGTCTATGTTTTTAGCTAGAAACTTCTGAAAGCTGTGATCATACTCTTTGATGATCTCATCAGCATTGGTGGGAGTTTCAAAGATTGTTTCCTTCTGAGAATTTTGCAAATCATTTTCTAATTTTGAAATTTTTTCTCTTAACTCAGAATTCTCCAATATGAGACTCTCAGACTTTTCAGAGTCAGAAGCAAGATTCCTTTTCAGGTTCCTGAATTTGACTCTGATTTGCTGATACCTTTCCAAAAATTCATTTAGACTTTCTGCGAGTTCAACCTTAGTAAAGTTTATGGTAAAGTCAGGGAATACCTCTTCAGTGTCTGATTCTGAGTCTAAACCAGAAGCTTCACTGTCTTCTGATACGTTTGCCATGAGAGCTATGTTTGCTCTTTCATCATCTGATTCTGAGTCAGCTTCAGATGTGTCAGAATCATCCCATGTAGCCATGAGGCTTTTCTTTTTTTCCTTTAGAAACTTCTTTTTGGGCTTTTCCTTCTGAAGCTTTGGGCAATCACTTTTGTAGTGCCCTTGCTCATTACATTCATAGAAGATGATGTCCTTGTTGTTTTGCTTTCTGTATCCTGGAGAACCTTCAGATCTTCTGTGTCTAGAGGAAGACTCAGATTTTTTGTATCTGGAGGAGGATTCATTTTGATTCTCTGATCTTCTGGGATTTCTAAACTTCCTTTGTCTCTGCTTCCACAGTTGGTTCACCCTTCTGGAGAGGAGAGACAGTTCATCTTCTTTTAATGAGGATCCATCAGAGGTTTCTTCCACATCCTGCAAAACCTTAGAGTCATATTTTCTGTTAGATTTTAAAGCTAATGGCTTACCTTGCTTTTGAGGCTCATCTTCTTCTAGCTCCATCTCTTGACTTCTGAGGGAGCTAACAAGTTCCTCCAGAGAAATTTTGTTGAGATCTTTGGCTAGCTTAAGTGCGGTGACCATTGGCCTCCATTGTTTAGGCAAGCTTCTGATGATCTTCTTAACGTGATCAGCAGTAGAATACCCTTTGTCAAGAACCTTTAGTCCAGCAACAAGAATTTGAAATCTTAAAAACATAGTTTCTATTGATTCACTATCTTCCATCTTGAATGCCTCATACTTCTGAATGAGCTCAATGGCCTTGGTTTCTTTAACTTGAATGTTGCCTTCATGCGTCATTCTCAGAGAGTCAAACATATTCTTGGCAGTTTCTCTGTTTGATATTTTATCATATTCTGAATATGAGATGGCGCTGAGGAGAATTGTTATGGCCTTGTGGTGGTTTCTGAATTCATGCTTTTACTGATCAGACATCATTTTCTTGTCTATCTTCTGACCACGTCCATCCACTGGATGCATGTGTCCATCAGTCACCATGTCCCACAGATCAGCATCATGGGACATAAAGAAACTCTCAATTCTGTCTTCCCAATAATCAAAGTTTTCTCCATCAAAGACTAGAGGTTTGCCACTGAATCTGTCCTTGTCTTCATGGTTGTCATTGCTGATGTTTTGGCTTGGTCCCACCATAGTGTTTTTCTGAAGCTTGGATCTTGTACTGACACGGTTAAGTGTTTAAGCTCAGAACCAGGCGCTCTGATGCCAATTGAAGATGTGAAAAACACAAGAAGGGGGGTGAATTGAAAACTTGAATCTAAACGCTTAAAGACACAATATTTTTATCCTGGTTCGTTTGATCTCAAACTACTCCATTCCACCCGTCAAGGTGATTTTTCCTCTCTCCAACGAGGTCTTAATCCACTAATCTCAACAAGATTACAAAAGCTACTTTAACAACTGTTAAAGTCTTCTTGAGTACAACCACAATCCGATTAATCTCAAGGGACACTTTTTCAATATACTTATACAATATGTGTGTTGTTGTTTTTCTAACAAAAACTGTTTATCACAACTGTGATAAATTACACATGATTATAGCTTAGAAAAGTAAAATGAAATTGCTTGCAGCTTTGAATATGCGTGAGTGGTTATGTAGCAAATCTCTTGATTTTGGAAGTTGACTAAGTTTATATAGGAAGTGGAATGACGTTGATCATAAAGCATATTTAATGTCATTAACACACTTTCCTTTTGGAGAAGATCCTTCCTGAAGAAAGCCGTTGGAATTGAAGTTGTCTTGAATGATTAGTAACGCTTCAGAATCTTATCTCCTTTCTTGCTGATGACGCTTCATAATACTGATGACTTGGATTGGTAAGTTCTTATTCATAATAAGAGTTTACTTTGATTAAGTGTAGGTTCTGGTCATCAATCTTCAGCGTATGTTCTGATTGCTTCAGCGTGTAACACTTATGGCTTATCTTCTGATGCTGATATGATCAGAACTTCTGCATACATAAGACATAATTTTTAAGGTGCATATTTGTTCTTTGTATTTTATATTTTATTTCGTGTATTTGTTATCATCAAAACTCTAATTAACGGTTGTAGAATCAAACTATGTCCTAACACTACCTCTCCCAGATACAATCCCAACGCGCGATGCGCCTACCATTCGGAGAGTCCTGGCCACGATACAAATGATTGCTGGGCTCTGAGAAACAAAGTACAAGACTTGCTTGAAGCCAAGGAGATAGATTTCGATGCTCCAGAAAAGCCGAATGTTATAACTTCTCCCATGCCCAAACATGGTCGTGGAGTTAATGTTGTTGACGCTGATTTGTTTGTGACCTCTGTTGAAGAAATTTATACTCCTCTTCTGACTGTTAAGAAGAATTTGTTGTTGGCCGGTTTATTTTTGGGTTGTGGTGAAGGTTTCCACATGTGTTCGATTCTACCTTCTGGTTGTCGTTTGTTGAAGTCAGGTGTTCTGCGCCTAATGGATAATAAAGAGATTTTGTTCGAGAACATTGTGATCCCTGTTGTTCCCATTGAAGACGTTGCTATTATAACCATTTCCGCCAATCCTTCCAAGGTTTCCTCGAGAAGACCTGTTAGGATTACACCTGTTCAAAGAATTGCTCCGCTGATAATCACTGTTCTTGGTCCCATCCTGTACACCTCAGACAAGGTTGTCCCATGGCATTATGGTGCTGATGTGTACTATCATGGCATTAAGCAAGATCTGAAGAATGAAGAAGCTGATACTGATGTCAGTAATATTGTCGGGACTAGTAAGGTTACCCGAAGTGGAAGGGTTTTATCTCTTGAGATTACTCTGAAGATCATTAAGCCTACTATTATTCCAACTGTTGCTCCAACCAGCACTCCTGACATTTCTCGTGTTCCTACTCCAGTTATTACCCCTGTTGCTGAGCCATCTGGGACTCAGGGCAAGGAAATTATTGGTGAGCCTTCCCGGACAGAGGCACCTAAGAAAATCATTGTGGAAGCCTATAAACAAGAAATAGAAGAAATACAGAAAATCATTAAGAAGAGAGACTATAATGTGGTTGAGCAGCTAGGGAAGACCCCATCAAAGATATCCATGTTGTCTCTGTTGTTGTGTTTTGAAGCCCATGCGAAGGCTTTGATTGCATTTCTCAAGACTGCGCATGTGCCATAGGAAACTTCATCAGATCAGTTCAGAGATTGTGTGACCAGCCTAACTGTTGACAATGGGCTGGGTTTTTTAGATATGGATCTGACACCGAAAGGAAGGAAGCATAATGATGCTCTGTATGTCTCTATTGAGTGCGGGGGAACCACTATGGCTCATGTGCTGGTAGATACCGGGTCTTCATTGAATGTTCTGCCAAAGAAAGCGTTGGACCGTTTAGATTGTGAGGGTTTGACTCTAAAGCCTAGTAACATTATGGTAAGGGCTTTTGACGGATCGAAGAGAATGGTGCACGGGGAGGTGGACATCCCTGTCAAAGTGGGTTCTCATACTTTTGGGTCCACCTTCTACGTAATGGATATCAGTCCGTCGTATTCTTGCTTGCTGGGTCGCCCTTGGATCCATGAGGCTGGGGCAGTTACTTCCACACTCCATCAAATGCTGAAGTATCCGGTGAAGGGAAAGATTGTCACAGTGCAAGGTGAAGAAGAATATATGGTGAGTCACCTCAATTCCTTCCGCTACGTAGAGATGGACGGAGAATTCATAGAAACTCCTTGTCAGGACTTCGAAGAGTTCCCTTAGATCTTGGCATCAACTGAAGTTACTACCAACAAACCTCCGTTGAAGATGGCTTCTCTCAAGGACGCCAGGACTGTGGTTGAAGAAGGTGGGTGTACCAATTGGGGTCAGCTCCCTGATTTCACTCACAAAACTGACAAATTTGGTTTGGGCTTTACTACAGGGGCTCAAAGGGCTGTTAGGCGCACTCGGGGCTGGAAGACCTCCTCTACACATTAGCAATTGGGGAATTAATGCAATTGAAGACAGTGAAGAGGATTCAGACATCGACAGCTGGATCTACCCAACAACCAACGGTGAACCGAATAACTGGACGACTAGGGACTTCATACCTGTTTCTTTTATTCCATAGTAATTGACTCATTTGTTCTAAGATTTGTAATAAACAGTTTGAAACTTTATGGCACGGTGCCTTGCCCAAAGCACCTTGGCTTTTCTTGTGAGTGATATTATTTGTCATTTCATATATCATTAATAAAGCATTGGACGTTTCTTGCATACAAATTTTGCGCTCCTTGTTTTTCTTTTCTGTCTCTCACTTTATCAAAATAGTTATTCTCTTACACACACTCACATATCATACTGCAGATCCATATCCACTCTGGATCCCATTGGTAACAGCTCTGCTATTTCCAGTTATGACTTCAAAAATCCGATCAACCAAGCCAAGGACGAAGGTGAGGATTATTGTGAGGTGTCTGGAGAACTTGCTAGACTATTACAGCAGGAAGAAAGGGCCATACAGCCTCATGAAGAGCCAGTTGAGTCAGTGAATTTGGGTACAGAGGAAGACAGGAAAGAGGTTAAAATAGGTGTGAATATGGAGCCTAGTGTCAAACAACGGTTAATATAGATGCTACACGACTATGTTGAGATCTTCGCCTGGTCCTATAAATACATGCCTGGTTTGGACACTGATATTATGGTACATCGCCTGCCGACTAAAGAAGACTGCCCTCTGGTAAAGCAAAAGGTCCGGCATATGCACCCTGAAATATCATAGAAAATCAAGGCAGAGGTCATGAAATAGTTCGACTCAGGATTCTTAGCTGTCACTTCTTATCCGCAGTGGGTTTCCAACATCGTTCTGGTACCTCAGAAGGACGGTAAGGTACAGATGTGTGTGGACTACAGAGATCTGAACAGGGCAAGCCCCAAGGATGACTTCCCACTTCCTCACATTGATGTTCTAGTCGACAACACCGTGCAGCACAAGATCTTCTCCTTCATGGATGGTTTTTCTGGCTACAACCAGATCAAGATGGCTCCTGAGGACATGGAGAGGACAACCTTCGTTACACAGTGGGGAACCTTCTATTATAGGGTAATGCTTTTTGGCTTGAAGAATGCTGGGGAAACTTATCAGCGTGCCATGGTCGCTTTGTTCCATGATATGATTCACCACGAGATCGAGGTTTATGTTGATGACATAATAGCCAGGTCCTAGACTGAGGAAGAGAACCTTGATCATCTCCAGAAACTTTTTGACAGGTTGAAGACGTACAAGCTGAGGTTGAATCTGAACAAGTGTACCTTCGGGGTAAGGTCTGGTAAGCTTCTGGGTTTTGTTGTCAGTGACAAAGGTATTCAGGTAGACCCTGCAAAGGCAAAAGCCATACAAGAGATTCCAGCTCCCCGTGCAGAAAAAGAAGTTAGAGGTTTCTTGGGACGCCTGAATTACATCGCCAGGTTCATTTCACATATGACTGCTACTTGTGAGCCAATCTTCAAGCTGCTGAAGATAGATCAACTGTTAAAATGGAATGATGAATGCCAGACTGCTTTTGAAATAATCAAAGAATACCTTTAAGAACCACCAATTATGATGCCTTCAGTCAAAGGAAGACCTTTGATATTATACCTGACGGTGCTAGACAGTTTAATAGGGTGTGTGCTGGGGCAGCATGACGAGTCTGGTCGAAAAGAGCATGCAATTTACTACCTTAGCAAAAATTTTACCGACTGTGAGACCCCATACTCATTGCTCGAGAAAACTTGCTGCGCTTTGGCATGGGCTGCTCGGGGACTTAGACAGTATATGCTGGCTCACACTACCTTGTTGATATCAAAGATGGATCCGATCAAATATATTTTCGAGAAGCTCACCTTATCCAGAAGAATGGCAAGATGGCAGATGATCTTAACCGAGTACGACATCCAATACACAACCCAAAAAGTAATCAAGGGGAGTGTATTGGCGGATCATTTGGCGCATCAGGCCGTGGATGACTACCAGTCCATGAAT
Source organism: Vicia faba (assembly GCA_948472305.1). NCBI lineage: Eukaryota > Viridiplantae > Streptophyta > Magnoliopsida > Fabales > Fabaceae > Vicia > Vicia faba. The sequence continues at coordinate 1,296,021,786 of OX451740.1, forward strand.
TTTGAATTCCCATATGAGAATATCATGTTGGTAACGAACTGCAAAGAACCTGGACCAGATGAAGGACCCGAGGAGGGATCCCAATGGTCTATTTATTTTGATGGTGCCTTGAACGCATTGGATAATGGCATTAGCGCTGTAATTATATCTCCTGAGGGCTGTCATACTCCGTTCACCGCTCGATTATGTTTTAACTGCACCAATAATATGGCAGAGTATGAAGCGTGTATCATGGGTCTTCGAGCTGCTATTGACCTGAGGATTAAGTTGTTTAGTGTATTCGGAGATTCTGCTATGGTAATAAGTCAGGTCAAAGGCGAGTGGGATACGAAGCACCCGAATCTTATTCCTTACAAAGAGTATGTACTGACATTGCTCCCACACTTTGAGGAGGTAACCTTTGAACATTTCCCAAGAGAGGAGAATCAGTTAGCAGACGCGCTAGCTACTATGTATTCTATGTTCAAAGTCAGGTGGGACAATGAAGCTCCCCGGGTCATAATCGAGAGGTTGGACGAACCTGCACATTGCTGTGACATTGAGACTAAAGAGGTAGCAGATAAACCCTGGTTTCACGAGGTAAAGAGGTATCTTGAGGCTCAAGAATACCCCGAGGGGTCATTTGTTAATGATAAGAAGTTTCTGAGAAGGTTCGCTGCAAAGTTCTTCATTAGTAATGGAAACCTCTATAAGCGTAACCATGATTCAACCATACTGCGGTGTGTAGACAAGAGCGAGGCAGAAAGGATCATGGCAGAGTTACATGAAGGTACCTTCGAAACTCATTCCAGTGGACATACCATGGCGAGGAAAATCCTACAGGCAGGATATTAGTGGTCCACTATGGAAGCCGATTGTTATCAACACTCTCGAACTTGTCATAAGTTCCAAGTCTATGTTGATAAGGTGCATGTACCTCCGGTTCCCCTGAATGTTTTGACGGCTCCCTGGCCTTTTACGATGTGGGGTGTTGATATGATTGGCGAAATCAGACCTACCACGTCTAACGGGGATCGCTTCATTCTGGTAGCCATTGATTACTTTACGAAGTGGGTTGAGGCAGCTTCCTTTGCTACAGTAACCAAGAACGTTGTGGCGCGGTTCATCCGATACAATCTGATCTGTCGATATGGTGTCCCATAGAGAATTATTATTGAAAATGGTACAAATCTCAATAACACAGTGATCACCGAGCTCTGCAAACAGTTCAAGATTCAGCATCATAACGCTTCTCCCTACCGGCAGAAGATGAATGGGGCTATTGAAGCAGCTAACAAGAACATCAAAAAAATTGTGCAGAAGATGATGGTGACATACAAAGACTGGCACGAGATGTTACCATTCGCTCTTCATGGGTACCGTACCTCAGCACGGACGTCGACAGGGGAAACACCCTACTCTTTGGTGTATGGCATGGAGGCAGTCCTACCCATCAAAGTCCAAATACCCTCTCTCAGGATTATGAAGAATGCGGGTTTGAACGAAGACGACTGGATCCAAACCCGACTTGATCAGCTGAATCTAATCAATGAAAAGAGACTTACTGCTATCTGTCATGGTCAGACGTATCAAAAGCGAATGATCAAGGCTTTTAACAAGAAAGTCAGACGTCAAGAATATCAAGTCGAGGATCTAGTGATCAAACGCATCATACTACCACAAGGTGATCCTAGGGGCAAATGGACCCCCACATACGAAGGGCCATTTATGGTTAAGAACATTTTTCTCGGGAGGAGCTATGATTCTAACCACCATGGAAGGTGACGACCTTCCTCACCCCGTCAATGCAGACATAGTGAAAAGATACTACGCATAATCAAAGACCCGCTAGGTTGACTGGCCTAGGAAAAAATAAGGGCTTCCCTGCGAACCAAAAGGTTTCGGGCAAAAGTAAGGGATGAAAATGAAAAACTGTACACCTGGCAAGTCAAAAACCTGAAAGGCGACTTGGGAAAAAAACGGTATCCCGGTTGACTAAAAACCAGAAAGGGCGGTCCAGGAAAAAATTTGGGATCAAAGCGTAACACTATGTCTCATTGGATCATCTCCCAACCAGACTTCGGTATCAACTATCAAGCTCGGACAGCGCCAATCAATCTGATAAACCTTCGGCCAAGTAGCAAGGTGATGAGACGCTTAAAGATATAAAGGTAATAGCAGAGTTGGAACCCAATGGGATTGTTTCACATAACTGTTTTCTTTTTTTTTTACAAATTGTAATTTCTTTCGGTGGCGTTCTCTTACTAGGACGCCAGCCTCTTTGTACAAAAATTCCTATTACGGGCCAATTGCAAAATTTAATACAATTCATTTTCACAAGAAATTTCATTTTGTTTTTTTTCTTTTTCTGTTTTGTTTTGCAAGAACGTCCAATGATTCATTTTTTTATATATGCATTTGAAAATAATGGTTGTTTATAAATATTTACACAAGAAACAAAAGACGATTACTCGTAATGCCAAAAACAGGGAAAACAAGAAGTGCCCAAACCTTACAGTTACTCTGCCCATCAGGTACCGGGATAGAGCCAGCTGGAGAACATGAGTAGTGGTACATACACTCCCCACAGAGTAAAAAGTATCCAAAGACAGTAATGTTAGCTTTCCTGAACAGGACATAACTCTCCCCAGCTGAGGTTCACAATCGCGAGTGAGTCAGTAAATATTTCCCCAAGCAGATTTTATTTCTCTCACAAGCAGAAACTCAATCTCCGACATAATTCATTATCACCCGCAACAGAAATTCATCCCCAGCTGAGTTTATTTCTCCAAATCAGCAGATCTATCAACAGAGTATCTCCTCTCTAACAGAGTTATTCCCCACAGAGTTATCCTCAGACAGGGTCTCTTCCGGCATAATATTCACCAGCCGAACGGATGTGAATCCCCAGCTAGTCATCTTTGTTCACCATCCCCAACAGAAGTAGACGAACTATGGTTTTTTACAGCAGTCAAGAATACCATTTCTCATACTCTCCAAACAGTAGTCATGGATTTATTTTCCCGGACTCAGATTATTACGTCAACATTTCATGTTCATACTTCATGACATGTGCATAAGTTACATATAACATAATCTCAGTTATTTTGAGAACCTCATCACAATGCATCTCATGCATCACACATAACTAACCCTGTATTCAGGAAAGACAGTTATTATCAACAATTTCCAGCAGGTCCATGATCAACACTCGAAGCTAAATAGAGTAATCATCGGTGCGACAAATGCAACCTTAGGCAGGTTCCTCACAGAAGTCCTACATAAAACTAGCACAACGCAAGCCCTACTATCAAAGATTTTCATCTCAAGGTAATCCTACGACCCAAGTTCCTTCTCAAGCCCTACTATCCAGGATTTCATCTCGAAGTAACCCTACTATCTAGGTTCCTTCTCACAGCCCTACTACCCAGGCTTTCATGTCGAAGTAACCCTATGATCCAGGTTCCTTCTCACATCCCTACTATCTAGGCTTTCATGTCGAAGTAACCCTACTATCCAGGTTCCTTCTCACAGCCCTACTATCCAGGCTTTCATCTCGAAGTAACCCTACTATCCAAGTTCCTTCTCACAGCCCTATTATCCAGGCTTTCATGTCGAAGTAACCCTACTATCTAGGTTCCTTCTCACATCCCTACTAGCAAGGCTTTCATGTCGAAGTAACCCTACTATCCAGGTTCCTTCTCACAGCCCTACTATCCAGGCTTTCATGTCTAAGTAACCCTACTATCCAGGTTCCTTCTCACAACCCTATTATCCAGGCTTTCATGTCCAAATAACCCTATTATCCAGGCTTTCATCTCAAAGTAACCCTACTATCCAGGTTCCTTCTCAAGCCCTACTATCCAGGCTTTCATCTCGAAGTAACCCTACTATCCAGGTTCTTTCTCATAACCTTACTATCCGGGTTCTTCCTCTCTTATCCCCAGACAGCAGTCCACAATGCTGTAATACCGGGACCCAATCAAACACGATTGGTTTCGCATCTCTCCAGTAAGTTGCGGTGCAGCATATACCCCGACCAGATACGCAGTTCACTTCTGCTTCCCGAAACCGGAGTTATCCCCCAGTATAATAACGGATAACTGAAGCTCCTAAAACTCTATTTCTCCCAAGATAGAGACTAGCATTCCCCAGTGAAGTCCTCCTCAACAACAGGTATACGGGTTCTCGCAAAGGAATCTCTTATGCAATCGACACCTCTTCGGATGGCATCTTTAAGCCCATCCCCGACAATCATCAATCCTTAACTTCCAAATGGCATTTGTAAGCCCATTCTCGATAGCCCCTATCAGTGCCACTTCATGCGAGTGCAAATTTCCGGGAACTCTAGTGTTCAATCATATTCCACCTTCAGATCACGAAAGGCAGACGAGCCAATCTACATCTTCAGGTTTAAGAAGATTGAACAGGGGCAGCTGTTGTACCCCAAAATTTTCCCTCCCATATTTCTCAACACATGGCAAGTGAGGTCCCCAAATTGCTCAAGGAAGATCAAGAATTGACTAGACAAGCTCTCTCCTAAGGCAGTATACCTCAAATTAGGGTTTCAATCTTCATCAAGATGTGTGAACCACAAAGGACTCAAATTCTCACCATTTTCCTAATATGTTCTCAAGATCACCCATGTCAAGTTTCAAGCCTTGCAGAAGAAGTTTGCTCAGTCAATTGCTCAAATGCCTGAAAATCAACTGTACTAGGTCAAAAGTCAATTGTGGCCCACATACAGTCAAACTTCAAGATTTTTGGTCAAAATCCTCATTTTGAAGTATCATCCATCATTTTATCAAGGTTTGATCATGATTCCTCAAGGATTTCTCACAATTCATCAAAACCCAAAAGTTGCTAAATTAAGGTTTTATAGGAAAAGTCAACTCAACTTTGACCAAGCATAACTTTCTCATAATTTATCAGAAATGACCCATCCAAAGCTCATTTTGAAGAGGATTCAAATCCCCTAAAATTCATCTTCATCTCCCAAGTCCAGAATATGCACTCACAAAACAATATGAATTTTGACATTATAGGTCCTTTTGAAAAGTCAACAAAAACACCTTTTGGGTTAAAGCTTCATACATGAACATGGAAGACTCAATTGAGATGAGACCAAAAGGGTTGTTTAGAGGACATCCTAAGATTTCTAAAAAGTTCAAGAACACCTCTCTATGTTTAAAATTGAGAGAGTTATGCATTGGCCGAGTTGACCATTTTTGCAAAATTCCCAAAAGTCAAATGTGCTCAAATTTGCATTTTTTGCTAAATGGGCCCAACTTTTTATGCTTGCACCTAAATTATAATGTGGTCCACGACTAAAATGTTCACTCACCCATTATGTGCTTAATTTTTCAATTTATTTTTATTTTTCATTAATTAAAAAGTGAATTAAATCAAATAAATGATAAAATTAACAAAGATATGATTTGATTTGTTTTTTTGACAGATTGGCAATCAAGATATGCTGAGTTAACAAGATCAAATCGAATCAAGGTCAATTGGTACAAGAAAGGAATGATTTGGCTCAAAATAGAAACATATCATATAGCTTGCAAATCAAATCAAATCTTGGATAAATGCAAAGATTTAGTCCAAGTTTGTTAACCTAATTCATTATAGGTTATATAGTGAACAATTGCAGATCGAAAATACAAGGGTGGAGGCGTGCAAACTGCAAGAACAAACTTCAAAATTTCAAGAAAAAGTGGTGATTCAATTCCATTCTAGAGGCCAAGTCAAGCCATTCTAGCATTACCAAACGACTCCTGGACCTTCCCAGAACCTATCCCAATCACTTGCAGGTGCTCAAACACCCAAAAACGCACGCAAGGACTCCCACGGTTTGCATCATTCTTTGAAAACGAATACACTAATTCATGTATCATTAGCATCTTTAACTCATATATTTGTAATCTTCATCATGTTTGCAAGCTAACCATGTCATTTAATTGCGTTTTTGAAGCATGTACACGATGTTGCCATTGCTAGGGTTTTTGTGTTAATCTTAGGGTCTTTTTGTAGAGGAACAATTGGGCCTTGAATCAGGTATCATGATTCTCGTGAGGATGAGACGAGTTGATTGGTACCATTGCCTTTCATTTATCTTGCATGTACAACATTTTTGAAATATGCAGGGTTATACCTATAGTGGACGTCTAGAGATAAAAGTCCATTTTTCTAAAACGACGGCAGAGGAAGGAGAAGACAACGTGTCCAACTATCACTGCGCTATTTGAAATTCGCGCGATTTTGGTCTGACCATCTTTGTTTCGTACATTATGTTTTGTGTGTATTATATTAACAAATAACTTGTGTAGCATAGCTGGAAGTGTAACATTGGCAAAGAGTACAAGGACCTGGGTTCGATCCAAGGTCCAGACAATTTCCTTTATTTTCTTTTCTATTCATTGATTCAGCGCAGCGTTCCTCTTGTTGACCACCATGCGCTAGCAACTTGTGACCATTGGATGGAAGGATGATCAAATCCAATGCCCAGATAGTAAGAGACCACAATGCTCCTCAAGTCAACACCCACACTTGATCCAACACATTGATTGGGCTTTAAGCATTTGGGCCAAGGAATTCAGATTCATACCCCCCTCTCCAGCCAACAACACAAGCCCAATTCTCACTTCTTTTTATTTTTATTTTATCTTTTAATTTGTTTAATTATTTTATTTTTAAAATCAATTTTAATTAAATCATAAAAATCAAAAAAGTCAAAAAAAATTATATTTAGTTGTTTCTTATTAAATTTAATTTTGTTAATTAATTAGATTAATATTTAAATTAGGGTAACTTTAATTTGTTTTCCACAATTAAAATTAAATTAGAAAATTAGGTTAACTCTTGATTTAATTTTTCTCTTTTTTCTTAAATAAAACAAAAATACAAAAATAGGTTGTTTAGAATTAATTAATTTATTTTCAAAAATTAATGTAAATTAGGACTGAGGGTTTTCTTTTAATTTAATTCTCCATTATTTTCTCAAATAACAAAACATGACAAAAAAAAACATTTTTTTTCTTTAATCAATCGCAAGTAGGATTATTCAAAGGGTCAAAACCCTAATCGCCTCGCATTTAACTTACCGCACGCATTTAATTCTTTTATTATTTTTGTAACTGTTTTGAGGATGTAATAGTTTTAATTAGGGTTTTTAAATTTCCGCAACTTTATTTACTGTCGGCGATAATTATGTAACTGTCAAAGCCATGTAATAAGCCTATGTTATTTTTTCCGCTTTTACTTTCTGCAAAACTCTTAACTGTTAGATGTATGTCTAGGATTATATGGCAAGAATGCATGACAAAATTAAAACGCTTAGAAAACCCTAATGTGCAAAGATAATAAACTGAAAATAAATCACTCGCACATATTCACTCTTAGGGTATACTCTCACTTCGGTTGCCTTCGGTAAACGATCATTAAGCATAAGGTGTCTTAGTGGTTTCCCTCCCGTCTAAAGAGATCAAATTGTCCCGTTCAAATGTTGCCTCGGAAATATTGCCTCGAAAAGATCTTAAGACTCTAGGGTTACTACTAAGGTGTCTTAATATTGCTTTAGTGACCGTACGTCCATTTCGAATTGACCCTTACAAATTCCAACGACGGTGCTACCTATTTCTCAATAGTAGGATAGCGTTGTCTAAAGGAAACAAGAATAGAAACGATCTTTTTTCAAGTGGGTAGATGCTAGTAGGTACTTGCTCAAATCAAAACTTTTCACACTTACACTTTTCAAACAAATGTTCAAAACAACTTCATCACACCCTTGAGGACTGATACAAGGTTTACCACGAAGTAAAAATTTTTCAAAAACAAGCACACAAACACAAGAAATTTAAAAATGACCAAGTACCTAAGAGCCCATGGAAAACCATGGATAAAAAGGGTGCTAACACCTTCTCTTTCTATAATCTACCACCCGTGCTCAAAATCTAGAAAAAGGATTTTTTTCTGTACTTTTTTCCTTTCCGGTTGGATGAAATAAAATTCGGTGGCAACTCTTGCTTACCGTGACATTTTCCGAATAAAAAAACGCAAAATGCAAACCAGTAAAAACAGTCGGTTCTGCAACCGTATCACACATATAAAAGATGAAACATTCACGGCTTTCACACGTTTCACAAAGTTATCCCAAAATAAATTGAATTCTAAAATTGTTGTCATATTTTGTGCCCCAAAATTTTCCCTCCCATTTTACTCAAGACATGCTCATTGAAGTCCTCAATTGCTCATGGTTGACCAAGAATTGGCCAGACAAATTCTCCTCATAAGCAATGGACTTCCAAATAGGAACGCACTTCTTACAAATAATTTTGGGTTGAAAATACTTCAAGTGATTTCCATGGTCCCCAATATGTACTCAAGAATATCCATGCCAACTTTCATGCCTTTCACTACAAGCTTGCTCAGTCAATTTCTCAAATGCTTGAAAATCAATTGTACTAGGTCAAAAGTCAATTGTGACCAATATATAGTCAAACTTCAAGATTTTTGGTCAAATTCAACATTTTAAAGTGATATCCATCATTTGATCAATGGTTGATCATGATTCCCCATGGAATGCTCTCAAATCATCAAGAATCCAAAAGTGCAAAATTAGGATTTCCTAGAGAAAGTCAACTAAACTTTGACCAGGCATAACATTCACATGCTTCATCCCTTTTTCCCCAACCAAAGCTCGTTATGAAGAAGATTCAATTCCCTAAAACTTTTATTATTCCCTTAAGTTCAATAAATGCATCATTGGGAAGATATAAGCTCATACATTACAAGTCATTTTCAGAAATTCAACAAAAGACACATTTTGTCAAGGCAATTTACATCAAGAAAAAGTCTTCAAATGCAAAATTGATCAAAAGAGATATTGAATAAGTCATCTTGGGATTTCTAGAAAGTCAAAGATCATCTCCAATAGATGAAAATTGAGAAAGTTATGGTTTCCACAAATTGAGAAATTTTGGTCAAAATTCATGAAATGCAAAGCATGCAAATTTGAAATTTTAGGGCAATGGCCTAACTTTTTGAGCTTCAAACATCTTCAAGACCTTATGAAGGACCTATAAAATAATTTTGGCATGGCCATGATTTTACTTGTATTTTATCTTGATTTTATTTGGTTTTCAAAATTAAATAAATTAAGTAAAATGCTAGAAAATATGGGCCATGACATTTAGGCCTGACTTGACCCATCAAGGAGACCCAAATTTCGTGCAAAGTACAACAAAGGAGTCCAGGTTCATGCAAAGATAAGAATGGCGAGAGAATAACTCAAAATGGCAATTTTTCAATTTTCTTGATTTTGTTTTCAAAGCTATGTTTAATGGCTGATTTTTGCCATGTTTATCACCCTCTCTCCTTCCTTTATAAATACAATACCAAATCAGAAGCAAAGGACGCATAGGTTGCATAGAGAGGCCACACGAATTTCTCAAAAAATCATTCAAAGTTGTGAAATTCAAAAATCTCGATCAAGGCCTCCTCGAACCAAAGCAAGCATCCCATCCTCCTCCTGAAGGATCCAAAAGACGTTCTCAATTTTTAGGCAAGCCCAACACATGCACGAACCACCATTCGCAATCACTCCAGTTGGGTATCGTATCGTGATCTCAAAACTCTATTTCATTATGTTACAATATGAATGCAAGCATACATATATATATATATATATATATATATATATATATATATATATATATATATATATATATATATATATATATATATATATATATATATATATATATATATATATACATAATTATGCTAGGGTTATTTGAGAACCCTTTTTGTTAAGGTTTAATGCAGGAACCGATGGTTGCAATTTTTATGATTTTGAAACAGCCAAGCTTTCAGCAAGACGATACAGGCCATTTCAGGACAAACGACCATCACCGTTGAATTCGTAGACCCCAAATTAGGGGGTTAGGGTTATTTTTGTTTTTGTTCTCATGAGATTTCGCAGGATTGACATTTTGGCCAATCGGAAGGGATGATTGGAGCCACCACCCTCGGTGGCTTGACCAGCGCGGACTGAAGCGTAGTAAAAAAGGACGAGATGATTGGCTTGTTCAAATATTTGGACCCCACTGAAACACGCACAATTGACAAATCTGTTGCTTGACTTATTTTGTATTATATTATTATTGTTTGATATATGCTCTCAGATGTAAAGTCGTCCCAACAGTTATGTGTGTGTGTTATGGCGTTGCGTGTGTGCAAGGGCAGGGGTTTGACCCCGGCCTCTTGCATATTATTTTTCTAATTTTTCTTGCAGATCCAATATGACAGGCCAAGCGTGTGCGCCATACTCTACCATGAAATCACCATGTGATCCAGATCCAATGCCCCAACGTGCAGTCTCAACATGGACCCTCAAGGGGTCTCCCACACTGAAGCCAACGCTAGCCTGGGCCTTCTCTTGGTTTGGGCCTAACAAAATTCTGATTCACCCCCCCCCCCTATTTCACTTTGAACACCAGGTGCAACATTTTTTTATTTCTTATCTTTTTTAGTCTTTTTAATTTTTTTTTTATATTTAGTTATTTGCAAAAATAATTTTTAATCATAAAATCACAAAAAACATAAAAAATTAGATTTAGGTTTTATTTTATTTTATTTTTAATTTTCATAAATTAATTTAGTTAATTATTTTAACTTCATTTCATAAATTAAAACCAATTTAGAATTAGGTTAAAATTTTAATATTTCCTAAACAAAAATGCTAAAAATATTAGGTTCATTTTAGAATTAATTTTAATTAATAATTTTTATTTTCTTATTTTAATTAATTATATTTAATTTAATTTAATATTTTCCCCAAATAAACAAAAACAACAAAAAGAGTTTCTTTTACTTAGAACTTTCTAGGGTTTTAGACGTCCTCTCTAATTTGCGCGCGTTCAGTATTCTCGCATTATCATTTTCATATTATTGTATCTGGTTGTGGATTGTAATAGATGAAAACTAGGACTTTATTTATTGCTTTTATTTTCCCCAGTTTTTGGACGTGTAAATCCCCCCTCCCCGAAGCCATGTAATAGCTAGATTTAAATTCCGCACTTTTAATTCTTGTACATATATTAACTATTTAGATGTATGGTAATAGGATTACATGGTAAGAGATTAAAAACAAAATGTTAGAAAACCTAACGCAAAGATGAATAACTGAAACACAACGCACTCGCACATGTGCATCTCTAGGGTACTCCACTTCGGTTGCCTTCAGAATAAAACAGTCACAACTCTTGAAATGTGAGAGATTTTAGTGGCTACCCTCTGGTTTAAAGATCACAAAAATGACCCTTTCGATGTTGCCTCGGTATGATCTTAAAACCCTAGGGTGGTTACTAAAGTATCTTGCCTAGTTGCCTTTGTGACTGTAACGATGACCCTTCGAATGTCCCTCAAAAAATCCAACGACAGAGCTTCCTACTCGCTAATAGTAGGATAGCACTGTCTAAAGGAAAAGAGTAAAAGAACGAACCTTTCGAGTAAAGTAGATAGTTCTTAGATGCTTGCTCAAAAAACAATTTTTCACATACACAAAACTCTTTCTAAAAACATTTTCAAAACACTTTGTATACGTTCTCAACAATACGAGAAACATTACGAAGTTCACCGCACTAAGGCGTCTTTTCCAAAAAAAATTCAAACACACAAAACACAAGGTATTTTCAAATGAGCTAGCATCTAAGAACCTGTAGATAACTACGGAAGCAAAGGGTGCTAACACCTTCCCTTTCCATAATCTACCCCCCTTACTCAGAAATAATCTCGAAAGGTCTTTTTCTGTTCTTTTCACCCTTTCCTTTGTTGGATAAAAGAAAAGTCGGTGGAGACTCTTGCTTACCGCAAAATTTGCTAATACAAATGAAAAACCAGTATAACGGTCGGTTCTGCCACTGTATTACAGAATTGGCGACTCTGCTTGGGAAATTAAAAAGTGGGGTTACCTTAGAGTTAGATCATTTTAAAATTTCTTTCCTTGTGTGTTTTGTATGCTTTATTTTTAAAGGGTTTGCTACGGTTACTATTAAAGATCCTATTCCCAGGTTTGGGGCACTTTTAGGTAAGAAGCAATAGATCGTGGAGACTGTACGGAATAGACCGATATGATTGAAGTGATGGCTGCGTTAGTGTGACACATTTGTTGGTACAGGTATCCCTTGTGTTAAATCGAGGATAATACGGGGCCGTTGTATGGTGTCATAAAGCACTAACTAACCTTAGAACCTTAGTTAAACAAACTTGGCCATTAGAAAGTAGTGAGATAGCCGGTCTCGGTATAAAGCTGACGATCAGTTGATACTCGATACTACACTCATTGAAATCAGACTTTCGGGATATTTCGTCTTTGAGAAAAGATTGCTTGAGCTGAAACAATGCCTGATAAAAGAAAAATCAGTGATATTGAGACTCCTTAGAACCCGATTACTTTTCTAGGAAAGGTTGAACCAACTAAACTTCAAGAGGGTATTCACCTATAAACCCCATGCAAGCCTAAACCTAAGATCTTGTGTGTTTTGCTTGTGTGTGATTAAATTGTTCAAACATAACATCATGCATCATAACATCCATTTTTATTTCACTAACCATTTCAAGGACCAAGGGAATTTATCTTTATTCTGTTTTGCAGATCATGGCTTCCATTCGTAGAAACACCGTCTAAATCAGCTTTGTGAGAATACCTCTCCAACTCGAAGAGCTAGTATCAAGGGTTCCTGATACTTCCTCGTTCACCAAGAAATATGGTCGACTTCTCAACTTGGTGACCTCAAGTTTTGATGAGAAGATGATGGGTGTACTCTTTCAATTCTTTAACCCCAAACACCAATGTTTCACGTTTCCTGATTATCAGCTGGTACCCATAATGGAAGAGTTCTCTCATTTATAGGGTGTACCTATTCTTCATCAGGTGCCTTTCATCGGTTTAGAGGAAGCTCCAAATCTAGAGGTCATTGCAGCAGCCTTGCATCCGAAATGGTCTGACGTTATATCCAACTGGGAAATAAGAAGCAGAGTTAAGGGTTTCCTAGTAAAGTTCCTATTAGAAAAGGCTCAATTGTTTTGGGATGATTTGGATTTCCAAGCTTTTGAAGAAGTCCTGGATCTTCTAATCTATGGGTTAGTACTATTCCCTGATCCGGACTTACTCATAGATGTGAATGTTGTTAACATTTTCCTCTCTTATAACCCTGTGCCTACTTTGCTTGGAGATATCATGAATTCCCTTCATACTCGTACTATGAGAAGAAGAGGGGTTCTGATGTGTTGTGTATCATTGCTGTCTAGGTGGTTTATTTCACACCTTCCTCAATCAGTATTAAAGAATGAACAAGGTTTGGGTTGGTCGCAAAGGATAATTTCACTTTCTCACTCGGATATTCTGTGGTACTCCCGGTTTATGGGAGATGTCTCTATCATCGAGCGCTATGGGGAACTCCCTAATGTCCCACTCCTTGGCATTAGGGGAGGTGTCACTTATAATCCTTGTCTGGCTCTACGACAGTTCGGTTATGCTCGAAGGGATGGTCTGCATGATATGCTTATCCAAGGCATTATGTTCAACTACGAGGATGATGTTCAAGGGTATCGTCAAAGGTTCATACGAGCTTGGGGCATGGTAAATAAAGTTTATATTAAGACATTGGGGCATAAGAATTCCATTCCTATGGAGCCTTATCTCAAATGGGTACGAGCTCGCGCCCAAAATCTTATGATGCCATATACAGCCATCTTGTCAGTGATTATGGAGCTTATCACCGAAGAAGATGTTCCTTATACATTTCTCCATCCTGACATGCCCATTGATCATGAAGAGCTGCAGAGGTCCTGGATTCAAATTAAAGAAGAACGGGATACCTTTAGAGTTCAATTCTACACCAGTGAGAAGAAAGTGTTGGAGCTCAAGAAGAAACTTCACGAAGAAAAAAGTCTTAATGACTATCTCAACACGAAGAGGAAGCACCCATGGGAGACTTGATTCCTAGATTTTAAAAGTTTTAATTTTTAATTGTAAGCCTAAAAGGAAGTTGTAATTTTAATTCTACTAATAAAATCTTTGTTTCATTTTGGTTCTAAAATTTAAATTTCTCTAAGTCCTTGAAAACAACGCATAAACATGTCATGCACATCATTACATAAGCAGGTATTTGAAGAGTGGTTTCTTATCTTTTCGCTATTTATTTCAGCAAAAATAAATGGCTCTCAAACAAACAGTTAAGGATCTTCAAGCACAGAATGCTCAGTTCCAACAAATGTTCATGGCTCTGGATAAGGGACAAGAATATCTGAAAGCTCTCATTGTCAAAGAGAAGACAAAGAAGGCAAAGAAACTGGTTGGTGTCTTGAATATGGGAAGAAGGTTTAGAGGACCAGCCAAGCGAGCTTTCGAATTTGCAACTCCATCAAATTATGGGGATAATCAGGAAGAGAACAATAAGAAGACAAAAGAAGAAGACAACAGGCTAGGGAATGATGAAGAAGAAGCAGACTATGCTGAAGAATAATATCCTCCTGCTGATGACAAGTATAAACAGCTGGAGGATCGTCTCCATGCTATGGAGATTCATAGGGTACCTAGTCTGAATTTTGAAGAGTTAGAAATGGTCTCAGGGGTGGTTGTTCCCCAGAAATTCAAAGTTCCCTCATTTGCAAAGTATGACGGTGCTTCCTGTCCAAAGCTGCATTTAAGGTATTATGTCAGGAAGATCCAAACCCACACAACGGACAGGAATTTATGGGTCCATTTCTTCCTGGAGATCTTGTCAGGGACGCAGTTGGAATGGTTCTATCAATTGGAAGGAACCAACATTCTCAATTAGGAAGATATGTCTGCTGCTTTTTACAAGCAGTACCAATACAATGTTGACCTCACTCCAATTCGTACGTAACTTCAAAGCATGTCTATGGGTTCTAGTGAGGGTTTCAAATATTATGCCCAAAAGTGGAGAGATCTTGCAGGAACAGACCATCCTCCTATGTCAGATAGAGAGTTGGTAGATATGTTCTTGGGTACTTTGTCAGGCCTATTTTTCAACCATCTGATCGAGAGCTCTTCAGCTGGATTCACTAAGCTGATATTGACGGGAGAACGAGTAGAAGCTGGCATCAAAAGTGGCAAAATTCAAGGGGTTGCATCTTCGAATGCTGAGAAGAAGACTTTTAGTGGAAAGAAGGAAGTTAGTGCTGCCTATGGCCAAAGAAATCATGGTAAAGCTGAACACTGTTTGACGGTAGGAGCTGTAATAATCTCTAACCCTGCATTAACTCAACGACAAAACAATCAACGCAGGCAGGATGCACCTAGAAGACAATTCACCAGACTCAACATGCCCTTATCTCAGGTATTGCAGCATCTATTGAAGGCTAGCCTGGTCACTCTAAGGAAGCCTCCTCAAAATCCAAACACTACATCTCCCCGTTACAATCCAAATGCTCGGTGTGCCTACCACTCCAACAGTCCAGGGCATGATACAAATGATTGTTTGGATTTGAAGAATAAAGTTCAGGATCTTATTGATGCAAAGGAGATTGAATTTGACCCTCCTGAAACCCCCAATGTGATAACTGCACCCATGCCCAAGCATGACCAAGGTATCAATGTTGTTGATGGTGACCTGTTTGTTTCTTCTGTTGATGAATTGGCTACTTCTCTTCCAGTGGTTAAGGAGAATCTCTTATAAGCCAGTTTATTTCTGGGCTGTGATGAAGATTGCTACCATTGTGCGTCTCTTCCTAATGGTTGTTTATTACTGAAAATAGGCGTTCAACATCTGATTAATGACCGAGATATCCTCTTTGAGAAGATTCCCTCTACAAGAAGCTTGTGTAAAGATGTGTCAATTATTACCATTTCCGATAATCCTCCCAGGGTGTCCTCTAAAGGTCCTGTCAGGATTACATCCACTCCTAGGGTTTCCCCTTTAATTATCACCTCTCCAAGGCCAATACCATATTCCTCCGACAAGGCTGTTCCTTGGAACTATGGAGCTGACGTCTACTACCATGGCGTCAAGCAAGACCTATCAGTTATCAAAAATGAAGTTAATTAAGATATTGATCCTAACATCGACAACACTGTTGGGACCAGTAAGATTACCAGAAGCGGAAGGATTTTCTCTCCTGAAATCTCTCCAAAGACTGCTGCCACTCCTGTTATTATTCTTGTTGCTACTCCTATTGTTACTCATGTTGGTACTCCTATTGCTGCTCTTGTTGTTATTCCTTCTACTGAGTCAGCTGAGACTCGGGGAAAAGAAGTATCCATTGAGCCTGCCCGGACGAAGGCACCTAAAGAAACCATTCTTGAGGCCTCCAAGCAAGAAATTGAGGAAATATTTAAAATTATACGGAAAAACGACTACAATGTTGTGGAATAATTGGGGAATACCCCCTCAAAAATTTCAATGTTGGCCTTGTTGTTATGCTCTGAAGCCTATGCTAAGGCTTTGGTGAAGTTCCTGAAGTCTACTCATGTACCACAAGAGACTTCTGTCGACCAATTTGAGAATTGTGTTGCTAGTCTGACTACTGACAATGGACTTGGTTTTTCCGATGTTTATTTGACGTCCAAGGGAAGAAAGCATAATGATGCCCTGCATGTCTCTATTGAGTGCATGGGCTCTACTCTGGCTCATGTTTTAGTTGACACATCTTCATCTCTGAATGTTCTACCTAAGAATGCCTTATACAGATTGGACTGTGAAGGACTTACATTGAAGCCCAGCAATATTTTGGTGAGGGTTTTGATGGCTCCAAGAGAATGGTACACGGGGAGGTGTACATTCCTATTAAAATTGGTTCCCATACTTTTGATTCTACTTTCTATTCGATAAACATTCGCCTGTCTTACTCTTTCTTATTGGGACGCCCTTGGATTCATGGGGCCGGAGTTGTCACCTCCACCTTGCATCAGATGTTAAAATATATGGTTAATGGAAATATTGTTATAGTCCATGGAGAAGAAGAGTATATGGTAAGCCACTTGAACTCTTTCAGATATGTCAAGATGGACGGCGAGTTCATTGAGACCCCCTGTCAGAATTTTGAAGAGGTTCCCCAGACGATTGTTGTTACCAAAGCTGTTACCGCTATTTTAAAGATTACCAGACCTCCACTGAAAATGGCTTCTCTAAAACATGCTAAGGCTGTAGTCGAAGAAGGTGAGTGTACTATTTGGGGACAACTACCTGATATCCCATATAAGTCTGACAAATTTGGTTTGGGTTTCACTTCAGGATCTCAAAAAGTAATTCGTCGTGCTCATGTCAGAGGACCACAACTATGTATCAACAACCATGGAGTCAATGTTGTAGAAGACGCTGACAATGACTATGACCTGGAAAATTGGATCTTCCCTACTACCAGCGGTGCACTCAATAATTGTATGGCTAAAGACTTTGTGCCTATTTCTTTTATCCAGGAGTAATTGTTTTTTCTATTTTTAAGGATATGTAAATTATGAACAATTTAAACTCTAAAAGCCTTGTGTCTTACCCGAGACACAACGGTCAATTTGTGAGGGTTATCACACTTCATATTCATATGTCATTAATAAATCATTGGACATTTTGCATACAAATTTTACGCTCTCTGTCTTTCTTTATTTTTGTCAAAATAGCTATGCTCTCCTACACACACCCACATATCAAATTGTAGATCTACATCCAGTATGGATCCCATTGATAACAGTTCTTCTATTGCCAATTATGACTTTGAAAATCTGATCTACCAAGCCGAGGACGAAGGTGAGGAAGATTGTGAAGTACCAGGAGAACTCGCTATACTGTTACAACAAGAGGAAAGAGCAATACAACCTCATGAAGAGTCGATCGAGATAGTAAACTTGGGTACTGAGGAAAGTAAAAAGGAAGTCAAGATAGGTGCCAACTTGGAGAATAGTGTTAAATAATGATTAATTTAGATGTTACGTGACTATGTTGAGATCTTTTCCTGGTCATATGAAGACATGTCGGGGCTGGACACTGATATTATGGTTCATCGTCTGCCAACGAAAGAAGACTTCCCTTCAGTGAAGCAAAAGGTTCGTCGTATGTGTCTTAAGATGTTAGAATAGATCAAGGAAGAAGTCATGAAACAATTCAATGTCAGATTCTTAGTTGTTACTTCTTATCCATAATGGGTTGTGAACGTGGTACTGGTACCTAAAAAGGAAGGTAAGGTGCGTATGTGTGTGGATTACAAAGATTTGAATAGGGAAATCCCTAAAGATGATTTCCCGCTTCCCCACATTGATGTTCTAGTTGACAACACTGTACAACATAAGATATTCTCCTTCATGGATGGTTTCTCTAGTTATAATCAGATCAAAATGGCACCTGAAGACATGGAGGAAATAACTTTTGTCAAAGAGTGGGGCACCTTCTGTTACAGAGTTGTGCCATTTGGGTTGAAGAACACCAGTGTAACCTATCAGTGTGCTATGGTGGCTTTGTTTCATGATATGATCCATCATGAGATAGAGGTCTATGTCGATGATATGATATCCAGGTCTCAGACTGAAGAAGAGCACCTGCAAAAGTTGTTTGAAAGACTGAAGAAGTACAAGTTAAGACTAAACTCGAACAAGTGCACCTTTTGGGTAAGATCTGGTAAGCTCTTAGGGCTCATTGTCAGTGGCAAAGGTATTGAAGTAGACCCTGCAAAGGTTAAAGCTATACAAGAAATTCCAACTCCCCGCACTAAGAATGAGGTTAGGTGATTCTTGGGACATCTAAACTACATTTCCAGATTCATTTCCCACATAACCGCTACTTGTGAGCCAATCTTCAAATTACTGAAGAAAGATCAAGTAGTGAAGTGGAATAACGACTGCCAGACTGCCTTTGATATAATTGAGGAATATCTTCAAGAACCTCCAATTTTGATGCCTCCAGTCGAAGGAAGACCTTTGATCATTTATTAACAGTATTAGAGAATTCAATGGGGTGTGTGTTGGGAACCATGATGACTCTGGTCGAAAAGAGCATGCAATATACTACCTTAGCAAAAAGTTTACCGACTGTGAAACAAGATAGTCACTGCTCGAGAAAACTTGATACACTTTGGCATGGGTTGCTCTCCAACTAAGACAGTATATGTTGACTCACACTACCTTATTGATATCTAAAATGGATCCTATCAAATACATATTCGAGAAGCCCACTCTCTCCGAAAGAATAGCAAGATGGAAAATGGTTCTGAAAGAATACGACATTCAATACACTATATAAAAAGCAATCAAAGGAAGTGTACTAGCTGATCACTTGGCTCATTGGGCTGTAGACGACTACCAGTCAATGGATTTTGAGTTCCCGGACAAGAACATTATGCTAGTAACTGACTATGAAGAACCTGGACCGGATGAAGGACTTGAAAAAGGATCCCAATGGACTATGGTCTTTGGAGGAGCTTCCAAGGCACTCTGCAATGGAATTGGTGTTGTGATTATCTCCCCAGAAGGCTGCCATACACCCTTCACCGACAGACTATGCTTTAACTGTACCAACAACATGGCCGAATATAAAGCATGAATCATGGGTCTTAAAGATGCTATTGACTTGAGAATCAAATTATTGAGAATATATGGAGACTCGACTCTGGTATTCAGTCATATCAAAGGGGAATGGGACACAAAGCATCCCAATCTCATCCCTTACCAAGAGCATGTGTTGACATTGATTCCATACATTAAAGAGATTACCTTTGAACATATTCTATTAGAAGAAAATCAGTTAGCAGATGCGCTAGACACCATGTCATCCATGTTTAAAGTCAGGTGGGATAACGAAGCTCTTCGGATCACTGTCAAAAGATTTGACGAACCGACCCATTTTTATGAGATTGATGCTGATGGAGTAGAGGAAAAGCCTTGGTTCCATGAAGTGAAAAGGTATCTCGAATCTCAAGAGTGCCCTGAGGAAGCATCCATCAAAGACAAAAAGTTCTTAAGAAGGTTCTCTGCCAAGTTCTTCCTGAGTAACTAAATTCTCTACAAGTGCAACCATGATTATACCTTACTACGGTGTGTTGATAAGAGAGAATTGATAACACTTACTTTACACTTGTTTTTGACTCTGATTTCACATGTTATTTAGGTTTTTTATGATTTTTTTCTCGTATTATGCCTATCTTTTGTTTCCTTTTCAGGTATTTCAAATATCCAGAGCTCCCCTGAATAAATGAAGGAAAACAGGCTGAAAAACAAGAGTTTAGGTCAAATTTGCACTCATGGCGTCCACCATGGTGCCAACCATAGGGTAGGCCATGACGTGGACCACCTCCTGCTGACCTCAACTGCCACATTCCCCACTTCCTTTCATTTACACTCATGGCGGGCGCCATGGCCACCATGGCGGGCGCCACCTTTGGACGATGGTTTCCCCCCCAAAAGGAGTTGGGGGGCATTCATGTGATTTCCTGCATTCCTCATCCTCTATAAATAGAAGTTCCTAATTTCATTTCAATTCACCCAAGCTTAGTTGCAAACTTGATCCAACCATATTTGCAAACTTAAGCCATATAGTTTCACCATTGTAAAGCAGTAATTCTTCACATCGAGGAATTATTACATTGTTGATTGAGTCTGTGATCGAGTTTGTAGATTGAGTCTGTAATCGAGTTTGGAGCACTTCAGTAGAAGTTTATCTTGCCACATTTATTTTCAACTGCTAATTATTTCCAGTCGCATTTTACTTCCAGTTTGTACCAGATTCAAAACCTCCCCGTTTGAAGCAGGTTTCTATTTATATATTCCGCACTGCTTTTACTTTGTTTATTTCCCGCACTGCTTTTACTTTGTTTATTTCCCGCACCTGCTTTTACTTTGTTTATTTCCCGCACTGCTTTTACTTTGTTTATTTCCCGCACTGATTTTACATTGTTTATTTTCGGCACCTGCTTTTACTTTGTTTATTTCCCGCACTGCCTTTACTTTGTTTATTTCCCGCACCTGCTTTTACTTTGTTTATTTCCTGTACCTGCTTTTACTTTGTTTATTTCCCGCACTGCTTTTACTTTGTTTATTTCCCGCACCGCACTTTAAATTATTTACTTTCTCGCGTGATTTATTTTAACATGTCTGTTTACATTCCCATGTCAGGCTGAACCTTACTGGGCTAGAATGTAAGGAATCTAGTTAGATCGATATTCCAAATAATGTGTCAATAGAAATGGTTATGGGCTTTTTTTTTTTTAATACGAGTTTTCTGTACTTTATTATTGTTGGTTAAGATTGAAAGTCGTCCAACACTTTGTTAAACTCGGTTAGTTCTAACTGGTCAAAGGAAGCGAAAGCGCTTTGTCTGGTTAGCTAGGGATTTTTATTATCAAAGAAATCAATTTTGAAACTATTTTCGGACGCATTTATAGGGCTAAAGTTAGGTTCCCTTTTTATTAGAAATTCCATATCAAAATACTTTTCAACTTGGTCAAGTACTTTATTTCTTAAAAATAGGTTTATTACTTTAACGCAATGCGCGCCTTTTTATAAGTGACAATAAGAAGGTCTAATTAGAGAGTAAACTCGGTTCTAATTACGCGAAAATGATAGTTCCTGTTAAATTAGTTCTTTTCTTTAGTAGAGAATATTTCCCTATAAGTATTTCTATTCCGAAGCATTGTGAATATCATCTGACTACGTGAATTACATTCGACCCTACTTTTATATCTGAAGTTTATTTTGCTGAACTTTACTTTCTTGCATGCTAAATTCCCTGTTTAATATTGACTTAGCTAAACACCGTAATAATAGGAAATGATAGATTGACGATTGGTCTCTATGGATCGATAATCTTTTATATTACTCTAACGCGATTCGTACACTTGCGAATACACCACATCAAGTTTTTGGCACCGTTGCCGGGGACCAATTTTGTCAAATTTCGCACCCTATAGTCGCACCGTCTAGACTAAGTTTTACAGTCCAGTAAATGTGAAGATCTCGCGGAACCGGAACCTTATTCAAACCTTTAGCAGAACCTGAACGTTACATCCATTTTCTCCGTAGAATTAGAAAAACTATGGCCGAGAATCGTAACCAAAGACCCCTTAAGGAATTTGCCCAATCGTCAGATGAGGAACCTAGTTCAAGTATCGTAAACCCAACTATAACCACAAATAATTTCGAACTAAAACCCTCATTGCTACAATTGGTGCAACAAAACCAATTCGGTGGTTTCGCTACTGAGAAACCGAGTCAACACTTAAAAACTTTTATACCATTAGTAGACACTTTAAAATGCAAATGTGCTTCGCCTGAGGCAATACGACTAAGATTATTCCCTTTTTCCCTGAGAGATAAAACACGATATTGGTTATATTCCCTTCAACTCAATTCAATAACAACCTGGGAAGACCTTAGGAGAGTATTTCTCGCAAGATATTTTCCGCCCAGCAAAACTGTTGTCCTTAGAAACCAAATCACTAGATTTAACCAAAACCTGGGAGAATCACTTTTTGAAGCTTGGGAGAGATATAAGGACCTGTTAAGAGCCTGTCCACACCATGGCCTATAACAATGGCTAATCATCCACACCTTCTATAATGGACTCTATTACAACACAAGGATATCTATCGATGCTGCCGCTGGTGGTGCATTGATGAATAAACCTTACCTAGAAGCCTGCACTCTCATTGATGACATGGCCCAAAACCATTACCAATGGGGAACAGAACAAGCTACGGTAGAGAAAAAGGAGACCCAAGGAGGAAAACATGAGATAAGTTATTTAGACATGATGCAAGTTAAAATGGACGCTCTTGCCTTAAAAGTTCAAAACATGTCTCAAAACCCTAATATTGTAGCCGCAGTAGCTTCCGAATGCGAACTATGTGGGACCCAAGGACATCAACCTGCGGAATGTAACTTGTTGAATGAGCCTTGATCAGACCAAGTAAATTACACCCAAGGAAACCCATTTTCAAACACTTACAACCCCGGATGGAGGAATCACCCAAACTTTTCTTGTAAAATTAATAGCCCAATACAAAACTCTGCACCTCCGAGACCTACAGGTTTCCAAGCCCAAAGACCAAATCAACCTATGCAAGTTGTGGCACCCAAACCAAACCATGAGAAAATCATGGAAAATTTCATTTTAGCTCAAACCCAGCAAAACAAAGAGTTCATAAATCAGAATATTCACGTAAACGAACTAATCACGCAATTAGGAACTAAGGTTGATCAGATAATTACGTATAACAAGATGCTTGAAACCCAGATCTCGCAGATAGCCCAAACACAAGCCCCATAAACTACACCTGGAGGACAATTCCTTGGACAACCTCAACCAAATCCTAAAGGGCAAGCTAATGCCATTTCCTTACGAAGTGGGACTTCTTACGATGGACCCAAGAATCCAGCCATGAGTACACCCTCACAACCTAAGACAAATGTTTTGCCTACAGACCAAGTGGAGGAACCAGAGGAACCCGAAAAGCAAAAAGAACCAGAATTAAAAGATAAAACTAATAAATCACCACCCTCGTGCAAACCCCCAGTCCCATTTCCACAAAGACTTAAACAAACCAAACTTGACAATCAATACCAGAGATTCGTTAAAGTTATAGAAAAACTCCATGTAGAGATTCCTTTCACCGAAGCCATCACTCAGATACCATCTTATGCTAAATTCCTAAAAGACATCCTGACCAACAAGCATAGACTTGATGATCCCAAACCTATCGAATGCAATTTTATTTCAGAAAATAAACTTTCCAAGAAAGAAAAGGATCCAGGAAGTTTTTCCATTCCTTGTATCTTAGGAAATCATACTATTGACAAAGCCTTCTTAGATCTAGGAGCTAGCGTCAACCTTATGCCTTTAGCAGTTTCTAGAAGGTTAAACTTAGAAGAATTGCAGCCGACTAAAATGTCTCTCCAGCTGGCTGATAGATCATTTAAGTATCCTATAGGTATACTTGAAGACATACCAGTTAAGATCGGTCAGCTATATATCCCAACTGATTTCGTGGTTATGGATATTAGAGAAGACGAAGAAATCCAAATCCTCTTAGGTAGACCATTCCTATCAACAGCCGGAGCCATAATTGACGTTAAGAAAGGAAAATTAACATTTGAGGTGGGTGATGAGAAGATAGAATTTATTCTTTCAAAGTTCTTAATGGCATTAGTCATAGGAGATGCTTGTTATGCTATCGACATCATTGACGAGTGTATATTGGAACTTAAGCGAGAGGAATCTAACAAAAATATTAAGTTACCTTCAACCCCCATTATGGAGGACGGTGGATTTAAAGGTTTAGAACCTTACATCGATGACGACCTCTATGAATGTTTATCGCTTACTCCCGATCCCATGCCTTTCCCTTTGAAACCATCTTTAGAACTGAAGGAACTTCCCAAGAACCTCATATACAAATTCTTAGATAAAGAGATGAATCGTCATGTTATAGTTAACGCTATTTTAAGTCAAGACGAGACAACTCAACTCTTAGAGATCTTACAAAAATATCCCTCAACTTTAGGGTATAACATCTTCGATTTAAAAGGAATAAGTCCATCGGTGTGTATGCACCGGAGCTTCTTAGAGGAAAACTCAAAACCCTCAAGAGAAGATCAAAGAAGAATAAACCCTATAATGAGTGATGTTGTTAAAAGAGAAATTCTTAAGTTACTAGAGGCTGGTATAATTTACCAAGTATCAGATAGTAATTGGGTGAGCCCTGTGCATGTGGTGCCGAAGAAAGGAAGCATCACAGTCATAGAAAATGAGAAAGGTGAGCATATTGCTAAACGAACAGAAGGAGGTTGGCGTATGTGTATAGATTATAGAAAATTAAACAAAGCAACCAGGAAGGATCATTTCCCTCTTCCATTTATAGATCAAATGCTCGAACGTCTAGCCAGACACTCGCACTTTTGTTATCTAGATGGATACTCAGGATTTTTCCAAATACCTATTCACCCTGAAGATCAAGAGAAAACAACCTTTACCTGTCCTTATGGAACGTTCGCCTATAGATGAATGCCCTTCAGACTCTGTAATGCCCCTGCCACTTTTCAATGTTGTATGATGTATATATTTGCAGATTACCTATATGGAATAATGGAAGTTTTCATGGACGATTTCTCGATGTGTGGATTCAATTTTAAAGATTGTCTCTCCAACCTCGATAAAATCCTTGAAAGATGCGTAGAGGTGAACCTAGTGCTAAACTGGGAAAAATTCCATTTTATGGTTAATGAAGGTTTAGTATTAGGAGACATTGTCTCAGAAAGAGGCATTAAGGTCGATAGAGCCAAAATTGAAGTTATAGAAAACCTCAGCCCACCTAAAACCATTAGGGAGATTACAAGTTTTCTTGGACATACTGGTTTTTATCGGTGTTTTATAAAAGACTTCTCTAAAATAACAAAACCTTTGACTAATCTTCTAATGAAGGACGTTGAATTTGTTTTTGACGAGAAATGTCTTGAAGATTTTAAATTTTTGAAACAAGCACTGATTTCAGCTCCGATCATGCAACCCCCAGAATGGACATAACCTTTTGAAATCATGTGTGATGCTAGCGATTATGCAGTTGGTGATGTTCTAGGATAATGAAAAGACAAGAAATTACATGTTATATATTATGCTAGTAGAACCCTAGATACCGCCCATCTCAACAGAGAAAGAATTACTGGAAGTAATTTTTGCCATAGATAAGTTTAGGTCCTACCTAGTTGGAGCAAAGATCATTATTTACACTGATCATGCTGCCATACGTTATCTATTAAATAAAAAGGATGTTAAACCTAGATTACTTAGATGGATCCTGTTACTCCAAGAGTTTGATCTAGACATTAAGGATAAGAAAGGCAAAGAGAATGTTGTCGCAGACCACCTCTCTAGATTAGAACACTTAAAACCTGACTTATTGCCTATAAATGATGATTTCACCTATGACAGACTTATAGCTAAGACTGATGATTTCGAGCCTTACAGAGATAAAGATTTTGAAAAAATTTCAGTAATGAAGAGCGTACCTTGGTACGCTAATTTTGTAAACTACCTAGCTGCAGATATCATACCCCCTGATCTAAATTACCAACAGAAAAAGAAGTTCTTCAAATATGTTAAACATTTCTACTGGGATGAACCACTCCTATTTAAGAGAGGAATAGATAATATTTTCAGGCGTTGCGTCCCAGAAGAGGAAATAGAAGACATCATCAGACACTGTCATTCTTCACCTTATGGTGGACATGCAGGTATATCTAAAACGCACGCCAAGATTCTTCAAGCAGACCTCTATTGGCCAACTTTATGGCGCGATGTTCATGCCTACATTGTCAAATGCGACCGACGCCAATGCACCGGGAACATATCGAGACGTGACGAGATGCCAATGAGGAATATCCAGGAAGTTGAACTCTTTGATGTTTGGGGTATAGACTTTATGGGACCATTTCCACCTTCAATGGGAAATAGGTACATTTTGGTAGCTGTGGACTACGTGTATAAATGGATTAAAGCTATTTCATCACCCACAAACGACACAATAGTCAAGTTATTTAAGAATATCATTTTTCCGAGGTTTGGAACACCCCGTCTCGTTATAAGTGATGGAGGATCACATTTCATATCCAGAATCTTTGATAAGCTCTTGAGTAAGTATGGAGTAAAGCACATAGTAGAAACACCTTATCACCCACAGACTAACGGCCAAGTAGAGGTGTCTAACAGGGAGATTAAACAAATCTTAGAAAAAACCGTTTCAATTTCCAGAAAATATTGGTCTCAGAATCTGCATGAAGAACTATGGGCCTACATAACCGCTTTTAAAACCCCTATTGGAACAACCCCTTACCAATTAGTCTATGGAAAATCTTGTCATTTACCCTTCAAGTTAGAGCATAAAGCCTATTGGGCCATTAAGACCCTGAATTTGGAATATTTGACTGCTGGTGAAAAGCGCATCCTTAACATTCGTAAATTAGAGGAATTCCGCCAGTCTGCCTATGAGAATGCTATAATATATAAAGAAAGAACCAAAACTTGGCATTACAGAAGAATTGTAAAGAAAGATTTTAATATAGGCGACCTTGTTCTCCTTTTCAATTCCAGACTGCGACTTTTTCCTGGCAAGATACATTCAAGATGGACTAGTCCTTTTGAGGTCTCTAGAATCCTAAGATCTGGAGCAGTCGAGATCAAGAACAATTCTTGTAGCCCATTCTTCGTCAATGGGCAGAGGTTGAAGCACTACGAAGGAGGTGACATTCCCACCAACTACTCCAGCCACACTCTGATTGATCCACCAGTACCAGTTTCCGATATATGAAGCTTACTCGTCAAGCTAATGACGTTAAACAAGCGCTGCATGGGAGGCAACCCATGAGTTTATTTTTATTTTTTACATTTATTTACTTTTTACTTTATCAATTTTTTTTTATCTTTATACTAACAGTTGCAAAATTTATGATTTCAGGCATCACCTGCTATCCGTCTTTGCTAACTACATTTTTTAGGATGGAGCATTTCAATGACATGCATGTTTCCTTCCGAGATGACACTCAGAGACAACGTTATGCGGTTCTTTCACAGCGACCCATGGCACCGACCTGATATCCAGACCAGATTTGCATGGAAGCTCTTGGCTTTGAAGCCAGTATCAAGTATCTATGCAACCAGCTAAAGTGGGACGAGTATGCAGATGACCTAAATGTAACCTACAGGAACCTCACCTTAGAATTCCTCAGTTCATTCGAGTTTGAGCCCTATAATGGCCAGGATGGATATCTCACTTTCAGACTATTCGGGATAGAATATTGTTTTACCCAGAGGGAGATTGGAGACTTGCTAGGCTTCCAGACCACACCCGATGCTATACCTGAGCTACCAGTTGGCTATTTCATGACTAGGGACATAAAGAAATTCTGGAGAGATATTACTGTTGGAGGGAGCCTTGATCCTTCCACTCAGCTATCCCCTGTTATTCACAACCCCGCATTCAGGTATTTTCAGATGGTTATTGCTCACACTTTCCTAGGGAGGGCCGACACTGATACCCATGTTAGCGAGGAGGAGATCTTTTTCCTCTACTGTGCGACCCAGTCTCGCCCTGTAGCCTGTGGAAATTTTCTACTGTGGAATCTCATGATGACTTCTAAGTTTGCTGAAGGTATCCTCCATGTGGGAGGGATAGTGACTCAGATTGCTTCTGCTTTGGGTCATACAAGTAAGTTATCTCACCTTACCTCCTATTGTGGATATACTACAATGGACATTGATTTCTGTTTGGATCGTGGGCTGATGAGAAGAGTCTACTTTAATCTCAACCAGTATAGACTCCTGATTGATAATGAAAATGTTCACTATTTTACCTTGCATGATCCCATGATGACCAATGTCCATAACCCTACCAATTGGACATATGCCTTAGAAGGTCTTGGAGAGACCGTGGACGAGCGAAAATCACCTCCGGTACCTGAGTATAATCCATGTACATCGCCAGAAAGGACCACTGTATTCTCTAATAATTTCTCTTTGCAGCAACCCGACATCTATGCACAGGTTGCTGAGCTACGTAGAGAGGTATCCCAACTTCGTCAGACAGTTGAAGACCTCTATCTTCAGGTTATGGTTTCCGATGCTACTCACTCTACTGAGGCAGACCTCCTACAACAGGAAATTGATGATCTTCGCAGTAAGTTAGCTACAGCTCATGGTCCTGAGTTGACCTCATACCCTACCACTCCTTGATGATCTTGATTCATATCTGCACTGTTTTGCTGTTTTGTTGTTTCTTTTATCATGTTGTTTCCTTTTTCAGACATATTTATTTTTATGCCTAACTCTTGCATTCTACTTTCTTTTTATTTATTGTGACTTACCATGATTAAGTATATTTCTTTTTATTTTTTACTTTTCTCTTTAATTAATTGTTTATTTTATTTTATTTTTATGAGTTTATTATTTTCAAGTTATAAACATAAAAGAAAAAAATTCAATACACCAATCCTTGGAAGCACCAATTAAAGAATTGATGTTTTCACCTACGAGAAGGAATTGGAATAAGAAGGTCAAACCAACAAAACAAAGAAATTTGAGTCCAGCCCAATTTTCGAACATGGCGCCCGCCACTAAGACCATGGCGCCCGCCATGGGGTCTGGGATTATAACGGGCAGATTTTCCAAAACCTCCCACTTTCTCCATTTTCAACCCCAAAACCTCTCATTTTCTCAACCACCTACTACTCCATTAACCACCCAACAACTCTCATTTTCTCAACCACCTACTACCCCATTAACCACCCAACAACTCTCATTTTCTTAACCACCTACTACCCCATTAACCACTCTAACATCCACTTTTCTAACCATCATAAAAATTCAAACTTTCTCCTCCCAATCTCCAACACCCATTTTTGAAACCCATTTTTTCAATTTTCTTACAAAGGAGAAACAATGGAGTTCAACGGATACGTTCTTCGTGAAGGCAAACCCGGAGACCGACAACGGAAAATCCTTGAAAAATTGCAAGGACGAGAAATTGTCTCAACCAGGTATGTCGATGAAGACTGTCTGTATACTTTAGGACTTTATCATAGTTTTTTTCATTTAGCTGACATCCTAGGATTGCATGACATTTTTACTAGAAAAGAGCCCACCTTTGAGAGGCTAACTCAGGAATTCTTAAGTTCCCTAATTTATTTGGTTCACCCCGACACTGCTAGTACCGTCGGTACGGTTAAATTCCGTTTGTTTAATGTTGAATATGAATATAGCACCGACGAACTAGCAGCTATGTTGGGTATTCCTCATGGTGATGGCGCTATTTGTGAGACCCCTTTGGATTCTGAATGGTCCACTAATGCATTTTCCTTTTGGCGTCAATTGTCAAACTCTTCTATAAATTCTTTTGAAGGAGTTTTAGCATCATTGATCCATAACACGACTATTCGAATTTTTCAATATATGCTCGCCTGTACTATTTTTGGCCGGGAGAACCCAAACAAGGTAAATGCTAGATAACTTCTATTTTTGCAGGGTAGTCTCACTAATAGAGGAATTAATTCAGCCCCGTTTATGATTTCTCACATGATTGATGTCTTGAGACACACATGGACCATAGCTTTTGGAGGACTAGTTATATCTATTGCTAGAGCTCTGCACCTTGACGCTGAGATAGATACCCTTGCACCCCTACCTCCCTGCACAATTATTTTGAAATTTCTAAAAGATATGAAATTGTGCAAGGTGAGGAGAGCGGTTGGTTTTTAACTTATGGTTCGGGGTGTCGATATCCCATCTGTCGTTCTGCCTTGCACTAGACGTACTGATGTACGAATTGCGAGGAATTGGACCTACAATCTAGATACTCCACCTTTTACGGGTCCATTACCTCCTAAAAGTTCCACTTTGGGACGGACACGAGACTGATGAAGAATACAAGCAGAGGGATAAACCTCATTCCCGACCTGTGTCCCCCCACCATGTTTCACCCGCACACACTACACCTTCACTTCTA
The DNA here is from genome assembly GCA_948472305.1 of Vicia faba. NCBI lineage: Eukaryota > Viridiplantae > Streptophyta > Magnoliopsida > Fabales > Fabaceae > Vicia > Vicia faba. The sequence goes on from OX451740.1 coordinate 1,296,052,260, forward strand.
ACACTTTTGCAGGTACGGCTCCTAGCTTCTACATCACTGAAGAGATGTGGCGTGACCAGCTAGCCCGGGAGGAGAGAATAGATGGTTTACTTTCTGCCATCCAACAGCAGCTGGCAGATAACATGAGTTTCATGGAGGCGTCACGACAGTAGTCGAACCTCTCTTTTTAAAGTCTTATGGAATCTCAATTGGCGATATCCCACGAGTAACATAGGCAACAAGCCCAGTTTCAGAGGAACTCTTCCCTCATGGAGGCCACTCAAGGTTCCCTTTTTGGCAACCTTCGCGAGATTCAGAGTTCACAAATTGCCTTGTCCACCAGATTCGACCAGTTCGAGGCTTCTCAGAGCAGTCGTCGTCGCAGTCGATCTCGTCATCCTAGATATTCACCGCAGGATGGCGAGGGACCCATCCAAACTTAGTACTTTACCAGGTGACTCTTTCCTATTCTTATTTCGTAACATTTGGGACAATGTTCGATTTAAGTGTGGGAGGAGATTACTCGCTTTCTCGCTTTATTTTTTCTCTCGCTTTATTTTTCCCTTTTCCTACATTTTCCTTCTTGTTATTTTACTTCTTTATTTGCTTTAGTTTGCTTGTTCGCTTTATTTTCAAAATAATACATGTGTTTTACGAGTCATCTATATCTGTATGGTCTAGTGTATGTCCACTCCCCCATTTCTTGAGCCTAACCGATTTTTTTTCCTAAGAAAAACACTGTGTTTTGAACTTAATTGGGCTATAAGACCTGGTTGAGATAGGATGTAGTATGACTTGGGAAAGCCCTTTCGAAGCATCGACATCGTTTTTACACCTTAAGCTTCATAAATTTAGGAATTCGATCCCGATACCCCCTATGTCGTGGCCTTCAAATTTTAATTCTTAAATCCTTGAATAGTTTATCCTAGCAGTCAGCTCCGGTCTAATCATGCTCTACGTAGGGGACCGAAGAGAAGTGAATTATCTATATGCTATGTTCTTATTATAAACTACAACCCCGGGATAGGTGACCCTCACAAAGTCATTTAACTCAACAAAAGTTGTATGTTGAAAAATAAAGCAAAAGCAAAAGCAAAAGAAGAAGAAAAAGAAAAAGAATTTTTTTTTACCCATCTTTAGTTGGTTCAGAGGTATCTGATGCTGAACTTGGTAGGGAGGATTACGATCTGATCCCCCACAACTATAAATGGGTCAATAAAAGGGGTTACACCAACTTTTTGTACCAGAGCCCTGCGTTTTATGATCAGAATCACTACCCAGTCACTTTACTATGATCATGTACGAATAACGGGCTTAATGTGATTACACCTGAATGAAAAAGGATTTGAAAAAAAGGAAAAATATAGGCCTAAGCATAGTGGCATGATATGGATTGGTTCGTAAGAGAATAAAGCTTATGTCTGTTTTACGGAAGAGTGTCACTACGATATCCTTGGTTTGAATCAGTCAGTACCTATCAATACATCCCTGTTTTAATTCCAGAGGCCCCTTGCAGCCCAATTTGTTCACTAACACCATTTTTCTTCTTAATCTATTTAGAGTTCTTGCTTGAGGACAAGCAAAGGTTTAAGTGTGGGAGAATTTGATAACACTTATTTTACACTTGTTTTTTACTCTGATTTCACATATTATTTAGGTTTTTTATTATTGTTTTCTCGTATTATGCATATCTTTTGTTTCCTTTTCAGATATTTCAAATATCCAGAGCTCCCCTGAAGAAATGAAGGAAAACAGGCTGAAAAACAGGAGTTTAGGTCAAATTTGCACTCATGGCGTCCACCATGGCGCCAGCCATAGGGTAGGCCATGACGTGAACCACCTCCTGCTGACCTCAACTGCCATGTTCCCAACTTCCTTTAATTTACACTCATGGCGGGCGCCATGGCCTCCATGGCGGGCGCCACCTTTGGACGATGTTTTCCCCCCCAAATGGAGTTGGGGGGCATTCCTGTGATTTCCTGCATTCCTCATCCTCTATAAATAGAAGTTCCTGATTTCATTTCAATTCACCCAAGCTTAGTTGCAAACTTGATCCAACCATAGTTGCGAACTTAAGCCATATAATTTCACCATTGTAAAGCGGTAATTCTTCACATCGGGGAATTATTGCATTGTTGATTGAGTCTGTGATCGAGTTCGTATATTGAGTCTGTAATCAAGTTTGGAGCACTTCGGCAGAAGTTTATCTTGCCACATTTATTTTCAACTGCTGTTTATTTCCAGTCGCATTTTACTTCCAGTTTGTACCAGATTTAAAACCTCTCCGTTTGGAGCAGGTTTCTATTTATATATTCCGCATTGCTTTTACTTTGTTTATTTCCTGCACTACTTTTACTTTGTTTATTTCCCTCACCTGCTTTTACTTTGTTTATTTCCCTCACTACTTTTACTTTGTTTATTTCCCGCACTGCTTTTACTTTGTTTATTTCCCGCACCTGCTTTTACTTTGTTTATTTCCCGCACTGCTTTTACTTTGTTTATTTCCCACACCTGCTTTTACTTTGTTTATTTCCCGTACCTGCTTTTACTTTGTTTATTTCCCGCACTGCTTTTACTTTTTTTATTTCCCGCACTGCACTTTAAATTATTTACTTTCTCGCATGATTTATTTTAACATGTCTGTTTACATTCCCATGTCAGGCTGAACCTTACTGGGCTAGAATGTAAGGAATCTAGTTAGATCGATATTCCAAATAATGTGTCAATAGAAATGCTTATGAGCTATTTTGGTTTTTAATACGAGTTTTTTGTACTTTATTGTTGTTGGGTAAGATCGAAAGCCATCCAACCCTTTGTTAAACTCGGTTAGTTCTAACTGGTCAAAGGAAGCGAAAGCGCTTTGTCCAGTTAGCTAGGGATTTTTATTATCAAAGAAATCAATTTTGAAACTATTTCGGACGCGTTTATAGGGTTAAAGTTAGGTTCCCTTTTTATTATAAATTCCAGATCAAAATACTTTTCAAGTTGGCCAAGTAATCTATTTCTTAAAAATAGGTTTATTACTTTAACGCAATGCGCGCCTTTTTATAAATGACAATAAGAAGGTCTGATTAGAGAGTATACTCGGTTCTGATTATGCAAAAGCGACAGTTCCTGTTAAATTAGTTATTTTCTTTAGTAGAAAATATTGCCCTATAAGTAGGTATATTACAAAGCATTGCGAATATCATCTGACTACGTGAATTACATTCGACCCTACTTTTATATCTGAAGTTTATTTCGCTGCACTTTACTTTCTTGCATGCTAAATTCCCTGTTTAATATTGACTTAGCTAAACACCGTAACAATTGGAAATGATAGATTGACAATTGGTCTCTGTGGATCGATAATCTTTAATGTTACTCTGACGCGATTCGTACACTTGCAAGTACACCGCATCAAGAAGTAGAGAAAGTTATGGAGGATATGCACGAAAGTACCTTTGGAACCCATTCTAGTGGGCATACAATGGCTAAAAGGATCCTACAGGCAGGATACTATTGGCCCACTATGGAAGTAGATTGTTATCATCATTCCCGAACTTATCACAAATGCCAAATCTATGCTGAAAAAATACATGTACCTTTGGTTCCTCTAAATGTCTTGACTTCTCCCTGGCCATTCGCAATATGGGGTATTGATATGATTGGAGATATTATACCTACCGCTTCCAATGGACAACGTTTCAACCTTGTCACCGTTGATTACTTCACGAAGTGGGTAGAGGAAACTTCATTTTCTTCTGTTACCAAGAACGTCGTGGCGCGGTTCATTGGGCAAAATCTTATTTGTCGGTATGGTATCCCAGAAAGAATTATCACAGATAACGATACTAACATCAATAATACTATGATCACCAAACTCTGTACACAATTCAAGATCTTGCATCATAACTCTTCTCCTTACCGGCCGAAGATGAATGGCGATGTGGAAGCTGCCAATAAGAATATCAAAAAGATCATACAGAAGATGACAGTGACATATAAAGACTGGCATGAGATGTTACCGTACCTCAGTGTGCATGTCAACAGGGGCAACCCCTTTCTCTCTCGTATACAGTATGGAAGCTGTTTTAGCCATCAAAGTCTAAATTCCATCCCTCATAATCATGAAGGATGCAGGTTTAAACAAAGATGAATGGGTTCAGACTTGACTTTAACAATTGAACCTGATTGACGAGAAAAGGCTCGCGGTTGTTTGTCATGGTCAGATGTACCAAAAACGTATGATTAAAGCTTTTTACAAGAAGGTCAGACGTTAGGTATATCATGTTGGTGACCTAGTAATCAAGCGCATCATCCTACCGCAAGGTGGTCCTAGGTGTAAGTGGACTCCTAAATATGAAGGATAATTGTGATCAAGAACATATTTTATGGTGGAGCTATGATATTAACCACTATGGACGGTGACGACCTTTCGCACCCGGCAAACGCAGACATAGTTAAAAGATACTAAGCATGAAAAGAGACCTGCTAGGTTGACTGGCTTAGGCAAAAATAAGGGCATCCCAGTGAACCAAAAAGGTTCAGGCAAAATTAGGAATATATATAAAATATTTGTACACCCGGCAAGTCGAAAACCTGAAAAGGAGGCTTAGGCAAAAAAGGGTATCCCGATACGGGTCAATCCAGTCAGCTTCTGCCAAGCAGCAAAGTGATGAGATGCTCAAAGATATAAATGCAATAGAAGAACTGAATCCCAATGGGACTATTTCACATAGCTATTTTCTCTTTATACCACTTTGTATAGTTTTCATTTTTGCGACGACATTCTCTTATTAGGATGTTCGTCTCCTTGTACAAATACGCCTGTTGTACATAAATTTCTTCAAATTAATGCAAAATAATCCCTTTGAAAGTGCAAAACTACTTGTTCTTATTTCTCTGTTTTGTTTGCAAAAACGTCCAGTGATTATTTTTGAACATATGCATTTGAATGCGATGACCGTTTACAAATACAGGCATAAAAACAGAAAGACAGTTGCTAAGGGTTTTAAGAATCGGGACAATGTCAAAAAGCCACATGTAAATCCCCAAAGAGCACCCCTAGGGGATCTTTTTAATAAAATTCATCATCAGCAAGGGTACATTCCTCAGTAGGTACAGAAGCAGGGGCATCTTCCTGCCGGTCACGCTGTATCTTCAACGTATTAATGATTTTAGATATTCCGACATTTCCTAAACAGATCAAGAGTTTCAATCATCTCTCCAATACCTTAGAGCTTTCCCCAACATGGTCTATAAGTTTCTTGGTTTCCCCAACAGGGTTTCACAAAATCCCCAAACGGTTTATGAAGTTTTCTTTCCCCTGTAGAGTTTATTTCTCTACTTTCAGAAATCCATCTCCCAACAAATTTAACTTCAACGCATAGTGAGGAACTACATTCTTCATCCCTAGCAGCAGTCAGGGATTCATTTCCTCCAATTCAACGACACTGCAAAAAACAACTTATATGTTCACATACCGCATTTATACATCATTTTTTAAACGTAATAGGATACGACACAGTCTCATTTATTTTGAGAACATCATTACCCAATGCATTTCATGCATCGTGACATTGCATATAGTTAACTCTTTACCTATTCAGGAAAGATCAACAGACGAATATCATCAACAATTTTCAACAAGTTCCAGATTAATTCCTTAAACATGCAGGGCAACTATCTGTGAAATAATGATTGCAGGTCAATTCCTGAAACAAGACGGAGTGACTATCTACAAGACCATTTAGAGATTAATTCTTGAAACTAGACAGGGAAACTATCTCAACAACCAACAAAAGCAGGTTCCAGATTAATTCCCGAAACAAGACGGGGCAACTATCTGAGATAACAAGCTCAAGTTAATGTGAAGCCTGGATTTCGACTAGATAACAGTTTAAGTTGTTGCAAACCCTGGAATACGACCAGATAACAGTTTAACTTATTCAATTACTGTGAAGCCTGGACCTGATCAGATAGCAATTTAATCTAAAACACTGTGAAGCCTGGAATCCGACCAGGTAATAGTTCAAGTTACTGTGAAGCCTGGATTTCGACCAGATAAACAGTATAAGTTATTGTGAAGCCTGTAATCCGACCAGATAACAGTTTAACTTATTCAATTACTGTGAAGCCTAGAATACGACCAGATAACCGTTAATTTCAGTAAGTTTTACGAAGCCTGGAATTTGACCAGATAGCAATTAGCTTCATACTTTCATCTAAGTTGTTGTGAAGCCTGGAATCCGACTATATAACAGTTTAAAATTAAGCAAGTTACTGCGAAGCCTGGAAACTAACCAGATAACAGTTAATTTCATATTCCCCAATAAGTCGATGTCAATCCTGGAATATGACCAGATAAAAGTCAATATTATTATCATCAGCAAGTTACTGTGAAGCTTGGATTTTGACCAGATAACAGCTAACTTTCATCTCCCCAGTTAAGAGATAACTCCCTAGTAGATTAATGGACAACTAAAGCTCCTAGACTCTATTCCCCAAACAGAAATCAACATTCCCAGTGGAGTCCTTCTCAAACAACAAGAACATGATTCCCCACAAAGAGACCTCTTATAGCTCAGAGTAAATCGACCAAAGATTTATTTTGATGTGTCTTCCAGTTCAAAGTCAGCATTTGTTTTGGATGGAATCTATAAGGCCATCTCTAACGACTCTCTGTCATCTTCTCCAAATGGAATATGTAAGCCCATCCCCAATATCATCAACCAACAGTATCACTTTGTGCACAGGCGAGTGCAAATTTTTGGGCACTCTAGTGTTCAATCATCTTCCACCTTCATATCACGAAAGGCAGACAAGACAATCTAAATCCACAAGTTTAAGAAGATTGAATAGGGCCAGCTATTTTACCCCAAAATTTCCCTCCCATTTTACTCAAGACATGATCATTGATGTCCGAAATTGCTCAAGGTTGACCAAGAATTGGCTAGACAAATTCTCCTCCTAAGCAATGGACTTCCAACTAGGGTTGCACTTCTCACAGAATTTTGGGTTGAAAATACTTCAAGTGATTTTCGTGGTCCCTAATATATCCTCAAGAATATCCATGCCAAGTTCCATGCCTTGCACTACAAGCTTGCTCAGGCAATTGCTCAAATTCTTGAAAATCAACTGTACTAGGTCAAAAGTCAAATGTGACCAATATACAGTCAAACTTCTAGATTTTTGGTCAAAATCAACATTTTAAAGTGATATACATCATTTGATCAAGGTTTGATCATGATTCCCAAAGGAATGCTCTCAAATCATCAAGAATCCAAAAGTGCAAAATTAGGGTTTCTTAGAGAAAGTCAACTAAACTTTGACCAGGCATAACTTTCACATGCTTCATCCATTTTGCCCCAACAAAAGCTTATTGTGAAGAAGATTAAATTCCCTAAAACTTTTATATTTCCCTCAAGTTCAATAAATGCATCATTGGGAATATATAAGCTCATACGTTACAGGTCATTTTTAAAAAGTCAACAAAAGACACTTTTTTTCAAGGCAATTTACATCAAGAAAAAGTCTTCAAATGAAAAATTTATCAAAATAGATTGAAGCAGACGTCTTGGGGTTTCTAAAAAGTCAAAGATAATCTCCAGAAGATAAAAATTTCGCAAGTTATGGTTTCCAAAAGTTGGGAAATTTTGGTCAAAATTCATGAAATGCAAAGCATGCAAATTTGAAATTTTAGGGAAATGGCCTAACTTTTTGAGCTTCAAACATCTTCATGACCTTATGGAGGACCTCTAAACTCATTTTGGCATGGCCATGATTTTATTTATATTTTATCTTGATTTTATTTGGTTTAAAATTAAATAAATTAAGTAAAATGCTAGAAAATATTGGCCATAACATTTGGGCCTGACTTGACCCATCAAGGACACCGAAATTTCGTGCAAGGTACAACAAAGGAGTCCAGGTTCATGAAAATATAAGAATGGAAAGAGAGTAACTCAAAATGGCAATTTTTAAATTTTCTTGATTTTGTTTTCAAAGCCATGTTTAATGGCTGTTACTTGCCATGTTTATCACCCTCTCTCATTCCTATATAAATACAAGACCAAATTAGAAGCAAATGACACATAGGTTGCATAGAGAGGGCACACGAATTTCTCAAAAAATCATTCAATGTTGTGAAATTCAAAAATCTCGATCCAGGCCTCCTCGATCCAAAGCAAGCATCCCATCCTCCTCTTGAAGGTTCCAGGAGACGTTCTCAATATTTAGGAAAGCTCAATGCACGTAGGAACCACCATTTGCAATCACTCTGGTTGGGTATGGTATCGTGATCTCAAAACTCTATTTCCTTACGTTACAATATGAATGCAAGCATACATATATATACATACTGATGTTAGGGATATTTGAGAACCCTTTTTGTTAAGGTTTAATGCAGGAATCGAGGGTCGCCATTTTTAGGGTTTTGAAATGCCTAAGCTTCGAGCAGGATGATACAGGCCATTTCAGGCTAAACAACCATCACCATTGAATTCGTAGACCCCAAATTAGGGGGGTGGGGTCAATTTTTTTTGTTTTCACGAGATTTCGCATGATTGACATTTTGGCCAACCGAAAGGGATGACCGGAGCCACCACCTCTGGTGGCTTTACCAGCGTGGACTGAAATGTGGCAAAAAGGGACGAGATGATTGGTTCATTCAAATATTTATACCCCACTGAAATGTGCGCAATTGATAACACAGCAGCTTGACTTGTTTTGTATTATATTATTATTTTTTATATATGCTCTCGGATGTAAAGTCGTCCCACCGGTTGGGTGTGTGTGTGTGTGTTAAGGCGTTGTGTGTATGCAAGGGCAGGGGTTCGACCCCTAACTCTTGCATATTATTTTTCTAATTTTTCTTGCATATCCAGTATGATCAGGCCAAGCTTGTGCACCATACGCTACCATGACATCACCATGTGATCCAGATCCAACGCCCCAATGTGCAATCTCATCATGGACCCTCAAGGGGTCTTCCACACTAAATCCAATGCCAGCCTGGCATTCTCTTGGTTTTGGCCTAACAAAATTCTGACTCACCCCCCCCCCCCCCATTTCACTTTGAACACCAGGCCCATCACTTTTTTTTGTTTCTTATCTTTTTTTTAGTCTTTTTAATTTGTTTTATATTTACTTATTTGAAAAAAAACATTTTTTAATCATAAAATCAGAAAAAAAACATAGAAAACTTAGATTTAGGTTTTATTTTATTTTTTATTTTCATAAATTAATTTAGTTAATTATTTTGACTTCATTTCATAAATTAAAACCTATTCAGAATTAGGTTTAAATTTTAATATTTCCTAAACAAAAATGCCAAAAATATTAGGTTTGTTTTAGAATTAATTTTAATTAATAATTTTTCTTTTCTTATTTTAATTAATTAGATTTAATATTTTCCCCAAATAAACAAAAAAAGTTTCTTTTACTTAGAACATTCTAGGGTTTTAGACGCCCTTTCTAATTTGCGCGTATTTAGTATTCTCGCATTACCATTTTCATATTATTGTATCTGGCTATGGATTGTAATAGATGAAAACTAGGACTTTATTTACTGCTTTTATTTTCCCCAGTTTTTGGACTTCTAAATTCCCCCTCCCCGAAGCCATGTAATAGCTAGATTTAAATTCTGCACTTTTAATTCTTGTACATATATTAACTATTTAGATGTATGGTAATAGGATTGCATGATAAGAGATTAAAAACAAAATGTTATCAAACCTAACGCAAAGATGAATAACTGAAACACAACATGCTTGCGCATGCGCACCTCTAGGTTACTCCCACTTCGGTTTCCTTCGGAATAAAACAATCACAACTCTCGAAACGTGAGAGATTTTAGTGGCTACCCTCCGGTTTAAAGATCACAAAAATGACCCTTTCGATGTTGCCTCAGTATAATCTTAAAACCCTAGGGTGGTTACTAAAGTATCTTGCCTAGTTTCCTTTGTGACTGTAACGATGATCCTTCGAATGTCCCTACAAAATCCAATGATAGAGCTACCTACTCGCTAATAGTAGGATAGCACTGTCTAAAGGAAAAGAGGAAAAGAACGAACCTTTCGAGTAAAGTAGATAGTTCTTAGATGCTTTCTCAAAAAACAATTTTTCACATACACACAACTCTTTCAAAACATTTTCAAAACACTTTGTATACTTTCTCAACAATACGAGAAACATTACAAAGTTCGCCGCACTAAGGCGTCTTTTCAAAATATATTTTTTTTAAACACACAAAACACAAGGTATTTTCAAATGAGCTAGCATCTAGGAGCTCGTAGATAACTACGGATGCAAAGGGTGCTAACACATTCCTTTTCTATAATCTACCCCTATTACTCAGAAATAATCTCGAAAGGTCTTTTTCTGTTCTTTTCACCCTTTCCTTTGTTGGATAAAAGAAAAGTCGGTGGAGACTCTTGCTTACCATAATATTTGCGAATACAAATGCAAAACTAGTACAACGGTCGGTTCTGCCACCGTATTACACCATCCGAAGCGATCATGGAGGTGAATTTGAAAACCGCCTCTTTGAAGAATATTGTGACAAATTTGATATTGAACATAATTTTTCAGCTCCTAGAACTCCATAACAAAATGGTGTTGTGGGACGCAAAATCGTGTTTTAGAGGAGTTGGCAAGAACAATGCTCAATGATTGTGGTCTACCAAAATATTTTTGGGCCGAAGCTATTAGCACAACATGTTATGTTTTGAATGGGGTACTTATTCGTCCTATTATTGACAAAAATCCTTATGAACTTTTAAAAGGTAGAAAACCAAATTTATCACATATTCATGTATTCAGATGTAAATGTTTTGTTTTAAATAATGGAAAGGATAATATTGGGAAATTTGACTTGAAAGCAGGTGAAGTTTACAGCAAGAGATTACTTATTGTTGAAGAGTTGAATCATGTTAATTTTGATGAGTCTTGTCAAAATAGTGTTGGGAAAGGCATTTATATTCTTGGTGTAGGTGCGTCTATGGAAGACATACTCAAGGACACCAAAAAAAGAGTTGATCAACCTAAAATAGTGGATATTAAGAAGGAAGGAGATGACAACCAAGAAAAGGAGGATGATGAAAGTAAACAAGAAGATGATGGTCTTCCATTGAAGTTGAGAATATAAAAGGATCGTCCAATTGACAATATTATTGGAGACATAACAAAAGGGGTAACAATGCGCTTTAATATAAGTAATTTTTGTTATCACCATGCATATGTATCACAAGTTGAACCTAAAAACGCTAAGGATGCGTTACTTTATGAGCATTGGCTTATGGCCATGCAATAAGAATTTAATAAATTTGAAAGAAATGACGTTTGAGATCTTATCCCTCGTCCATTAAATCATTAAGTTATATGTACAAGATGTGTGTTTAGGAATAAACTTGGCAAACATGGTGTGATAATAAGGAATAAGGATCAGATAGTGGCTCAAGGGTATAACCAAGAGGAAGATATTGATTATGAGGAGACTTATGCTCCAGTTTCCTGATTCGAGGCTATACGCCTTTTACTAGCATATGCATGTTCCAAGAACTTCAAATTATATCAAATGGGTGTGAAAAGTGCGTTCTTTAATAGATACATAAATGAAGAGGTGTATGTTGCACAACCTCCCATTTTTAAAATCACGGTTATCCTAATCATGTTTTTAATCTAAAACATGCTTTGTATGGTGTTAAACAAGTCCCAAGGGCATGATATGACCGACTTAGCAAGTTCATGCTTGATCAAGGATATTCTAGAGGGAAGGTAGATACTATTCTCTTTATTAAACTTCAAGGAAAATGTTAACAACGACTTTTCTAGAGGGAGGGGTGAATAGATCCACAATTAAAAATTACCTTTCAAAATGGTTACTTAAAAACTTATTTGAAAAACAATGTTGACCAGAAGGTTTTTGGCCTAGATCAATAAAGTAGTCTAAACGAACCTAGTTATTGGAAAATCGGTTATGCACAAGCCATATGGGATTAAGATAATTATAAAGTCAATAAAAAAATAATATATCAATTAATAGTTTAATATCAAACACAACAGTTTCCTTTTTCCAATGAAATCATATTAAAAATATAGCTTGACAATTTATCGAGCATGTGGAACGCAATCAATTTTCTAAATTTTATTTGAACTTTGTCGATATGGAAAAAAAACTTACAACCAAAGTGATTATAAGCTAATAAACAAAGAAATTTAAACTTTAACAATCAAAGAGAAATTTTATATGAATCAATCGATCAAACAACATATTCAACAAATTACATATAGAGATTAAATGAGAGTAAGAGACAGAACATTGGAATTTACCTTTGAGTTGAACAAGCTAAATAGTTTGTCAAACACTTGGTGTGCAATCAAAGTTTCAGAATTTTCTTTTTTGTTATGTTGATATGAAAAAGCACTTATAATCAAAAGTGATTATAAGCAACTCATCACATAATTCAAATCAAAAATAGTCTCAGAAAATTCCTACGCGTTGATAGATTAATCAATGTTATTTGACAAAATGATGTATGAAATTTAAAGCAAGTAAAGCAATAAAAGAAAATAGACACAATGATTTGTTTACACAGTTCCCCACTTTCGTCCTTGCATGTGGGTACATCTGCGCCCAATTCTAATGTGGAATTAGGATACTTTCTTACTTTGCAAAAAGTATGAATACAAGAAAAGTGTTCCAAGAGCAACCCTACAAACACAATCTTCGATGTTGATTCAACCCCTTATCTTCCTTTAATCTTAAATAAGACCAAGACACAATAGCTACCAATTTATTATCTGGATCTTGCTGCTCCTCTACATACTTTATCTCCAAAGCTTTCGCGTACCATCAATTGTACTTATTGCAACACAAGACTTCAATTTGATTCGTCGTTCTCGCGCTACTTCATTTACATTCTTTATCTCCAAATAATCCTTTGTGCTCTTTTATAACCAAAGGGATTTCACTAGGCTGTAATATTCACTTGAATATATTGCACGAAAACCCATAAATTAATCAATGATCTTGGAGGATAAACCCGGGTTTTTCCGGTAGACCCCTACAAATATCAACCCAATATACTCGACTACACAAGAATCTAATCGGAGGTTATCAAACCTCGTCTAGATGGCACCCCAACAAAATATTATTAGAATGAAATATTAGTGTATATGCATAGATTGGAGGTTGAAGATGAAGATAAAATGTAGGCTAATTTTATGGTATCATCAAGTTGGAATGATGCATGAATGATGTATTTATGTTATATAAGTTTAGATGCAAAAATGAGATTTTTAGAATTAAAAAGAATTGAAAATTTGACCCAATCAACAATATGTGTCGATCTGAAACTTGTATGTGTTGACACATAAGTCAAATTTTAATTGCATATGTCGACCTGAAAAATGGATGTGTCGACCTAAGAAAGACAATAACTTTTTGCCTTTAAAAGTGCAGTACATGTGTCGACCTAAAATTTGTATGTGTCGACACATAAAATAAACATTTATGCAATTTCTTAAAAGCTTCGGTATGTGTCAACCTGAAATACGTATGTGTTAAAACATACAACAAAAATTTATGTAGGAAATGATTTTTCATGATTTGGACTAATTTCAAACTTGTTTTAAATGTTTCCTAAGACCGCTCATGCAAGGGAGTGTCATTGACATAGAGATATCGTCCAATATACAGAAATGCTAAGTTTTCCTAGTTTTAACATCATGCAAAAATACAATGGTGAATTTAGACTCACATACTCCCCCTTTTTGGTGATGGCAAAACTTGCGACGATGCATTTCATGTAGTTATTGAAGGCTCCCCATGACTTTATGCTTCCCTACTTCATCTCGCATATGCTTCTCCCCCTTTTACAACATCAAAAGAAAGAAAGAAAATAGTGAGAGTATCATATTCCAATATCAATACTAATATATCACTCAGAGGCATTCTTGTAAAGAAGCGCATACAATTACATATCCCAATATATATATATATATATATATATATATATATATATATATATATATATATATATATATATATATATATATATATATATATATATATATATATATATATATATATATATATATATATATATATATATATATATATATATATATATATATATATATATATATAACAAGCATAAAACATTACCAAACATTTAATGCAACTACATGAATAATAATGAATGTGATGCAAGAGCAAGCTAGTCGAGTTGCTTCTATAGCGTAACAATTATGTAACACATCATAATGGAACTCCTGATTCCGCACATGCATGTGCCTAGCATAGAAACAAGAATATGTCATTACTCAATCCAAAATGAAAGTATTTTCATAAAAGTGGCTCAAATATAAAAATAACTGTACATGCAATTAACATGCTTACATTCAACTCATGCATGAATGCAAGAAATAATAACAGACACACATGCTTGTAAATATAAGAACAAACTTATACAAATGTGAAGGAAATAATACATGAATTGTTATTGTTAGTTCCATAGTTCTATGTTGATGTTGAGTATCATGGTGCAACATCTTTATCAACTGTCCTAACAGGTTCTGTTGTTATGTGTTTTTTGCCAGATGTCACAGAAGATGTTGTGACATCCTGAAGCTAATGCAGCAGGCGCTGCTTTTTGGATATCCATGAAGATTTTGAAGATATGAGTCTCTTGAATATTTTGTACTCATTATAGGTGTTGATTTTGTTAGAAACGGATGCAGATTTGATTGGTTACTAAAAAGGATCGATTAAGACTTTTTAGGAAACTCTTTATGAAGATTGCTTATATTTTTATGGATAATATTAGGCAAGATTTTTCAGCTAAAGATTGGAGTTTATTGAAGAATCCAAACCAGTCCAAGCCAAACTGCAGAAGCCTATATAAAAGAGTCGTCCAAGACCTAGTTTTTAATCATGTTTTTTATTGTAAAACCCTATGAAAAATAAGGGTTTAGGTTTTAATAGTCCTTAGGTTCTCTGTGTGGTTTTTATTGTACATCCTCATATATCTCTGATACATTGGAGTTGACTGATTATGCTTGACAATTTGTCAAGTTATTGTTCTCACTCAAAGCCCACAGACATCAGTTACTTATTGTTCTTAGTAGAGCTTTTAAGAAAACTAAGTGATTTTAATTGGGGAGTGTGTACTTCATACCAAATCCTGGGACTGGAATTATTTTTCCCTGTGATTGGGAGTTTTTTTTATCACTGCGGTGATTGGAAGTGGGATGGAGATTTCTCATATATAGGAAGGACCTAGATAGAAGTAGCACTGGGTAGGGATTAGGTGAGAAGTTGTAAACGGGGGAGTTTAGCTTTGAACTAGTACTACTAATAGTGGATTTCCTTCCTGACTTGGTAGCCCCCATAGTAGGTGAGTTAGCACCGAACTGGGTTAACATATCTTTGTGTTCTTTCTTCTTCTACAAGTTATAATTTTGATGTGTTGTTATTGTATTTTCTTTTCTGCCAACAGATGTCATAACATTTATTGTGATATTGTGTGTAGTTAAGACATCAATCTTGACATTTGTTTATGTGTGTATCATAATTTCAATTGGCATCAAGAGTAGACACATGATTTTGTTTATTGGGGGAGATTTAGGGATATATTTTTTTGGCCCTATGGAGAAAGAATGAGGTTATAACAATAGACCACCCATGTTGGATGGTTCTAACTATGAGTGGTGGAAAGTTCGTATGATAGCTTTTCTGAAAGCTATGGACAACAAAGCTTGGAAGACTGTTTTGAAAGGATGGAAGCATCATGTTATGAATATCATTGACAAAGATGGAAAAGAAGTTAAAACACACACAATTAGACCTGAAGAAGAGTGGAATGAAGATGATGATAAAGAATCCATTGGAAATTCCAAGGCTTTAAATGCTCTATTCAACAGAGTAAACAAAAATGTTTTCAGAGTAATTAATATGTGTACCGTGGCCAAGGAGGCTTGGGAAATTCTAAAGACAACTTATGAAGGTACCTCTAAGGTGAATATTTCAAGACTTCAGCTTCTCACTTCAAAATTCAAAAATTTAAAGATGGATGATGATGAGACAATTTTGGAATATCAAATGAAGATTCTTGAAATTACCAGTGCATCCAGTGCATTAGGAGAAAAGATGTCAGAAGAAAAGCTGGTCAGGAATATTCTTAGGTCCTTTCCTAGGAGATTTGATATCAAGGTCTCTACTGAAGAATCCCATGATATCAACAACTTGAGAGTTGATGAATTTATTGGGTCAGTTTAAACAATTGAATTGTCTATTATTGATAAAGCTGAGAAAAAGAATAAAAGCATAACTTTTGTGTCCAATGGTGAAGATAAAGGTCAAGCTGAGTTGGTTACAGACTAGGATATGTCTAATACCATTTTTCTTCTTGGGAAGAAATCCAATAGGGTATTAAAAAGGTTGGATAAAAGAGGATAGCCAAATCTCAGGAACATCTCCTCTGACATCAGTAATGAAAAAAATCTTCTGAAGAATACTATTCCTGAAGAAAAGATCAATCAAATAAAAGGCATTCAATGTTATGAGTGTGAAGGTTTTGGTCACATCAAACCAGAATGTCCCACTTTTCTCAAGAGGCAAAAAATGGGATTTATTGTGCCCTAGTCCGAGACGATGAATCAAAAGATGAGGCTAATGATGAATCTGTAAAACTGGTGGTGGCTTTGTTTGGAAGATATGCATGTGAAGTAAAGGTTGGTGATGATAGTGTCCTCCATGAAGATCCCGTTATATCTTGCAAAGATACTTGTGACAATTGTGAAGCAAATGTCGAAACAGAGGATGATCATAAAAGATTATAGTTGACTTAGAAAGTGAGAAGAAGAATCTTCTATGTATTGTATCTCATTTTCAAAATGAGGTAACTTTTCAAAATTCCAAGATTAATAACATGTAAGACTCAGTTAAAAATTTGGAGAATGGAGTGGCTATGATAGAAGAGACTAGAGAGTTAGAAGGTAACAATCAAGTTGATAATAATCAAAGAGGAGTTTTTGTGGTGAAGTCTATTTCGGATGAAAGGAAGGAAATAATTAACATGTCCAGTCACATGTTACAACATTCTAGCAGACTTGATCAAACGCGACCAACAAGTCAGTCATCAACTTTGATATTCCATTCGTGTGGTGAGCATGGTCATATAAATTCCTTCTGCTATAAACTATATGGATATCAAAAAACATCAGTTCTTTCTAAGGGTGAGAAACTGAGCAAAAAGAAAATACGTGTTAGTGTATGTTGTACCCCAAAATTTTCCCTTTCAATTCTCAAGGGTTTTCTCACAAAGATTCAGAGGATTCAAGCTTACACAAGTGCGTTTGGGATTTTTTAGTACCAAAATTAAAAGGAAACTGTCAAAAAGGGAGAAAGTAGATAAAAATAACATTTTGACAAATATGGAGAAAAACAAGTGTCCTTCGATTTAGCACCCTTTGATTGTACTTTACACCTCCTTCGACTGCTCAAAAGTTACTCCTAGCATGCCTCTTTCGTCTGGGCATGTGACTTCTTATTGAAGGCTTCATTTGTGCCTCTTGCTGCATACATGCTTGTTTTGAGTACCAAATTTGCTTCCACAAGTGTCCCCTAGAAGGTAAGCCTTTCGATTGGACAAGTAAGCTTCCTGCATGCTTGCAATCGAAGGCCATGACCTGCTGGCGGCATGTGCCCCCTGCATACAAATCTTCGTTTGGGCATTCATCTCCTGCATGCCTGCATGCAAATCTTCGTTTGGACAAAAGCACCTGCATACAAGCTTTCGTTTAGGCATTCACCTCCTACATGCCTGCATGCAAGTCTTCGTTTGGGCATTCATCTCTTACCAACCTTGCTTCGATTTGAATAAATTTATTGTCTGTCTGCTTGCTTCGATTGGACAAGTATGTTGTCTGCATGCTTGCTTCGATTGGACAAATATGTTGCCTGCATGCTTGTTTCGTTTGGGCATGAATCCTTCAGCACAAGGTCAAACCTTTCATTTTGGCATTTAACTTCCCTCATGCTAAATAGTCACAAGACAAGGACCCCCCTCCCCCCCACATGCACTCTTTCGTTTGGCCACATACGACCATGGGAAGGCAAACCTTCGATTGGACAAAAGTTACTTACATACAAAGCTTCGATTGAAATGTTGATTCCTTTCGAATTAGCTTACTTTGAATCCAAGCTGAACCTTTCGAGCAAGTTTTGTTTGAAGCAAGTCTGAGCAAATCTCATAGCCTTTCCCTACTAGTTAGGCTACTTTGCTTCCAAATCTTTACATAATCAAAAACAAATGGGTTCAAATTGGTACATGCAGTTTGAATATGGCCAAATCGAAAGACAAGCCATTGTTGGAAACATTCAATTTCGTTTGCTCTTGAGTTTGGTCGAAGGTTGGATCTGTAGGGCCAAAACAAAAGACAGGGTATTCGATCCCCGAGTCAAGTTTTCCATAGGACATGCTACATTGGCCTCCAACTTGTGCCTCACTCCATTTTAAATTATTCTTCAAGCCAACTTGCTCTTGATGACATCACTACCTTTTTAGAAATTTTTTGAGTCTTGCGCCTGTCTCCTCTACACATTTTCCCCCTATGGACTAGGAGCCACCCATCTAAACCATTGATTTTGTTACTTTTACAAAAAGTTGACACAAGTGGATGTTGGCCTTTCAAAGAAACTATATTTTATTCTTCCACTTAGCCACACATTTCATTTTTTCTCTATAAATAGAGAATTCATTTACACATCAAAGGAAAGGATCCTTGGACCAGGGGAACGAATTTCCAAACTTTCTCAAACACAACAAAAAAAATCTCAAGTCCTTAAACACTTGTGAAGAACAAATCCAGAATCATTGTCACCTCCTTCGATTCTGAAGAACAACACACTTCAGTCTCTTTCGAACCCATTGGAAAGAAGCATCACACTTGCTTCCTTTCCTCCTTCGAATCCAGTATCCCAGGCTTTGTTTCAGGCCCATCTTTCGAGTCCATCACCCAGGGCTTCCACTAAAGGTCCCACTCCCATTCAAGGCTGAAGCAAGGTAAGTTACTCTTACCCTTGCATCCTTCGTTTCAATCATAGCATGTATTTAATATTTTGCCTCCCTTTCGTTTACACCCTTTGAATCTATTTTTCTGGCTAATCTTTTTGTTCCTTGTTGCTTGAGTTCATTAAATACACTTTAATATTAGTTTGGCCACAAGACAAAGTTTAACATGGCCTTAGGCCAAGTTGCCATTTTATGTCCCAAACGAAAGAGATAGGGGGAGAAAGGCATGAAACGAAGCCTTGGGCTTCAGTACTAGTTTCCAGGCCCAGCCAGAACGCATGCTCAAGCTGACTTTCAAGCCCCAGAAAGGAAAAATCAGAAGGCATTTGCACTAGGTCCAACCAGGATCGAAGGCCATGACTTGTTGCTGTCAGTCCCAATCGAAGAAGGCAACAAAGCAACAAGGAAGGACCAGAAGGCATGCCAAGCTGCCTCTAGGCCCCAATCGAAAGACACAACATATTGGCCTCAAGGCCCCAATCGAAGTCATGCCTTCACCCCTTTTCAGGCCAGATCAAAGAGATCCAGAAAGTGCAGGATCGAAGGGTTTTCTGCCCCAATTGAAGGAGCTCATTTTTCTTGCTTTTACCTCATTTTTGCCTTTATATTTCGATGCAATTCAATATGTTGTAATAGTGTAGGATTTTATCTTTCTGCACTTCTGACTTTATGCAAAATGTTAGTAATTATGGTGTATGGCAAGATAAAATCAACAAGTAGACCACCCTGATCAAAAGACAAAAATGCATGCAATCAAACACAGTTGCACACATGCACCCTTACGGTAATTCAACTTGTTGCCTTATAAAAATGGTCATGTTATGCATGTGGGATATCTTAGCAAAAACAATCACAAATACAAGATCATAGTACCTCGGTGATGCTACAAATGTTGCCTTAAAAATGATATTAGTCCCTCAAAGAGAAATGCTAAGATGTCTCACAACATTGCTATCATGACTATACGATGACCCACGTCCGTCCCTTCACATCCAGCGATGGGGCTTATTACCAAAACAATGGTAAGATAGCAACATCTATAGGAGGAGGAAAAGAACATCTAAGACCTTTTGAGTAGGTAGGTTTTCTCCTAGTTGCTCGCTTGCTCACAACAAAAACATTTCATACACCAACACTTTCAAAACACTTTCAAAACACTTTCCAAACAAGAAACATTTTCAAAAGCTCAACACTTTGTATATGTTCTTACGAACAAGAACTATTAAAAAGTCTGCCTAAACAAAGGCGCCTTTTCTAAATACTTTCAAAAACCACACAAATCACATTTTTCAAACAAAGCAAGTAATCTAGAAAGCAACTAAGAGCCCATAGATAACTATGGACGAAAAGAGTGCTAACACCTTCCCTTTTCATAATCTACCCCCCGAACACAAAAATAATCTCAAAGGTCTTTCCTGTTCTTTTCAGCCTTTCCTTATTGGATAAAAGAAAAGTCGATAGTGACTCTTGTTATCTGCAACGATTGTGATAAAACGCAAAACACCCAAGTCATGTTCTCCCACCGTATCACAATGTAGAGGTAACCTCTAATACTCATACATTCTCAAGAAAATCAGTGGGAGGAAACAAGAATGTTGATAGTTGGTGTGCTAGGCATATGACAAGAGTGCAGAAGTTAGTTCTGAATGATGGGTCTGATTCCACTAGATCTACAAGTTTTGGTTCAAAGGATAGTAAGGATATATTAAAGTTATGGAATGAGAAACTTGGACATCTTCATCTCAAAATAATGATGGAAGTCATATATGAAGGAGCCAATAGAAACATGCCTAAGCTAAAGATTAAAGAAGAGACAGTATGTGGTGAGTGTGATTTTAGATCTTAATTCATGATGTCACACTAAATGTTGCAGCATCAAACTACTTCTAAAAGGTTAGAACTTCTTCATATGGACTTTGTTAGAACATAGTCTGGTTCTACATATTAGTAATAATTTTGATGATAAAAAATACATGATATATATAAAGAAAAATTATACTCTCTAATAAATTATTTAAATATGCAGAGAAGTTCTGATAAAGAAGCATTGAAGTTGGAAAACAAATTGCACTAAGAAGATGTGATAAGAATATTTGTACAAACTAAATTAAAGTACCATGCTCAATAGAAGAAGTTCCGATGTTATAACTTATGAAGCACCAAAGTTGCAAGCTAAAATATGATAAATCAATACTTTGACGATCTAAAGTCTCAATGTTATTATTCTTATTCTGATCAGATTTCAAAGTAGCAAAATTATGATGATTAAATTTCATTCATTACAAATCAAAGAGTAACAGCTGGAACCAGACAAGATCTCTATTTTTGGAAAGTGCATTAACAACATTTTATAAACCTTCCAAAAACATATTCTCATGTCTAAAATGGATCTAAAGAGCTTCACCTATATAAAGGAGTTCTTGAAGGGTGATCAAACAACACTTGCACACATACAATATAAATATTCATAAAGCTCTTTTATATATTATACATTTCACTGTGCTTTAACATTGTGTAAACATCAAAGTTGTGATTAGTTAATTAGAAACATTCTTGTACACATTTTTTATTAATATTGTAATTCCTTGAGAAACCAAGTTATGGTTTAGTCTCAAGAAGACATTGTCGGTAGTCTTTGTGAGTTGTAATCAAAGTTTTGAATAGTGGGTTAAGACCTCGATTGAGAGAGGCAACATCACCTTGGCAGGTGGAATGGAGTAGTTTGAGTTCAAACGAACCAAGATAACCAAACGTGTCATACTATTTTTAATTTTTGAAAACCTCAATTCAAACCCCCTTTGTTATGTTTTTCTATCCTTCAATTGGTATCAGAGCGCCTGGTTCTGGGTGCTAATACTTAATTGTGTCAAAAAGAGATCCTAGCAAGAAAAAAACTATGGTGGAACCAGTTCACAACAACAACAATGATAACTATGATGATAAAGACAAAATCAGCGACAGACCCCCAATGTTTGATGGTGAAATTTTCGATTACTGGAAACACAGAATCAAAAGCTTCTTTCTAGATCATGACACTGATCTCTGGGATATGGTGACTGATGGCTACATTCATCCTTGTGATGAAAAGGTTAAAAGATTAATAGAAAGAAAATCACATATCAACAAAAGAAAGAGTTCATAAATCATCACAAGTCCATAACGATTCTCTTGAGTGCCATTTCATACACCTATTATGAGAAGATCACCAACATAGATTCTTATAAAAATATATTTGACTCTCTGAGAATGACGCATGAAGGCAACACACAAGTCAATGATGTCAAAGCTCTTACACTCATCCAGAAGTATGAAGCTTTCAAGATGGCAGAAGATTAAACAATTGAGACAATGTTCTCAAAGTTTCAAATTCTGGTTGTTATGTTGAAAGTTCTGGACAAAGGGTACTCAACAGTAAATCATGTAAAGAAAATCATCAGAAGCTTACCAAATAAATGGAGACCCATGGTCACAGCCTTAAAGCTTTCCAAAGATATGAACAATATATCTCCTAAAGAACTTATCAACTTCTTGAGAAGTCACAAGATAGAACTAAAAGAAGATGAGTCCTAGAAGAAAGGTAAGTATCTTTCTCTTAAATCTAATAAAAAATATGAAATTAAAGCCTTTCAAGCAAAAGAAGAAAGCTCTAGAGGATCCTCATTAGAAGAAGTCGAATTATCTCTTCTCTCTATAAGGGTTCAACAACTATGGAAGCGCATACAAAAGAAATTTAGAAATCCTAGGAGATCAAGCAGTTATTTTGAATCATCCTCTGGCTATAAAATTCAAGAAACAAAGATGTTTGTTACGAATGCAAGGAACCTGGTCGCTACAAAAGCGATTGTCCTAAACTTCAGAAAGAAAATCCAAAGAAGAGATTTAACAAAAAGAAGAAGAAAAGTCTTATGGCTACTTGGGGATGACTTAGAGTCTTCTAAATCAGAATCAGCATCAGAAGATGAACGTTCCAATATCGCTTTAATGACCAACATATCAGATGACACTAATTCATCTTTATTAGAATCAGACTCAAAAGCATAAGACGTATTCTCTAACTTTTCTATATCTCAACTAGAAGATAGTTTGTCAGAAATTCTTGAAAAATATGAGAATTCAAATACAGGAACCTGAAACATGGTCTAGTATCCGACTCTGAAGAAACTAGGAAACTAAAAGCAGAAAATTCTTAGCTAAAAAAACCATCTCTAAAATTAAAAATGAGTTACAAAAAGCTCAGAAAGAATTTGTCACAGAAGTTTCAACCAGTTCTAATAGCATCATAAAATAATATGATTATACTTTTAAAAAAATTCTAACTAAAAACATAGATAGAAGCAAGATGGCTTCAATGGTCTATGGAGTTAGCAGAAACGACAGAAAAGGCGTAGAATATGTGAAACCAAATGGAGAAGAACTATATCAACCAAAGAAAGTTGATGATATGGTCATAAAACACACACCTTTAAACTCACACTTTACATATGGACACATACATGATATAAAATATACTAGTGAATCTTACTCTGAATTCTCTCGTGAAACCAAAATTCAATCAGAAATTTGGAAACTCTAACAAACAAGGACCCAAAAAGATATGGGTACCTAAGGATAAAATCATCTATGTTGGAGATGTCTTTAACAACAAAGTTGAAACACTAGTCTTGGTAACTGGAATCTAGATGCTCTTGACGCATGACGGGAAGAAAGCATATGTTCCAAAGCCTAGAACTTAAACCTGGATGATACATAGGGTTCGGAAGTAATCAGAAAGGAACTAATATTGGCTCTAGAACCGTTGGTAACAGTGCACTTCCCTCTATAAATAATATTTTGTTAGTAGATGGGTTAATGCATAACATGTTATCCATAAGTCAATTAAGTGATAACGGTTATGATATAATCTTTAATCAAACTCCTGTAAAGTAGCTAGTCAGAAAGATGGAACAATCCTATTTAATGGAAAGAGAAAGAACAATATTTATAAAATAAAAATTTCTTAATTAAAAAGTCAGAATGTAAAATTCCTTATGTCTGTTAACAATGAGAAATGGGTATGGCAAAGAAGATTGGGGCATGTTAGTATGAGAAGAATATCTCAGATTAACAAACTCAATCTGGTCAGAGGACTTCCTAACTTGAAGTTCAACTCAGATGTTGTGTGAAGCATGTCAAAAAGGTAAATTTTCAAAACCCTCTTTTAAATCTAAAAATGTTGTGTCTACCTTTAGGAGATTAGAAATTTTACATATATATCTGTTTGGACCAGTGAAAATTGCATCCATCAACGGTAAGAAGTATGGATTAGTAATTGTAGATGACTATAGCAGATGGATATGGGTAAAGTTCTTAAGACACAAGGACGAGTCCCACTCTGTGTTCTCTACTTTCTGTAACCAAGTTCAAAATGAAAAAGAGTTTAGAATTGTAAAAGTTAGAAGTGATCATGGTGGGGAATTCAAAAACAAAAGTTTTGAAAAGTTTTTTAATGAAAATGGAATTTCTCATGATTTATCTTGTCCCAGAACTCCTTAACAAACATAGTTGTAGAACTAAAGAATAGAACTTTACAAGAAATGTCCAGAACCATGATCAATGAGACTAACATTGCTAAACACTTTTGGGAAGAAGCAGTTAACACAGCATGTTATATTCAGAATAGAATCTCAATAAGACTTATTCTAGAAAATACTCCATATGAACTGTGGAAGAACAGAAAACCCAACATTTCTTATTTCAATCCATTTGGATGTACTTGTTTTATATTGAACACCAAAGATCATATAAACAAGTTTGTTTCGAAGGAAAAAAGTGTTTCATGTTAGGATACTCTGAACGATCAAAAGATTATAGAGTATATAACACAGAAACACGAATTGTGGAAGAATCTATTAGTGTCAGATTTAATGATAAGCTTGGATCTCAAAACTCAAAGCAGGGTGAATCTTTTGCAGATATAGAAGTTCAAATTACAGGTACTGAAGATAAATCTTCAGAAAATAAAAGTTCACAACTTCATCCAAATAGAGAAGAAGACATCACAAACATTAGCAAATTCTGAAGAATCCATCCAGAAAAGACAATCCAGAAGCAAATTAGCACATACTGGAAACATGATTTTGGGAAAGAAAGATGATTCAATCAGAATAATATCTACATTCAGAAATAATGAAGAGTCTCTCATGGGATTAGTGTCTCTGAAGCACTTCTAGACAGTGATTGGATACTTGCAATGCAGGAAGAACTAAATCAATTTATCAGAAATGATGTATGGGATCTAGTTCCTAAACTAAAAGGCTTAAACATCATTGGAACTAAATGGGTCTTCATAAATAAGCTAAGTGAACAAGGAGAAGTTGTCAGAAACAAAGCACGACTAGTTGCACAAGGTTATAGTCAGCCAGAAGGGATAGACTATACAGAAACCTTTGCTCCAGTTGCCAGGTTAGAATCTATCAGACTTTTAATTTCATTTATTATAAATAATGACATCACTCTTTATCATATGGATGTCAAAAGGGAATTTTTAAATGGTTACATTTATGAAGAAGTTTATGTGCACCAACCCCTGGTTTTGAAAATACAAAACATCCATAATATGTTTATAAACTTAAGAAATTATTATATGGTATGAAACAAGCTCCCAAAGCTTGGTATGAAAGACTAAGTAACTTTATCTTAGTAAATGATTTTACCAGGGGGAAGGTGGATACAACTCTATACTATAAATCTTTTAAAAATGACATTCTGATTTGTCAAATATACGTAGATATTATAAATTTTGGATCTACTAAAGCCTCCTTGGGCAAATAATTTTCTAAGACTATGTAGGCAGAATTTGAGATGACCTTAATGGGTGAACTCAAGTTCTTTATGGGAATTCAAATCAATCAAACTCCAGGAGGAACCTACATACATCAAAGAAAGTATGTTAAATAACTTGTAAATAAATTTGATATGCAGAAAGTAAGCCATCCAAAACTCATACGAATCCTTCATGTATTCTGGAAAAGGAAGAGGTAAGTATGAATGTAGAAAAAAAGCTCTACATAGGTATGATTGGTTCTCTCTTATATTTAACAGCTTCAAGACATGATATTATATATATCATTTGTCTTTGTGCTATATTCCAATCGGATCCTAGAGAATCTCACTTAACAGCAGTTAAGCGAATTTTCAAGTATCTGAAAGGTACTACTAACCTTGGTCTTTGTTGAAGAAAATATAGAGAATATAAATTAGTAGGGTACTGTAATGCTGACTTTGCTGAAGATAGAATAGAAAGAAAAAGTACTTCTGGAAGGTGCTAGTTTCTGAGAGATAACTTAATCACATGGTCCAACAAAAGAAAATCCATTATTGCACTATCAACCGCTGAAGCTGAATATATAGCTGCAAATGGATGTAGTACTCAGATGCTCTAGATGAAGAGTCAACTTGAAGATTTTCATATTTATGAGAGTAACATTTATATCCCCTGTGATAATACTTCTGCTATCTGTCTTTCTAAAAATCTTATTTTACACTCTACGGCTAAACATATAGAAATTAAACATCATTTCATTAGGGACTATACTCATAAGGGAATTCTTTGTTTAAAATTTATAGACAAAGACCATCAATGGGATGATGTTTTCATAAAACCTCGTGCTGAAGATAAATTTAATTTCATTCTAAAACATCTCAGTATGGAATTATGCCCATAATGAAAATGTAGTTTCTGTATATTTAATCCTCAGAATTTTTTCATTTATTTTTGTGAACATCTGAACAATTGTTCTTCAGAAGTGAGAAGGAAAATTGTCTCAGAAACTATTTAAAAGACATGAACATTTTCTAAAAACGCTTCATTTCAAAGATAGATGTTGTCAGTTCACCAAATCAACATTTGTCAAACCTAAACTCTAAGTCACTCTCTGAGGCTGAATACATGTTCAAAATCTGAAGGGCTGAAACATTTGAGTTGATGCATTGAGGCGCGAATCACATCGGTAACTGTTTACAAAATCTTCACGCCATCCCCTAGTGAGAAATCATTATTGATGTTAATAATTTTGGTTATTTTATTAATTGCAATTAATTTCATGTTTTCTCTCCATTGGCTATTTATACCTCAATTTCACCACAAATCACTTTCACACCTTCACTCTCACTCACCCTACTTTCTTTGAACTTGTACTTTTTTTCTTTTTATGTGCTATAAAACCCTAATTATGTGAACAATGAATTCTTCTTCTCAAAAACAACAAAAGTCTCAAGATCCTGCTCCTCATATCAACATCATTGGTTCATCCTCTACTCCAAATGAAGGAAGATATGTTGAACCTATAAGAAATCTCTTCACTCCAGTTGATACTCTTGAAGTTCTCTGTGAACTTATATTTGATTTTGAAAACATGAAAGAAAATGGGCATGAACTTACTCCTGATGTTGAGTTTCAAGGATGGGCAAAATACTTTAATCGGTTAATTGGTCCAGTTTTTCCTAAACTGGTTAAAGAATTCTGGATTCATGCTACTGCATCAGATCATCAAGTAACTTCGTATATAATGGGAAAGAAGATTTCCATCAACAAAGATATCATTGGAAAGCTCATTGGTCATGATGGAAGTGACATCAGGTGCAGTGAAATGGTAGAAAAAGGTTATGACCTAACCATTATATCCAAAGAAATCTTCACTTTGGGACAACCCTCTAACAAGATCTAAGATCTAAAAGTCTATCTTAGAATTTGGTCTAGAATAATTCTGGGATGTATCAACCATAAAAAAACCAACAAGTTATCCAGACTACATAGCAACCAATGCCAAAGTCTACCTCCCCCATATTCTATTCAATCATCTAAACACCAGCGTCAAGGAAATAAGAGAAGAAGAAAGAACCAAAAGAGATTGGATTCCACTAGGAAGGCTGATCTCAGATATTTTGACAAAGAAAAAGCTGATAGAACATCTGAGTGAATCTCAACAAGCTAGTGTTTTGGAACCTTGTGCTGGAAAGCCTCTCAACACCAAGAAACTCAAGAAGATAAAGATTATAGAAACCATTAAGAAGGATCCTATAGTTATTGCAAAGGAAGCCATCACCACCAGAAGAGTCCCTCTAAAGGATTTTCCTCTCTTCACTCAAGCGGACTCATCTCCAGAAATTTTCCTCAGATACCTGGAAGCTTGCAAAAGTGATGGAACAATTCAAAATGTCAATATCCTAGATCTTAGGAAACAACCTCTATAAGTTGTTACCAGAAAGTCAAGGAAAAGGAAAGCTGTTAGAGAAGGAACTTCTCAGAAAACTCCTAAAGCTGGTAAAAAGAAATGTAACTTTTCTTTCATTTCTGTTGTCGAATCATTATTCTTATCAACATCTGAACCCTCCTCATCTCCAAAACCTGCTGAAAATTCCTCACCACAAACTCTTGATGACTTTGACATAGAAATTTACACCACCATACCCACTAATCATCCTATGATTAATCCAACTTCTACCCAATTTGCTTAAACTCAGCCAAAACTTGCACAAGTTCTATCTAATATTGATCGATTTGACCCATTCTTTGAAGCTTCCCAAACAGAAAATCTAAATACTGCCTTTGAACAAATGACAGCTACATCGGTTATTCTAGGAATCATCTTCCCTCTCAACACCTCACAACCACCAAATATCTCCACCAAACATTCACAATACTTTTCCCTTCCAGATATTCCCTCTCTATATGATTCAACACAACCTAACACTCATATCATTATTTCCGGCTCTCCAACTCCCACTGACTCCTCAAAAGATCCTCTCAGAACCATAATTGATCTAGAAGCCTGGGACAAACTTATCACATCTTCTCAGAAAATATCCATTCCAAAACCAACACCAAAACCATCCAAATTAGATGTTGGTAAATCTCTACTGGTTTTCGAGACAGAAATACAAGAATGGGTTAACTCTCTTAAGCAAGCTTGCATGGATAATCTTAATCCAGTTGCTTCTGATTTTCTCTAGACTCAATTCAGAAAATGGTTTAATTTTGAATCTCTAAAGATGAAGGAACTTAGTTATGAAATTTCTCAGCAAAACTTTTGCGATCATCTGAATATATTCAAGGATAAAGTTCTACATCTCTGGGTAAGGTAACCCATTCATCATCTGGACAACACTCCCTAAGAAGATCCACAGGAATCAGAATTTCATGAACCATCTAATGAACCTCAACCTCATCCTCTGGTCTTTTTTGAAGACAAAGTCAAGTCAGTTAAAGAATCTCCTGAGAAAGAATTTCCTGCAATAACTTCTAAGAATATGGATTCTACTGTTGAAATAGCTCCATCTTCTCTAGTGTTGAAAACTCCGGATGAGTTGAAGAAAGAGAATGAAGCTGTTAAGGAAAGGATGGATAAGCAGGATGAAACCAACAAAGAGATTAAGGGGATGCTAGTCAAGCAAGAAGAATCAAACAATCAGATCAAAAGTCTCCTGGAAGCATTGCTCACATGACTTCCACCTCCTTCACAACCTTAGATCTAGTATTTTTCTTGTTTTTTCTACTCTTTATGTTTAAACTTTTGTTTTTCTGCTTCTGTTTGTACTAATCTCTGTTCTTGAATGCATAACCTTTTTATTCTCTTTACGTGTTTTTATTGCTTTTTTATTAATGATAAAAAGGGGGAGAACGTATAATATTTTGAATATAACAGTGTTGAGACTAAGTCTCAAACATTTTTTGATAACATAACCTCTATTTCACTTTTTGAAAAGCAAACAGGAAAAGTGTCTCTTGAAAGTAACTTCTTCCACATGGACTTATCAGAACTTCCATCAAAATCTTTGATCAAACATCTTCAGGGAAGTATCAACTTTTTTCTTTATCTGAGTATTCAACTCAGGGGGAGACCCTAATGCTTTATGTTCTTACTTGTTCATCAAAATGTACAAGTTTTTGTCATCATAAAAAAAGGGGAGATTGTTAAAACATAGTTTGTTTCTACATCTTAGTAATAGTTTTGATGATAACAAAATACATGATTTATATATATATATATATATATATATATATATATATATATATATATATATATATATATATATATATATATATATATATATATATATATATATATATATATATATATATATATATATATATATATATATATATATATATATATATATATATATATATATATATATATATATATATATATATAAAGAATAATTATGTTCTCTAATAAATTATTTAAATATGTAGAGAAGTTTTGATAAAGAGGCATAGAAGTTGGCGAACAAATTGCGCTAAGAAGATCTGATAAGAATATATGTACAAACTAAGTTAAAGTATCACGCTCAATAGAAGAAGTTATGATGTTATAACTTCTGAAGCACCAAAGTTGCAAGCTAAAATCTGATGAAGCAATACTCTGATGATCTAAAGTCTCAACGTTATTATTCTTATTCTGATCAGATTTCAAAGTAGCAAAATTCTGATGTGTTACATTTCATTCATTACAAATCAAGGAGTAACGGCTGGAACCAGACAAGATCTATATTTTTTGAAAGTGAATTAATAAAATTTTATCAACTTTCCAAAAACATCTTCTCATGTGCCAAATGGATCTAAAGAGCTTCACCTATATAAAGGAGTTCTTGAAGGGTGGTCAAACAACACTTGCACGCATACAATAGAAATATTCATACAGCTCTTTTATCTATTATATTCTTAATTGTGCTTTAACATTGGGTAAACATTATAGTTGTGATATAGTTTATTAGAAACATTCTTGTACACATTTTTTATTCACGTTTTGTAATTCCTTGAGAAACCAAGTTGTGGTTTAGTCTCAAGAAGACATTGACTGTAGTCTTTGTCAGTTGTAATCAAAGTTTTCATTAGTGGATTAAGACCTCAATTGAGAGAGGCAAAATCATCCTGGCGGGTGGATTGGAGTAATTTGAGTTCAAACGAACCAGGATAACCAAATGTGTCATACTGTTTTTAATTTTTGAAAACCCCAATTCAATCCCCTTTCTTGTGTTTTTCTATCCTTTAGACTTAATGGGACCAATGCAGGTTGAAAGTATGTGTGGTAAAATGTATGCTTATGTGCTCATAGATGATTTTTCTGGATATACTTGGATAAAATTTCTTATACAAAAATCAGATGCCTTTAAGGTCTTTAAAGACTTGTGTCAAACTATTAAAGAATAGAAGAATGATGATATTTTGAAACATAGAAGTGAACATGACAAAGAATTTGAGAAAGTAAAATTCTCTAAATTTTGTGCTTCTAATAATATTCATTATGAATGCTCTCAACAAGGGGATTATTAAACAAGTAATCAATGAGATTCTAGAATCATCTAGAGTCATGCTTTCGTCGAAGAGTTTACCTCTGTATTTTTTGGAAGAAGCTGTGAATATTGCGTGCTATGTCCATAATAGAGTTTCCCTGACAAGGAATACTTCAACCACTCCTTACAAGCTATGGACAGGAATGAAGCCTGGAGTTAATTATTTTCATATATTTGGAAGTAAATGCTACTACTGGACTGACAAAGGTAAGAAGGGCAACAAGAAGAATATTAGGGACAAAGGGATTTTTATGGGATACTCCTGGAAGAGCAGGACTTATAGAGTTTTCAACTTCATAACTTGAATGTATGTGGAACCTATCAATATAATAGTTGATTATTCAGTTGTTGAAGAAAAGGAGGATGTCAGAGACGATGCTGGAACATCATACGTGCTATCTAATGAAGCACTGGGAGAGGAGACTTATGAATTCACAAATACTGAGCCAGTGAATTCTCAATCCAGCACAAGTCTGTCTACTGAGGGACATATAGAACAAACCAGGGATTTAACCAAAAGTTACCCTGATGAAGGTAGCATCACTTAATTTAAGCAAAAAATATCAAATACAGATAGATGTGTTACCTTGAGGGAAACAAGAGGAAGTTTCTCTAATTTAATGTTGAAAAGGTATGGTGTCAAGAGAGATGTCATGAAATTTCACAATGAAGATCTGAATTCCTTCAGATATCTTATTCAACATGACTGGTACAAGGATCTTGGTATATGCAAGCAACGGATCATGAATCTTATTAAAGGAAAGGATGACACTCTAGAGCTTATGGACAACAAGGAACAAATTTCTGTTATCAAAGATAATGGGATTGGAACTTTTACTATTGAAGAGTTATAGCAATTACAGAAAAGAGGAAATTCAACTTCTACTACATCTTTCCTCTATGTTCTGGGGCATGATATGCCTATTGCAAGGGTTATTGGCTAGAAGGAAGGTTTTCTGCAAGACAATAGGGCTGGCTACAGCACCAAGGAATGCAGAAGGCTCTTTGATAGGGGAATGAGGCTCTTTGATAGAGGAAAAAGGTGGAAGACCACCTAAAGCTAGCCAAGAAGTTGTGTTTCCATGTGTGTGCTTCCATCTGTGGCATTGGCTGTGTGTAACGTGTGTGTTTCTATCTATGGTATTTCCCGAGTGCAGTATATTATGATGTTTTATGTGTTTCCTTTGTGTATATTTACTCTATGTTTTTTTATCGATATTTTGGCTAAAAGGGGGGAGTAAAGTGTTCTGTTGTGTACTGATGTTACATTACATGTCTTAACATGTTGATTTAGCATTGTGATAGGATTATGTGCTACTGCTTCTATGAGAGAAGTTGTATATATGGTTTCTCTTCCAATCATTAAGGGGGAGCATGCTTGCTCATGCTGCTATGTGATGAAGTTTCTATTGTTTCTTCTATTGTTCCGCTGCAGGTTCTCTCCTGTGGGTTTTGTCCTTGAGGGGGAAAACCTATTATGTGTGACAGGGGAGTTCTATACCTATTTGGTTATACAAGTTTTGTTTACACAACTTACATGATCAGCACGTAGCCAGTGGTTGTGGTTTTATTCCTCTCTCCAATTGAATTTGGTTTTTTGGTTGTTTTAGCCAAAATTTGCCAAACAGGGAGATTGTTAGTTACATGGTTCTATGATTGGATAAAATTTGGCTAAGCATGGTTCTATGTTGATGTTGAGTAAGATGGTGCAGCATCTATATCAACTGTCATAACAGAATCTGTTGTTATGTGTTTTTTGCCAGATCTCACAAAAGATATTGTGACATCTTGAGGCTGATGCAGCAGGTTTTGATTTTTGGATATTCTTGAAGATTTAATTTGAAGATATGAGTATCCGAAACATTCTATACTCATTATAGGCGCATACCAATCAAGGATTTTGTTAGAAACATGTGCAGATTTGATTGGTTACTAAAAAAGATTGATTGAGACTTTTTAGGAAACTTCTTATTAAGATTGTTTCTATTTTTATGGAGAATATTCTGCAGAGATTTTTCAGCTGAAGATTAGAGTTGATTGAAGAATCCAAATCAGTCTAAGCCCAACTACAGAAGCTTATATAAAGGAGTTATCCAAGACCTAGTTTTTAAGCATATCTTTTATTGTAAAACCTTGTTAAAAATAAGGGTTTAAGTTTTGATAGTCCTTAGGTTATCTGTGTGGTTTTTATTGTACATCCTCATGTATCTCTGATACATTTGAGTTGACTTATTGTGCTTGACAATTTATCAAGTTATTGTTCTCACTCAAATCCCATATGCACGAGTTCATTATTGTTCTTATTAGAGCTTTTAATAAAACTAAGTGATTGTAATTGGGGAGTGTGTACTTCATAACAATTCCTTGGACTGGAATTGTTTTTCCCTGTGATTGAGAGTTTTTTTATCACTACAGTGATTGGAAGTGGGATGTAGATTTCTCATATGTAGGGAGGACCTAGGTAGAAGTTGCATTGGGTAGGGATTATGCGAGAAGTTGTAAACAAAGGAGTTTAGCTTTGAAGTAGTACTACTAATAGAATATTTCCTTCCTGACTTGGTATCCCCCAGAGTAGGTGAATTAGCATAGAATCAAGTTAACATATTATTGTGTTATTTCTTCTTCTACAAGTTATAATTTGGTTATGTTGTTATTGTGTTTGTTGTTCTGTCAACAGATGTCATAACATTTATTGTGATATTGTGTGTTGTTAAGATATTAGTCTTGACTTCTGTTTGTGTGTGTGCCAGAATTTTAGTTATCAATCAAAATTTTTGGAAATGAACATCCAAGGTTTTCATAATTTGAGAACATAGCAAGCAATTTTTTTATCAACTAATATGTACTAAGAAACATCTTATTTTCAAGGAAAAATTTGGAACAATACTACCTCACTCTTGATGGAATGGAAGTTGCACTCACATGATGTAAACTACTTCAAACAAAGTGTTAGAGAAAAAATATTAAAGTGCAAGTATCATAGTAAAGAAAGAAACACTGGAGACATTAATAATCCATAATTCCTCATGTTTGTTGAAAATAGTTTGGTTGCAAACGATTTGTGAAAATTTAGGCAAGTTGATTTTCACTATCAAAATTCTCAAACACAACATCCCCTATTTAAACATGATCGTGAAGGAAATTCCCCACACATGTGTTCCTTACTTGAGTTACTTTATTTGGAGTCCAGGAAAGTAATTCAACTCCCCATAAGACTCATTTCAATTACTCCCAGAATAAGCTTAGAGAACTCTTTGACAAGTTGCATGTTAGTATAATCAAATATGATATAATATCAAATGTGTTTTTCTTGATGATTAATGAAGTTAAACATGTTTATGTATACATAAGTGTATAAAAATATATATGAAAATATAGTATGATAAGATCATTACAAGTATATAAATTGATAAGTCACCATGATTGTCAGTTTAGAATTATTTTGCAAATGAATACTCATAATATATATATATATATATATATATATATATATATATATATATATATATATATATATATATATATATATATATATATATATATATATATATATATATATATATATATATATATATATATATATATATATATATATATATATATATATATATATATATATATATATATATATATATATATATATATATATATATATATATATATATATATATATATATATATATCATACACCAAGTATGTCATGTACTTAGAAAAATAAACAAGTAAAAGAGAGAACTTACTAACAAAGCAAAAATTGAATCGATACTACCTCATAGTATAATATGACAGAGGATGCACTTGCATTTCACAAGAAACTCTCGAAATAAAGTTGAACCAAATGCAAAGTATGCCACAAAATATTTTAGAATAACACGATCTTACCACTTTTCACTTTGACAAAGTACCCAAAAGTATAACTTCTGATGAATCCAAGAAGGTCATTGATTCGATGATCATTCATTTTGGTTGAAATCCCATCTTTATCCTTTTCATGTTAGTTATCTTTATCCTCCTAATGTTTCACCGATTCGGGTTGATAAATTCCTTTTTCTGCGTCATTGAGTATGTCTCTTAAAGATACACCTACATCATGAAATGAAATACCTTTTCTGAGTATTCTCGGATACAACATCAAAAGTAATTTATGCATCTTTTACCATTAAAATAAAACTTGTTGTTTATTTCTAGATCACATAATCCATCTTCTTGCCACATATATAATAGGATTAGATAATGTTCATATGCCTTGAGCCACCATAAATGAGAATCCTTATTCTCCTCATAGAGTCAAGACAATGCTCCTACAAAAATAACAAGACAAGCTGAGTACCCAAACTTAATTGAATCCTTGGGGGGGGGGGGGGGGGTTAGTAAAAAATTGGTTATTTTTGGGAAAGCCTTCATAGTGACAGTTTAAATCTTCACCATCACTAAAATCACTATCATATACATGCTCACTTTTTGAGGACCTTGCACTTGACGCCCTAAGAGCTTTAGATTTCGTTCTTTCCTCCTTATTCGTGTCTTTCTTCTTTTTCTTCTTCTAAATCTTTTTCTCATGCTTGTCTAATCAAGTAAGTTCTTGCTAATGTTCTTAAAACTTACCAAACAATATAGTGAGATCATGTGTTGTAAGATTATTTTCTTCCTTGATCGTGGTGACCTTCGGTTACCAATTTCTAGTAAGACATCTCACAACTTTGTTAGTAGAAATTTCATTGGAAATAAGATTACCAAGTGCATTCAAATGATTAATGAGATTTAATGTATTTTTCTTATCATCATTATTCCATAGTGCTTCCGGCTTAGATTTGACAATGACATTATAATTGTTTTGAGTAGAAGCATCATACACATCCTTGTCATATGAATTAACATGAGTGTGCATATAATAATTGCAAGTTTTCTTCCGGAAAAAAATTGGGGTTGTTTTGTAATCCCTTTTAGGTTCGTAAGTCATTTTCAAATAAGAGTTTCGAAGCACGGAATTAACTGAAGCTCTGATACCACTTGTTAGACTATGACAACTTATCTAGAGGGGGGAGGTGAATAGATCCACAATTAAAAATTAGATTTCAAAATGGTTACTTAAAAACTTATTTGAAAAACAATGTTGACTGGAAGGTTTTTCACCTAGATCAATAAAGTAGTCTAAACGAACCTAATTATTAGAAACTTGAATATGCACAAGCCACATGGAATTAAGATACTGATAAAATCAATAAAAATAATTGTTGTACCCCAAAATTTTCCCTCTCATTTATCAATTATTTTCTCACAAAGATCTCTCTTGGTTCAAGACTGCACTAGGGTTGATCAGCTCAAATCACCTCCTTAAGCATTGATGACCAAAATTAGGATTTGAGATTGCACAAGGATAATTGAACTTTCAATGCGTCATATGACTTTCATGGATCTTTATGGACCCCCAAGTTTACTCATGTCAAGTTTCAAGCCTTGGATCACACTTTTGCTCAGTCAATTGAGCAGTTGACCTAAAAATCAACTGTATTGGGGGAAAAAGTCAACTATGACCAATTTACAGTCAAACTTCATAATTTTTGATCCACATCAGCATTATAAACTCATATGTATCATTTGATCAAGTTTGGACCATAATTCCTCAAGAAGTTTGATCAAATCATCAAAAGGGCAAAATGGTCAAGATTAGGGTTTTGGCTGAGAAAGGGCAATTTCTGATTTTTGACCTAGCAAATGGTCATTTGGTTTGAAGAATGATTTCAAGAGTTAAATTGCATCATTTTTACCTAATGGAATGACCCAAAACATTGCTTAAGATCAATTGGATTGACAGTGAATTTTCAGTCAACTGGTCAAAAGTCAAATGTACACTGAAAAGTTAAACTTTGACTTTTTGGTCAAAATGCAATGTCAAAGATCACAATTCATAAAAACATGTCAAAATATGAAACTTATTCATCAATAAATCAAAATTCAAGATTTCATTTTGAAAAGTCAAAGTTTTCTAACTTAGAAATTTTTTTAAGTGTTTAAAACTTCTTGGTTTTTTCATAACTTTGAACCAATATTTCACCATGATGCAAGATGATTCAAAAGAAACTTTAAACATGAAAGTTATAGATATCCATGATATATACAATGTTTCTTTACACAACTTCTTCTAAAAATGCTTGGATCTCAAGTTATTGATTCATAAAGTGATGGTCTTGAAATTGAAAACTTAGTGAAATTTTGCCCTAGTTTTGGTCTGGATTTTGACCTAACTTCATGGCACTTTTTCATATAGTTCCAAGGGGAATTTTAAAAAGTGATTCAAAGAGGAGTTGTATATAACATTACAAGCTTTCCAAAATGTCAAAGAACTCCTTAAGATCATTCTTGAGTAGGGAGAATCGAAGAGATGAAGTTAGAGTTTTCAAACTTGAATTACAAGTCATTTCATGATGAACAGGAATTCAAATCCAAGCCTATGATGCATAATCTTCACTTTGCAGGCCTCAAACTTGTTTGTAACTCCATAATTAAATGTTTACACAACATATGGAGCTATTGTCCAAGAATTTGAATCATTATCCAAATTGCATTTCCATTTTTGGAAGAAAGTAACCATTCCATTCTTGTAAAGAAGCTTTAATCACAAAGTAAACTTGTATGGAGCTTTTCACTTGTTCTTTCTTCACAAGCATGCTCTATAAACTCAGAAGAAACATGTTTAAAGTTCCTAGCCACCCTAAAAGACATGTACCTTTCATTAAAACCATGTCTGTCAAGATAACTTCAAAAACAAGTCAAAAACTCATAACATGTGATTCTTTGTTTCTGACCTTATAAAACCTCAAAACCTTTCCTCTATAAATAGAGATACTATTTGCAAGAGAACACACGAATATACAAGCTCCCGAACTCCCTGAAAATTCAAGTTGCATAAAACATCCATTTTTGTGTCATTTCTGACTTTGAACTTCAATCTTCAAAACCACTCGTGCGTTCCTTGGCTTAACACTTCCAAAAGCTTCTTAGCATCATACACAAACCATTCCAATACATGTTGGCAAACTGTAACACCATTTATACCATCATCCATAACCAAAAACAGAGGTCTGCATCTTGACTTCTCCAGACCATTCCAGCCACCCTCAGCTCAAGCCAACCATTGCATTAGCTTCCTAGAGGTCCAAGGAAGCTAACCTGATCATCACCACTGCCTAAAACAAGCTCAAATCCTTTTCACAATTTCTAGTTTTGAAGTATTTTTCTTAAACTTCTATCTTCATATTTAGGCATTGTTAGGCTTACATTTATGAAGATAAAATATAGACATCATTGCCCTAAAACTATACATGTCCATAGATTTCATTTATTTTGATTGAGCTAAGAGAATTTTGAGTTTGAATTTTCTGAAATATTTAGGTCAGAATTGGGTACTTTTAGAAATTCTCATTCATCTTTGATTTATAGCTTATGATATTTATATGGTTGGATTCGCGTGACCAAATTGAGCAATTTTCATGTTTACGTTTTTGCAAATGGTTGAGAAATGAACAAGTTGCGGGGATTTTGGAGGGAGGTTGAAGATGAAGTTATAACATGGACTTATTTTGTTTTAAGTTTATTGATTGTTGTATAATAAACAGATGAAACAGGCCACCCCAGTGGTACAACAAGTGTGCGCGTATTACGAGGTCCTGGGTTCGAGCCCCAACGAGATCTTTTGGCAATTTTCTCATTCTTTTACACTTTTTTTCATTTTTGTTTGCAGCCAATAAGCGCTTGGGCCTTCCTCCTTTGGGCCTGGGAATTTTTGCTAGCCTTCCACCCTCCTGACTGTTTTTAACACCCCTGACCCATTTTTCTTTTTTTTTTTTTCTTTTTTTTTCTTTTTTTTGCTTTTATTTCTTTTCTTCTTTAATATTTTTATTATTATTATTACTATTATTATTTTCATAAATCATAAAAAATCCAAATTTATTTTTATTTATTATTTATACTTATATATTTTTATTTTCTCCATAAAACAAAAAGATAAAAAAATATTTTCTTAAAATAAATAAATTTCTTTTTTTCTTCTTAAATAATTATTTTTTAGACTTGGGATAAATTAGTATTTTATTTCATTTTCTAGTTAAAATTAATTTATAACTTAGGTTATTTTAATTAATTAATCTTTATTTTATTTTCTTTAATTTAAAACCTTTTCATAAAAAAACCCTAAAAATCCTTTTCAAATTAATTTCTTTTCTTAATTAGTTTAAGTTAATTTTAATTAATCATTTCCTTTATTTAGGTCAAGACAAAACCCTTTCATAAAAGACAACAAAAATCTTTTCTTTTTCCATTTATATTCTTGCATTTTTATTTTCAATTTTGTATAATATTCAATATGGTTGTAATAGATAATTAGGTTTAATTTTCTTGAAATCCCAATTTGTAAATTTGTACACCCCCCTCCCCTAATGATGTAATAGCATAGTAATTTTACTTTTCGCAATTTATCGCTTTATATAAATGCTAGTAATTAGGGTTTGTATGAGAAGATAAAATCAACAAGTAGTAAACCCTAATCAAAGACCAAACAAAGCATGAAAATCAATACACTTGCACATAAGCACCCCTAGGGTAAAATCCACTTGGTTGCCTTGTAAAAATAGTCATATTATGCATGTGAGGTATCTTAGCAAAAACAAGAAAATATAGAAGATCATAGTCCCTCGATGACGCTATCTATGTTGCCTTTTCAAAATGATATTAGTCCCTAAAGAAAGATGCTAAGATACCTTGCAACATTGCTATTCATGGTTATACGATGACCCATGTTCGTCCCGTTTACATCCAAAGATAGGGTTACTTACCAAATCAATGGTAAGATAACAATGTCAAAGGAAAGAGGAAATTAACATGAAAGACTTTTGAGTAGGTAGAATGTTCCTAGTTACTTGCTCAATTTCAAAATAAAAACATCCTTGCTATTTTCAAAAACAAACACCAACACTTTCAAAAACACCTTTCAAACTTGAAAACATTTTCAAAATATCAACACTTTGTATACATTCTTACGAACGAGAATCATTACAAAGTTCGCCTAACCGATGGAATCTTTATAAAATACTTTCAAAAACAACACAAATCATATTTTCAAACAAAAAAGCAAGTGATCTAGCATGTAACTAAGAGCCCATGGAAAACTATGGATGAAAAGGGTGCTAACACCTTCCCTTTTCATAATCTACCCCCCGAACTCAAGAAGCAATCTCAAAGGTCTTTCCTGTGCTTTTTCACCTTTCCTTTTGGATAAAAGAAAAGTTGGTGGCGACTCTTGCTAACCGCAACATTTGTGATAAAATGCAAAAGAACCAAGTCAGTTTTCCCACCGTATCACAGAACTGGCGACTCTGCTGGGGAAATTCTAAAAGTGGGGTTACCTTAGGGTTAGATCATATTTACTTGCTTTCTTTGTTTGACTTGTATGCTTTACATTATGGTTCTTTATTTGGGTTTGAATCCTCTACCCGGATTTGGGATATCTTATAGGTAAGTAGCAATACGTTATGGAAACTGTGTGGGGTATGCCGACATGGTCTAAGAAATAGCTATGTTAGTGAGACATATTTGTGGGTACCGGTAGCCCTTGAGTAATCAAGGAGAATACGGGGCCGATGAGTGATGTCATGAAGCACTAATGAACTTTTATAACCTTTACTTGACCAACTTGGCCTTTAGGACGTAGTGAGATGACCGGCTTTGGTGCAGTCCGAAGTTGGTAGATACTCGATACTACATTCATTAAGGTTTGGTTTTTTGGGATATTTTGGTCGCCATTAAAGAGGCTTGCACTGAAACAATGCCCAAGGAAACAAATCAGTGATATTTAGCTCCTTAGAACGCGGTTACTATTACTAGGACAGGTTTGAGCCAACTAAACTTCAAGAGGGTACTTACCCATGAGACTCCATGCAAGCCTAAACCTAAGGACTTGCTTGCTTTGTTTGTATATATTTACTTGTACATAACATCATAAACATTATAAAGTCATACTCATATTCACTAACCATTTCACGGATTTTTGGGATTTATCTTTATTCTGTTTTATAGGACATGGATTCTATTCGCATGAAAACCATTCAAGTCAATCTCGTAAGGATCCCTCCACAACTAAAAGAGTTAGCATCAAGGATTCCTGAAAATTCTCCATTTACCGAAAGACATGGTCGCCTACTAAACTTGGTTACCTCCAACACTGATGAAGACATGATGAAGGTGCTCTTTCAGTTCTTTGATCCCTTACACCATTGCTTCACATTTCCCAATTATCAACTTGTGCCAACTTTGGAATAATTCTCCCAACTCTTAAGGATTGCCATTCTCAATCAACTACCTTTCAACGGTACGGAAAGAGATCCAAAGCCAGAAGAGATTGCTCAATCCCTACACTTGCAACCATCTGATATCACAACTAATTGGGAAACAAGGAGTAGTGTCAAAGGTTTCCTAGAAAAGTTCTTGTTTGAGAAAGCCTAAAACTGTTGGAACTCTTTGGATTTGCAAGCCTTTGAGGAAATTGTGGCTCTCCTCATCTATGGGATGGTTTTGTTTCCAAATCCTGACCAACTCATAGATGTGAACACCGTCAAAATCTTCATGTCTCGTAACTCGGTTCCTACTTTGCTAGGGGACATCCTACATTCCTTTCACACTCGCACTATGAGGAAAAGAGGTATCCTTATGTGTTGTACTCCTCTCTTGGCAAGATGGTTTATTTCGCATCTTCCCTAATATGTATTGAAGAACGAGTAAGGTTCAAGATGGTTCTATAGGTTGATAACGCTCAGACATTCAAATATTCATTGGTGTTCCTGCTCTTTGGAGAATGTTACTATCATCGATTGTTGTGGAGAATTCCCTAATGTCCCTTTGCTTGGAATTAGAGGAGGTATAACTTACAACCCCTACTTAGCCCTACGACATTTTGGTTACGCCCGGAGGGATGGTCCCCATGAGATGCTTATCCAAGGATTGGTATTCGACTACGAGAATGACGATCAAGGTTACCGCCAGAGGTTTATCCGAGCTTGGAGGATGTGGAACAAGGTGGATAGTAAGAAGTTAGGACACAAAAACTCCATTCCCCTCTAGCCTTACCTTAAATGGGTACAAGTTCATTCTCGGAAACTTGTGATGCTTTTTCCCTCCATCTTACCAGTCATCGTGGATCCTGTGGTCGAAGGAGATGTTCCCTACACTATCCTCCATCCCGACATGCCTACCTTTCTCGAAGACTTACAAAAGGGTTGGATTCAGCTGATGGAAGAACGAGATACTTTCGAGTCTCAATTCTATGCTAGTGAAAAGAGGGTCTTGGAGCTTACAAAGCAGCTACAAGAAGAGCAAAGTGTGAACGCTTATCTCGCGCCAAAGAGGATGCGTCGATCTTTTTATCTTAGAAAGTTATTTTGTAAGCCCAAGAGGCATGATGTAATCTTTTTTTGTTTTGTCTAATGAGAATTAACGTTTGTTCATTTTATTTTGTCTATACAAATTTAAATTTCATTAATCCTTGAAATTATTTGCATGTATATACTCCATGCATCATAACATGATAGGTTTTCGCATAACAGGTTTCCTTATCTTTCTGCTGTTTATTTCAGTAAGATGGATCTAGAGCAAAGTTTGAAGGATCTCCAAACCCAAAATTCTTAGTTTCAGGAAACTCTACTAGACCTAGCCAAGGGACAGTAAGATATGATGGCTTTATTGGCCGTTAAGAAGAAGCCAAAGAAGAAAGCTCTACTCAACATGGGTAGAAGGTTCAAAGAGACAATCCGTCAAATCCCAGTAGGTGAATATTCATCTAAAGAGGACGAGAACCAGATTGGTGAGGTCAAGAGTACTCGGGCTGATTGTATCAATGATCAAGTATCCGATGATGATTATTTCAACGAGCAGTATCCACCCGCTAATATCAAATACAAGCAGTTAGAAGATAGATTGAAAGCTGTTGAAATCCAAGTTGTCCCTGATTTAGATTTTGATGATTTAGGTTTGATCTATGGGGTAGTCATTCCCCACAAATTCAAAATACCAATCTTTGCAAGGTACGATGGGGTTTCTTGTCTAAAACTCCATTTGAAATCTTATGTGCGCAAGATACAACCGCACACTACTGATAAGAAGCTCTGGGTTCACTTTTTCCAAGAGTTTGGATGGAATGCAACTTGAATGGTTTTATCAGTTAGATGGTTCTCGTATCAATACTTGGGAGGATTTAGCTACTGCCTTCTACCATCAGTATCAGTACAACGCCGACTTGGCGCCAACGAGGGTTCAGTTGTAAGATATGACCATGGGGTAGAATGAAGGATTTAAGGAATATGCACAAAAGTGGAGAGACCTTGCTAGTAGGGTCCAACCTCCCTTGAATAATAGGGAGAACACCGATATGTTCATGGGCACTTTATCTGGTCCTTTCTTTAATCTGTTAGTTGGCTGCTCTTCTTCTGATTTCACCAAATTAATCTTAACCAGCGAAAGTGTTGAAAGTGGCATCAAAATTGGGAAGATCTTTATGGCATCTACCTCCACTACCAATCCTATCAAGAAAACTTTCGCTGCAAAAAAGGAAGTCAATGTTGTGTACAGGGCAAGGGCCCATACCAAGAAGAACGATCACCCGTCTGTCAATGCTGTCTAAATCTCCAATCCAACTCCTACTCCAAGACCATCTGTAAATCATCAACATTTTGAAACTCCAAGAAGATAATTTACGAGGTTAGGCATGTCACTGTCTTAAGCCCTTCAACATTTTCTCAAGGATAATTTAGTGGCATTGCGCGATCCTCCCGCCAACCCTGACACCTCGTCACCAAAGTATAATCTGAATGCTAAGTGTGCTTACCATTCAAGCAGCCCCGGGCACGAGACTTACCAGTGTTGGGCCTTGAAAAACAAAATCCAGGATTTGATTGATAACAAAACTATTGAATTTGATCCTCCTCCAACGTCGAATGTAATCACTGCTCCAATTCTGAAGCATGACAAAGGTGTTAATGCTGTCGAAGATACAATTTTTGTTGCCTCTATTGAAGAATTGACTACTCTGCTGAATATAATCAAGAACAATTTGTTGAAAGATGGGATCTTCCCTGGCTGTGTAAAAGACTGTGTGTGCTATACAAGACAACTCAATAGATGTGAAGGGCTGAAGAAAGGCATACAACACCTGATGGATAGCCACGAAATTCTATTCGAGAAGACCCTACTTTCCAAGAGTTTGATTAACAAATTTAAAGACCTATCCATTATTACCATCTCAAACAAACCTCTTAGGATCACCTCCAAAGGTCCTATTAGGATTTCAAATGAACCCACTATTTCTCCCTTAATAATTACCAACCCCGGACCGATTTCCTACTCTTCAAAGAAAGCGGTACCATGGAATTACGGTGCTGAGGTGTTCTATCATGGGATTAAACAATATTCCTGGATCGAAGAAGGAAAAGATGACAATGTTGGCAACATAGCTGGCTCAAGCAAAGTAACTAGAACTAGGAGAATATTTTCACCCAATA
Organism: Vicia faba; assembly: GCA_948472305.1. Lineage (NCBI taxonomy): Eukaryota > Viridiplantae > Streptophyta > Magnoliopsida > Fabales > Fabaceae > Vicia > Vicia faba. The sequence goes on from OX451740.1 coordinate 1,296,097,174, forward strand.
TCTCACCACCAGTTGTTACAAGGACACCCATCTGCATTACTGCTGCCAAGCCAAGTACGGATACAAGAGGGAAGGAGAAGGTTGTTGAACCTGATGTGATTGAAGTACCCTCAAAGGATGTTGCTAATGAAGAACCCTCTGCTCACGAGATGGACGATATTTTGAGGATCATAAAAAGAAGCGACTTCAAGATTGTAGAAGAATTGGGGCAAACCCCTTCTAAGATTTCAATATTGTCATTGTTGCTTTGCTCTGATTCCCATGCTCAAACATCAATCAAGTTCCTGAAAAAGGCTCATGTCCCCCATGAGACAACAACAAACCAATTTGAGAATTGCGTGGCTAGCTTGACAGCTGATAATGGCTTGGGATTTTCAGATGCTGACTTAACACCTCTAGGGAAGAATAACAATAAAGCTTTACATGTTTCTATCGAGTGCAAAGGGACTACCTTAGCACATGTGCTAGTAGACAATGGCTCTTCTATAAATGTATTACCCAAGGGGGCATTAGACCGTCTAGACTGTGAAGATTTAGTTTTGAAGCCAAGCGATATCATTGTAAGGGCATTTGACGGATCAAAGAGGACTGTTCATGGGGAGGTAGATCTTCCAATCAAAGTGTGCTCCCAAATCTTCAACTCCACCTTATATATTATGGATATTAGTCCTACCTATTCTTGTCAGTTAGGTCGCCCGTGGATCCATAAAGTTGGGGCAGTAACCTCAACCCTCCACCAGAAACTCAAATATCCAGTCAAGGGAAGAATAGTCATTGTTTATGGAGAAGAAGAGTTTATGGTGAGCCACCTTAACTCTTTCAAGTACATAGAGATGGATGGAGAATTCATTGAGACCCCGTGTCAAGCCTTTGAAGTCATGCCACCGATGATTGCTGCTACAAAATGTTCTTCTGATGAGTCTAAAGTTGTTAAGGCCACACCAAAGATGGTTTCAGTCAAAGATGCCCGTGCAGCAATTGAAGAAGGAAACTACGATACTTGGGGGCAACTCCTCGATATCGCATTTAAAGCGGACAAGTTTGGTTTGGGCTTCACCGTCAAAGCTCAGAAGGAAGTGAGGTGTGCTCATGCTATAAAGCCACCTCTCTGCACTGGAAGCCATGAAGTCAACATCGTTGGTGATTCTGAAGAAGGAGCTACATTTGAAGATTGGGTGTATCCAACTACAACAGAACTGAAGAATTGGCATACAAAGGACTTTGTGCCTATCTCCTTCATTGAGGAGTAATCTACTTGTTATTGCTTTTCTTTCAATTCAAGAACATGTTGTCTGTAATATTTTAACAATGACTTTTTAGCCATTTTCCTGGCCCGGGGCACTTTGGTCCATTTGTCAAGGGTTTTATTTATGTTCATCTAATCATATGATCATTCAGTACATTGGACTCTTTTGCATTCAAATATTTGTGTTTATTGTATTTCCTTTCTTGCAAATACATTTTTTTTTAAAATAGCCATGTATCTTACATGCACACAGACACACTCTTGCAGGTCCACATCCACTTTGGATCCTTTTGCAAATGACTCTACTATTGCCGACTATGACTTTGAATGTCCTATCAACTAAGCCGAAGACGAAGGCGAGGAAGATTGTGACATACCGGAAGAACTAGCCAGACTTCTATTACAAGAGGAAAAAGCTATTCAACCGCACAAAGAGTCAGTTGAAGTTATCAACTTGGGTACTAAGTCAGATAAGAAGGAAATTAGGATGGGCGTTAATTTGGAAAGTAGTGTCAAGAGCAGGTTGGTTCAGATGTTTCATGATTATGTGGAAGTATTTGCTTGGTCTTATGAAGATATGCATGGGTTTGATACCAACATCGTAGTTCATCGTGTTCCGACAAAAGAAGATTGTCCGCCTGTCAAACAAAAGGTTCGTCGCATGAGGCCCGATATGTCTGAAAAGATCAAAGCTGAAGTGATGAAATAGTTTGATGTAGGGTTCCTAGCTGTGACATCCTATCCCCAATGGGTTTCTAATGTGGTTCCGGTGCCGAAAAAGGACGGAAAAGTTCGCATGTGCGTAGACTATATGGATCTGAATAGGGCAAGCCCCAAGGATGACTTCCCTCTACAACACATTGACGTCTTAGTTGATAATACTACTCAGCATAAAGTCTTCTCTTTCATGGATGGCTTCTCAGGCTATAATCAAATAAGGATAGCTCCCGAAGACATGGAGGGCACCTTCTGCTACAAGGTCATGTCGTTCGGATTAAAGAATGCAGGGGCAATAAATTAAATAGTTATGGTAGCTTTGTTTCATGACATGATTCATCATGAAATATAGGTCTATGTGGACGATATGATTGCTAGATCACAAACTGAAGAAGAACGTCTCGATCACCTGTACAAATTATTTGAGAGGCTGAAGAAGTACAAGCTGAATTTAAACCCTAACAAATGCATGTTTGGAGTACGATTTGGAAAGCTTCTAGGTTTTGTTGTCAGCAATAAAGGCATTGAAGTTGATCCTGCCAAGGTAAAGGCCATCCAAGAAATGTCGCTCACATATTTTGAAAAGGAAGTTAGAGGATTCTTGGGTCGTCTCAATTACATTGCTCGCTTCATATCACACTTGACTGCTACTTGTGAGCCAATCTTCAAACTCTTGAAGAAAGATCGGGTAGTCAGATAGAACGATGAATGCCAAGCTGCCTTCGAAAAAATCAAATAATATCTACAAGAAACTCCTACTCTCATGCCTCCATTTGAAGGAAGACCCTTGATCATGTACTTGACGGTATTAGAGAACGCTATGGGGTGTATTTTGGGCCAACATGATGAGTCTGGCCGAAAAGAGCATGCTATTTATTACCTGAGAAAAAAATTTACCGACTGTGAAACCAGATATTCACTGCTCGAGAAAACTTGTTGCGCTCTAGCATGGGCTGCTCGCCGGCTAAGACAGTATATGTTGACTCATAGCACTTTGTTGATTTCTAAGATGGACCCAATCAAGTACCTGGACGGATAGCCAGATGGCAAATGATCTTGACTGAGTATGACATTCAATACACAACTCAAAAGGCCATCAAAGGAAGTGTACTAGCAGATCATTTGGACCATCAAGCTATGGATGATTATCAGTCAATGAACTTCAACTTCCCTGATGAGAATATCATGTTGGTAACCGACTATGCGAAACCTGGACTGTATGATGGACCTGAACAAGGATCCCAGTATACTATGGTCTTCGATGGGGCTTCCAACGCCTTAGGTAACGGAATTGGTGTTGTGATCATCTCTCCCGAAGGTTGCCACACTCCTTTCACTGCCAGACTATGCTTCGATTGCACAAACAATATGGCCAAGTATGAAGCATGCATCTTAGGTCTGAAAGCTGCTATTGACTTAAGGATCAAGCATTTAGATATGTTCGGGGATTCCGCCCTAGTGATCAACCAAGTAAAAGGAGATTGGGACACTAAACACCCTAATCTTATCCCTTACAAGAAACTTGTGCTATCCCTAATTCCTTACTTCAAGAAGATCACTTTTGAGCACTTCCCTAGGGAAGAAAACCAGTTGGCTGACGCTTTGGCAACCATGTCTTCAATGTTCAAGGTCAGATGGGACAACGAAGCCCCTATGATAACAATCTAAAGATTCGATGAACCTGCACATTGCTATGAGCTTGAAACCGACGCGGAAAAGCCATGGTACCATAAGGTGATGAGATACCTTGAGGCACAAGAGTATCCCGAGGGAGCATCCATCAATGACAGAAAATTATTACGAAGATTTGCAGCCATATTCTTCCTAAGTAACGTGATATTGTACAAGCGCGACCATGATTCAACTCTACTCTGATGTGTGGACAAGAAGGAGGCAGAGGAAATCATGGAAGACATGCACGATGGTTTCTTTGGTACTCACTCAAGTGGACATACGATGGCTAAGAAAATCTTAAGAGTCAGTTACTATTAGTCAACAATGGAGACTGATCGCCATAAGTATCAAGAATTTGTCACAAATGCCAAATCTATGCTGACAAGGTCCATGTACCTCCTATCCCTTTGAATGTCATAACTGCTCCGTGGCCATTTGCAATGTGGGGCATTGACATGATTGGAGAAATCAAGCCCACCGCTTCTAACGAACATCGCTTCATTCTTGTTGCTATCGACTATTTTACCAAATGGGTCGAAGCCGCCTCATTTGCCTCAGTCACCAAGAATGTGGTAGCCAGATTCATCAGACACAACCTCATCTATCATTATGGTATCCCCGAAAGGATCATCACCGACAATGGGACTAACCTCAACAATGCTATGATCACTGAGCTTTGCACTCAGTTTAAGATTAAGCATCACAATTCTTCTCCGTATAGACCAAAAATGAATGGCGCAGTCGAAGCGGCCAACAAAAATATCAAGAAGATTGTGCAGAAAATGGTAGTAACCTATAAGGATTGGCATGAGATGTTGCCGTTTGCTCTACATGGCTATCATACTTCAGCTAGAACATCAACTGGGGCAACTCCCTTTTCTCTAGTCTATGGCATGGAAGCTATTTTTCCAGTGGAAGTTCAGATTCTCTCGCTGAGAATTATGAATGAGGCAGGCCTAGGTGAAGATGAGTGGATTCAAACGAGATTGGATCAACTGAACTTGATTGACGAAAAACGGTTAGCTATTGTTTGCCATGGTCAGATGTACCAATAATGGATGATCAAGACTTTCAACAAAAAGATCAAGCCTTGAGTATATCAAGTTGGTGACTTGGTGATAAAACGCATCATTCTACCACAAGGAGACCCCAGAGGCAAATGGACTACCACTTATGAAGGGTCATTTGTTGTCAAGAGAGTTTTCTCTGGCGGTGCCATGATGCTGACTACCATGGATGGTGAAGATTTCCCACATCCTATAAACGCGGATATATTTAAAAAATACTACGCATAAGAGACCCGTTAGGTTGACACACCTAAGCAAAATAAAGGCATCCCGGCAAACCAAAAGGTTTAGGCAAAAATTAGGGATATATGCAAAATATTGTACACCCGGCAAGTTGAAAACCCGAAAGGGCGACTTGGGAAAAAAAGGGTATCCTGGTGGGCTGAAAACCCAAAAGGGCGGTCCAGGAAAAAGTTAAGGATTAAAAGCGTATGACTATGTCCCGTGGAATCAACACAATCAATTTTATCACCAAGGTACAAGTTCAAACGGTCCAAGATCAATCCAATAAACTTCTATCAACAGCAAGGGACATTCAAAGACATTGGAGCAATAGTAGAGTTGAAAGGAAATGAGATCATTTCACATGGCTATTTTTTTCATTCTCTATTTTGTTTTCCTTTCGACGATTTCCTCTTACTAGGATCTCCGTCTCTCTATACAAAAATGCCTATTCATGGGCAAAATATCAATACAAATATACTTTGAAGTGCAAAATTTCTGTCTGTGTTTTAAATGCAAATTTGTCCAATGAGTAAAATTGAATAAACATATGCATATGAACATAATTAAAACTATTTGGCACATGTGTCCTACTAAGCAGTAGCAAGCATATCTTTAATGTATATGAAATATCCCCACAGAGTTATCTCATTGTCATTATCCCCACAAGTATGACTACAATAAACCTTTCCCCAACGGAGTTGCCTATAAAGTCTCTTTGCATAGGGTAATCCCCGACCAGAGTCTCAATCTCTTGGCAACTCTCTCTCCAGCTAAGTCAATTTTTACAAGACGAATCCTCGTGGATATCTTCCTAAAAGAAACTTATTTCCCCAACTGGGTTTATTTCCCCAACAAGGTTTATTTCCCCAACAAGTTTTATTTCCCCGACAACAATCGAGGAACCACAAAATTCCCCAACCGAGTACATCCTCCCCAAACAAGTCTGTATTCCCCCGGCATAGTCCATCCTCCCCAGTTGATCCCGTTATTCCCCAGTTGTGTATATCCTCACCAGTTGAGTGTATCCTCTCCAAGCTGAGTCTGTCTTACCCGACTGAGTCTACACTCTCCAGTTTGAATTTTCCTTTCAAATTATTGCAAATCATAGGGCCATAACCCCTGATCCTCAGTAAAGTCGTCAGCAAAGCCTTTACTATTTCCAAAAAGATACTATGAAGCCTGGACCCAACCAAATAACAATTAATCTCAATTTCAAGATACTATGAAACCTGGACCCGACCAGATAATAGTCTAACTCTTCAAAAATATAGAAGAACCTGGACTCAACCCGACGATGTTTTAACTTCTTTTCCCCAGTAGAGTTTGCCTCTGCCCCAACAAATTACTGTGAAACCTGGATCCGACCAGATATCAGTTTTCAATTTCATCTTTTCAAGCAAGTTGTTGTGAGGCCTGGATCCGACCAGATAGCAATCATCCTCAAAGATTCGTTGTGAAACCTGGAAACCGACCAGATAACAACTAAATCCCCAAACAGTTTATGGTGAAACCTGGACCCGACCAGATAGCAATTGACTTCATCAACCTCAGAAATCTGCAAAGCCTAGACCCGACCAGATAATATTTTTTTAAACATTTTATTATGAAACCGGAAGCCCAACCAGATAACAATTGACTATGATCCCCAGAGAGACACAATGAAGCCTGGAATCGACCAGATAATAATACAACTTTCCAAAAACCATGAAACATGGACCCGACCAGATAGTAGTTACATCTTCAAGTTACTGCAAAGCCTGGATCCGACCAGATAACAGTTAACTTTCGTATCCCTAGAAAATTGTTGTGAAGCCTGGATCCGACCAGATATTTATTCAATTTCAAAAAAAAAAATTCTGCAAAGCCTGGAATCCGACCAGATAATAGTTAGTTCGTCTCTTCCCTAAGTAAGTTGTCGTGAAGCCTGGATCCGACCATATAGCAGTTGACTACTTCATCCTCAGCAAATTGTGAAGCCTGGATTTGACCAAATAATAACTTACATTCAAGATATATTCTCCAGTGTAATCATCCTTTCAACAAAGTTCGAAGATATGCATATTCTTCATCCCCAACGACAATCAGAGATTCAACCCCCCAGAATTTTCTCAACAGCATTCAGGGATTTATTTTCCCAGGCAAAAACATACATCTCACATTCATACATCATAGCATGTACATACCATATGCATTTAACATAATATCACATCTGGTGAATATCATACAGGCATCTGCATTTTTACTAACTCTTTTTCTCACAGGTAAAACATCGAGTTTTAGTATAAATCAACAAGAGATTTATGTTGATACTTCTTCCAGTGTTTACCAACATTCCTCTAAATGGTATCTATAAGCCCATTCACCATCCATCTTCGAGTGCAAATTTCTGGGCACTCTAGTGTTCAATCATCTTTCACCTTCAAGTCACGAATGGTGGATCCGCCAATCTAACTCTTCAGGTTTAAGAAGATTGAACAGAGGCAGTTGTTGTACCCAAAAAATTTCCCTCTCATTTATCAAATATTTTCTCACAAATATCTCTCTTGGTTCAAGACTGCATTGGGGTTGATCAGCTCAAGACACCTCCTTAAGCACTGATGACCAAAATTAGGGTTTGAGATTGCACAAGGATAATTGAACTTTCAATGATTCATATGACTTTCATGGATCATTATGGACCCCCAAGTTTACTCATGTCAAGTTTCAAGCCTTAGATCATACTTTTGCTCAATCAATTAAGCAGTTGACCTAAAAATCAGTTGTATTGGGGGAAAAGTCAACTATGGCCAATTTACAGTCAAACTTCATAATTTTTGATCCACATCAACATTATAAACTCATATGTATCATTTTATCAAGTTTGGACCACAATTCATCATGAAGTTTGATCAAATCATCAAAAGGGCAAAATGGTCAAAATTAGGGTTTTGACTGAGAAAGGGCAATTTCTGATTTTTGACCTAGCAAATGGTCATTTGGTTTGAATCATGATTTCAAGAGTTCAATTGTATCATTTTGACCTAATGGCATGACCCAAAACATTTCTCAAGATCAATTGGATTGATAGTGAATTTTCAGTCAATTGGTCAAAAGTCAATTGTATACTGAAAAGTCAAACTTTGACTTTTTGGTCAAAATCCAATGTCAAAGATCACAATTCATAAAAACATGTCAAAATATGAAACTTATTCATCAAGAAATCAAAAGTCAAGATTTCATTTTGAAAAGTCAAAGTTTTCTAACTTACAAATTTTTTTAAGTGTTTAAAACTTCATGTTTTTTCATAACTTTGAGCCAATTTTTCACCATGATGCAAGATGATTCAAAAGAAAATTTAAACATGAAAGTTATAGATCTCCATGATATCTACAACATTTCTTTACGCAACTTCTTCTAAAAATGCTTGGATCTCAAGTTATTGATTCATAAAGTCATGCTCTTGAAATTGAACACTTAGTGAAATTTTGCCCTAGTTTTGGTCAGGATTTTGACCTAACTTCATGGCACTTTTTCATATAGTTTGAAATTCTGGCTGCAGATACTCAATGTCACGTTCAATGTTATGACACCGTATCTGACTTACTATATGACAGTAAATACAAAAGCAATAAAGAACACAGTCAATTGTTTACCCAGTTCAGTGTGCAACAACACCTACTCTGGGGGCTACCAAGCCAGGGAGGAAATCCACTATAAGAGATTTTAATTCAGGAATAAACCAACCAGTTTATCTCCTTCACTTAAGACCTACCCAATGCAATTCCAATCTAAGTACAACTTAAACCTGAGTACCAACTCACTCCCCCTCAATCACAGCAGTGATACATAAACTAATTTGACTCAATAATTGATGAAGACACTCTTCAAAAACAAACACTTGATTAAGCTTCACAACTTTTTAATCAAGCAACACAATCACTCTTGCTTCACAGCTTTGAGTGATGCACACAACTAACTTGACTCTGCTTCACAGCTTTAGTCAAGGAACATTCAAACACTCTTGCTTCAAAGCTTTGAGTGCTACACAGCCCTTACAATAGGAAACCTATTCCAAGTCACTTATCACAATGATAATTGCTTGGAGTACAATAATCAAACCTAAACAGATTACAAATGATCTTCTGATCAAAATAAAGGGATTACTCTGCAAAACAGCAGCTCTGTTGAATATATAGCAGCTGCAACTTCAGTTAGGGTTTCCAAATTCCTAGGGTTAATTCTGTTTGACCTAAAGACCAGGTCATAGGACTTTATTAACCAGGTTAGGGTTGAGCTAGGTTACCCCTCAGAAAACGCAGGATTCTGTTCAGAAAGGACTGAGTTATTTCCTGAAAAAAACTCAGACTTATCCAATCCTGCTATCCTGTTAGTTCAGAACAGGATGTCATAACATCTGTTATGACATCTGAGAAAATCTGTCTACTGATTTAGCAAAATGTGATCATTTTGCAAAAATGCTCAGATACACACTTATAAGCATCAGTATTTGAATTACAATATTTTTCTGCAAAGGTACCTAATGAGTTAGTACAAACTGAACTAGAATGTTATGACATCAGTCATGACATTCACACATACACTTGGGATTTACCAAAAATGCAAGCCAATACCTAAACACCTACAAACTCCCCCTTTGGCAGATTTTTGGCTAAAGACCCTAAACAATCAGAGATAGATAGCAGCAGAAACAAGTGACAGCAGAAAAATAGAATGTCAAGTACTAATTAAGTAAGTACCAAAATATTCTCCCCCTCTTTAGCCACAAATGGGCCAAAGATACATGTTCAGAAAATTATACAGTTATCCAAAACAAAATAATAAGATCAGCAGCAGACAACAACAGAGTACACTTCCAAACTCAACAACCAACCAGCAACACCACCAAGCAGCAGTCAACCTTCAAGCACTGTCATCAGACTCAGGAGCTAGTTTCTTCAATGTTGAGCTGTCCTTCAGCTTCTACACCTTCTTCCCTTCTGCTTTCTTCAGCTTCCTCCTTTTCTAGCCTGACAATTAGAATTTCTAGGGTCCTTTTTCTAGCATCCAGCTCTTTGCAAGTTTCTTTTAAAACAGCTATGACATTTGATGTCTTGGACTGGGTCTTTACAGACGATGTCTCAGCTGATGTTATGACAATGTCTGGAGCATGAGATCCCTGAAACAGTTTGTAGTGCAGGCCAAGGGCAGGAGCTCTTTTGCAGACTGTATCTCTTGCCACAAGGATATCAGGGAATTGTGCAAGGATGATTCCACAAAGGAGGGAGGGAAAGGCAATTGGTCCTTTGACAGCATAACTGTCAGCATGCTTTAAAGTTTGTTCAAAGATGTACCTCCCATAGTCAAAAGCAGTCTTGGTTCCCACAGCATAGATAAATCTCCCCAATCCTGTGGAGATAGTTGATTTGTGATTTGTAGGCACCCAGTTGGCTGCTCCTATTTTATGCAAGATGGCAAATTTCATGCTGAGTTTACTAGCATTCAGCTTCCCTTTCAAGGGCCAGCTCTTTACTTGCCTGGCTGTGATGGTTAGACAAACTTCATTGTCAGTTGCCTCTAGATCAGGACAGTCCTTATTTGTTCTTCCAAGAAACTTGTTGATTTCTGATGGAGAGAACTTGACCCTTCTTCCTCTAACAAAGACACTTTCAAAGTCAGCTGACCTTCCATCAGCACAATCATTTGACAAGTTCACTACAAACTCCTTAACCATATTTTCATAACATTTGTTAAACTTTATCACTGTCTTCATTAGCCCAGCATTTTTGATCAGATCCATGATGTCTTTGCACTCCAAGGCATCATTGTTGAGTTCTCTCTCCAAGGCTATTCTCTTTAAGCAAACATACTTCCATCTGTTTGCATTGTCAGGATGATGAAAAGAGATGTTGTCTGTTGGCACTTCAGGCACTCTAGCAATCTTGCTGGAGGGGAGCTTCCTTCTGATGGGAGTTTCTTCAATATCAATCTCAAATTCTGATTCATCATCAGAATCAGAAGTTTCAGGTTCTTTACTTTTCTTAGAGATTGGTTGTCTAGCAGTCTGCACCTGGGCCTTCTTCCCTTTTGTCTGAATACTTTTCTCAGCCATGCCTTCAGCCTTGGATTTCTTAGCATCAGGTTTATCATTCTGACTACTCTTTCTCTTCATCAATCTCCTAGCTATGCTAGGGTTCACATTAGCAATCAGTTCATTATCTGAGTAATCTTCATCCACATCAATGATAGGTGGATCAGCAGCCTTTTCAGAGGGGTTCTGAATGTTGTCTTTTGGTGTCACAACATTCTCAATGACATCTACATTTTCAGAAACTTCCACATTTGGACTTTCTGATTGATTTAAAGGGATAGAAATCCCCGGTACAGATTGGTTGCCACTCAGTATACTAGTAACCAGCCTAGCAATAGCTTGGTGAACTTGAGCTGATCCTTCTCTATTAGGTACAGAAGACGAAGGATGAGAAGAATTACCAGAGGCTGAAGCTTGAGCTCTTCCTGCATGTCTGGTTCTGAGCTTTTTGACTCTGGCTGGGTCAGTTGCCATCTCCCTGAGAGGTGTGACCTCAAGAACTTCAGATTCTATGCATGTAGTGATTGCCCTAGAATCTTGGTCAGATGATGACGATGATGAGGAAGACGAAGTCGCCATGGTTGAAGACGATGTCTGAGACATTTTGATTGACTTTGAGTAATGGTAGCAGTTTGAGAAAAATCTTTGATTTGGAGGAGGAAACAGGTTGCAAGGAACTGAGAGGTAGGAGATAAAAGGGAGTCTCTTCAACTTCTTAAAGCTTTTGAAGGAATTGTGAAAGAATATGATTAACCCACTAAATATAGACTTAATAAAATTAATCCCTTCAACCCTTGTTTTAAGCAAAATTAATTGCTATAATTTCTCATGTTGGTGAATACCCAACCTGCCCCTCAAATTTTCAAGTTTATTTCCAACAAGAGCCTTGGTAGAAGAATCAGTCAGCTGAAGCTTAGAGAAACTATGTTCCAGTTTAAATGACTTCTTCTCTTCAAAGTCAATAGGATTCAAGGAAATGTTGATTGTTTTCAGATTGTCACAACACAATGTCACAACATCTTGTGTAACATTGTACTCAGGGAGCATCTGTTTTGACCAGATGTTTTGAGAATAGAATTTATTTGACTTGTTATTTCCAGCATCCTTGTCAAGATGACTTAAGGTTCTAACAACACATTCTTCTTCAAGTTTATTTGCCACATCACAGATATTATTAACCTGTAGTTTTGGAGTTCTTCTGACAGCTTCCAAGGAAATAGCTCTTTTCATTCTTCTTAGATGAAGGAGACCAAGCTTATGCTGCCACAGTTTCATCTCTTTTTCTTCTTTGATGATTTGACACACAGTGGAGATAACAGTGTTCTCAGGCTGCCACACGTAACAGTTATCTTTGGATTTGATTCCTCTCATTACAACATCTAGTTTTTCATTAATTACTAGACATTAAGATCTTGAGAAGTTGACCATGAATCCTATATCACATAATTGACTGATACTAATGAGATTAGTAGTCAACCCTTTTACCAGCAGTACTTTATTTAGACTTGGAACTCTAGGGCAATCCAAATTTCCAACTCCTTTGACTTCACCTTTAGCACCATCTCCAAAGGTCACAAAACTGGTGGTGTGAGGCATAACATTATTGAGGAGATTTTTGAATCCAGTCATGTGTCTGGAACATCCACTGTCAAAGTACCAATCTTCCTTTGCAGAGACCCTCATGGAAGTGTGAGCTATTAATGCAGTAGCCTTTTTCTTCCATTTAGGAGCATGAGGCACCTTTTTAGACTTACGTTTGATACCTGAGCTCTGATTAGGATATCCATGTAGTCTGAAGCAGAAGGGCTTTATGTGACCATATCTCCCACAATGATGACATTTCCATCTTTGGTACCTCTTCTTCATATGTCTCTGTTCCTGATGTTGAGAGTTGTGTTGAGACATCCGTTTTGACATTTGCTTACCAGTACCAGATTTCTTTGCTTCCATAAATCCTAGTCCAGAATTATTTCCCACATTTTGTCCAACCTGAAGGATCTCTTCCAATTTGTCTGTTCCATTGGTCAACATCTTGACAGATTTGGTCATTTGATTCAGTTGTGAGTTCAGCAATTGAACTTCTCCTTCTAGATGACTTATAGTTTCAAGATTTGCCCTTTTTTCATCCTCCAGCTTTATAATGAGTTTTGATTGTTTTTCATTCTGCACACAGACTTCAGCACTTCTGATACACAATTTCTTGTAGGTATCAGTCAGTTCTTCAAATGTCACTTCTTCATTACTAGTGTCACTTTCAGAAGTACAAACACTAGTTAGGGCAGTAACTAGTTTGGCAGATTCTTCTTCAGAATTACTTTCTGAATCATAGTCAGACCAAGTAACAGTCATTCCTTTCTTTTGCTTCTTAAGAAAGGTGGGACATTCAGCTCGAATATGTCCATATCCCTCACATCCATGGCATTGAATACCTCTGCCTTGGTTTCCCTTATCTTCTGACCTTGGTCTTCTGCTGGAACTGTCAATGTCAGAGGGAATGTTATGAACATTAGACCTTGACTTTGGGTTCATTCTTTTGATGAGCCTGTTGAATTGTCTTCCAAGCATGGCAATAACTTCAGATATGTTTTCTTCTTCATCCTCCTTGTATTCAACATCAGTGTTGGATACAAGTGCTATGCTTTTGTTCTTCTTGTCACCATTATCAGTGATCCCCATCTCAAAAGTCTGAAGAGACCCAATAAGTTCATCCACTTTCAACTTGCTAATGTCCTGGGCTTCCTCTATGGCAGTTACCTTCATTGCAAATCTTTTAGGCAAGGATCTGAGAATCTTCCTCACCAGTTTTTCTTCTGACATTTTTTCTCCCAGTGCTCCTAAGGTGTTGGCAATCTCCAAGATGTTCATGTGAAACTCATGAATGGTTTCATCTTCCATCATTTTTAGATTCTCAAACTTAGTGGTCAACATCTGAAGCCTTGACATTTTTACTTTGGAAGTGCCCTCATGAGTAGTTCTGAGAGTGTCCCAAACTTCCTTGGCCAGTTCATATTGATGTACTAGTCTGAAAATGTTTCTATCAATTCCATTGAACAAGGCATTTAGAGCTTTTGAATTTCCCAGAGCTAACTCATCTTCTTCTTTACTCCAATCTTCCTCAGGCTTCAGACTGATTGTCCCATCTCTCTCAGTTATGGTGGGATGAATCCATCCTTTGTCAGCAGCTCTCCAAGCCTTTTTGTCCAGAGATTTTAGGAAGGCAATCATACGAGGTTTCCAGTAGTCATAATTGGTTCCGTCCAGAATGGGTGGTCTATTTCCAAAAACTCCTTCTTTGTCCATAGTGCCAGAAAGTGATATCCCTAGATCTCACCCAGTAATACAGGCAGGGTGCCTGCTCTGATGCCAATTGAAATTCTGGCTGCAGATACTTAATGTCACGTTCAATGTTATGACACCGTATCTGACTTACTATATGACAGTAAATACAAAAGCAATAAAGAACACAGTCAATTGTTTACCCAGTTCAGTGTGCAACAACACCTACTCTGGGGGCTACCAAGCCAGGGAGGAAATCCACTATAAGAGATTTTAATTCAGGAATAAACCAACCAGTTTATCTCCTTCACTTAAGACCTACCCAATGCAATTCCAATCTAAGTACAACTTAAACCTGAGTACCAACTCACTCCCCCTCAATCACAGCAGTGATACATAAACTAATTTGACTCAATAATTGATGAAGACACTCTTCAAAAACAAACACTTGATTAAGCTTCACAGCTTTTTAATCAAGCAACACAATCACTCTTGCTTCACAGCTTTGAGTGATGCACACAACTAACTTGACTCTGCTTCACAGCTTTAGTCAAGGAACATTCAAACACTCTTGCTTCAAAGCTTTGAGTGCTACACAGCCCTTACAATAGGAAACCTATTCCAAGTCACTTATCACAATGATAATTGCTTGGAGTACAATAATCAAACCTAAACAGATTACAAATGATCTTCTGATCAAAATAAAGGGATTACTCTGCAAAACAGCAGCTCTGTTGAATATATAGCAGCTGCAACTTCAGTTAGGGTTTCCAAATTCCTAGGGTTAATTCTGTTTGACCTAAAGACCAGGTCATAGGACTTTATTAACCAGGTTAGGGTTGAGCTAGGTTACCCCTCAGAAAACGCAGGATTCTGTTCAGAAAGGACTGAGTTATTTCCTGAAAAAACTCAGACTTATCCAATCCTGCTATCCTGTTAGTTCAGAACAGGATGTCATAACATCTGTTATGACATCTGAAAAAATCTGTCTACTGATTTAGCAAAATGTGATCATTTTGCAAAAATGCTCAGATACACACTTATAAGCATCAGTATTTGAATTACAATATTTTTCTGCAAAGGTACCTAATGAGTTAGTACAAACTGAACTAGAATGTTATGACATCAGTCATGACATTCACACATACACTTGGGATTTACCAAAAATGCAAGCCAATACCTAAACACCTACAAACTCCCCCTTTGGCAGATTTTTGGCTAAAGACCCTAAACAATCAGAGATAGATAGCAGCAGAAACAAGTGACAGCAGAAAAATAGAATGTCAAGTACTAATTAAGTAAGTACCAAAATATTCTCCCCCTCTTTAGCCACAAATGGGCCAAAGATACATGTTCAGAAAATTATACAGTTATCCAAAACAAAATAATAAGATCAACAGCAGACAACAACAGAGTACACTTCCAAACTCAACAACCAACCAGCAACACCACCAAGCAGCAGTCAACCTTCAAGCACTGTCATCAGACTCAGGAGCTAGTTTCTTCAATGTTGAGCTGTCCTTCAGCTTCTACACCTTCTTCCCTTCTGCTTTCTTCAGCTTCCTCCTTTTCTAGCCTGGCAATTAGAATTTCTAGGGTCCTTTTTCTAACATCCAGCTCTTTGCAAGTTTCTTTTAAAACAGCTATGACATCTGATGTCTTGGACTGGGTCTTTACAGACGATGTCTCAGCTGATGTTATGACAATGTCTGGAGCATGAGATCCCTGAAATAGTTTGTAGTGCAGGCCAAGGGCAGGAGCTCTTTTGCAGACTGTATCTCTTGCCACAAGGATATCAGGGAATTGTGCAAGGATGATTCCACAAAGGAGGGAGGGAAAGGCAATTGGTCCTTTGACAGCATAACTGCCAGCATGCTTTAAAGTTTGTTCAAAGATGTACCTCCCATAGTCAAAAGCAGTCTTGGTTCCCACAGCATAGATAAATCTCCCCAATCCTGTGGAGATAGTTGATTTGTGATTTGTAGGCACCCAGTTGGTTGCTCCTATTTTATGCAAGATGGCAAATTTCATGCTGAGTTTACTAGCATTCAGCTTCCCTTTCAAGGGCCAGCTCTTTACTTGCCTGGCTGTGATGGTTAGACAAACTTCATTGTCAGTTGCCTCTAGATCAGGACAGTCCTTATTTGTTCTTCCAAGAAACTTGTTGATTTCTGATGGAGAGAACTTGACCCTTCTTCCTCTAACAAAGACACTTTCAAAGTCAGCTGACCTTCCATCAGCACAATCATTTGACAAGTTCACTACAAACTCCTTAACCAGATTTTCATAACATTTGTTAAACTTTATCACTGTCTTCATTAGCCCAGCATTTTTGATCAGATCCATGATGTCTTTGCACTCCAAGGCATCATTGTTGAGTTCTCTCTCCAAGGCTATTCTCTTTAAGCAAACATACTTCCATCTGTTTGCATTGTCAGGATGATGAAAAGAGATGTTGTCTGTTGGCACTTCAGGCACTCTAGCAATCTTGCTGGAGGGGAGCTTCCTTCTGATGGGAGTTTCTTCAATATCAATCTCAAATTCTGATTCATCATCAGAATCAGAAGTTTCAGGTTCTTTACTTTTCTTAGAGATTGGTTGTCTAGCAGTCTGCACCTGGGCCTTCTTCCCTTTTGTCTGAATACTTTTCTCAGCCATGCCTTCAGCCTTGGATTTCTTAGCATCAGGTTTATCATTCTGACTACTCTTTCTCTTCATCAATCTCCTAGCTATGCTAGGGTTCACATTAGCAATCAGTTCATTATCTGAGTAATCTTCATCCACATCAATGATAGGTGGATCAGCAGCCTTTTCAGAGGGGTTCTGAATGTTGTCTTTTGGTGTCACAACATTCTCAGTGACATCT
This sequence comes from Vicia faba, assembly GCA_948472305.1. Taxonomy (NCBI): domain Eukaryota; kingdom Viridiplantae; phylum Streptophyta; class Magnoliopsida; order Fabales; family Fabaceae; genus Vicia; species Vicia faba. The sequence continues at coordinate 1,296,114,312 of OX451740.1, forward strand.
ACATTTTCAGAAACTTCCACATTTGGACTTTCTGATTGATTTAAAGGGATAGAAATCCCCGGTACAGATTGGTTGCCACTCAGTATACTAGTAACCAGCCTAGCAATAGCTTGGTGAACTTGAACTGATCCTTCTCTATTAGGTACAGAAGACGAAGGATGAGAAGAATTACCAGAGGCTGAAGCTTGAGCTCTTCCTGCATGTCTGGTTCTGAGATTTTTGACTCTGGCTGGGTCAGTTGCCATCTCCCTGAGAGGAGTGACCTCAAGAACTTCAGATTCTATGCATGTAGTGATTGCCCTAGAATCTTGGTCAGATGATGACGATGATGAGGAAGACAAAGTCGCCATGGTTGAAGACGATGTCTGAGACATTTTGATTGACTTTGAGTAATGGTAGCAGTTTGAGAAAAATCTTTGATTTGGAGGAGGAAACAGGTTGCAAGGAACTGAGAGGTAGGAGATAAAAGGGAGTCTCTTCAACTTCTTAAAGCTTTTGAAGGAATTGTGAAAGAATATGATTAACCCACTAAATATAGACTTAATAAAATTAATCCCTTCAACCCTTGTTTTAAGCAAAATTAATTGCTATAATTTCTCATGTTGGTGAATACCCAACCTGCCCCTCAAATTTTCAAGTTTATTTCCAACAAGAGCCTTGGTAGAAGAATCAGTCAGCTGAAGCTTAGAGAAACTATGTTCCAGTTTAAATGACTTCTTCTCTTCAAAGTCAATAGGATTCAAGGAAATGTTGATTGTTTTCAGATTGTCACAACACAATGTCACAACATCTTGTGTAACATTGTACTCAGGGAGCATCTGTTTTGACCAGATGTTTTGAAAACAGAATTTATTTGACTTGTTATTTCCAACATCCTTGTCAAGATGACTTAAGGTTCTGACAACACATTCTTCTTCAAGTTTATTTTCCACATCACAGATATTATTAACCTGTAGTTTTGGAGTTCTTCTGACAGCTTCCAAGGAAATAGCTCTTTTCATTCTTCTTAGATGAAGGAGACCAAGCTTATGCTGCCACAGTTTCATCTCTTTTTCTTCTTTGATGATTTGACACACAGTGGAGATAACAATGTTCTCACGCTGCCACACGTAACAGTTATCTTTGGATTTGATTCCTCTCATTACAACATCTAGTTTTTCATTAATTACTAGACATTCAGATCTTGAGAAGTTGACCATGAATCCTAGATCACATAATTGACTGATACTAATGAGATTAGTAGTCAACCCTTTTACCAGCAGTACTTTATTCAGACTTGGAACTCCAGGGCAATCCAAATTTCCAACTCCTTTGAATTCACCTTTAGCACCATCTCCAAAGGTCACAAAACTGGTGGTGTGAGGCATAACATTATTGAGGAGATTTTTGAATCCAGTCATGTGTCTGGAACATCCACTGTCAAAGTACCAATCTTCCTTTGCAGAGACCCTCAGGGAAGTGTGAGCTATTAATGCAGTAGCCTTTTTCTTCCATTTAGGAGCATGAGGCACCTTTTTAGACTTACGTTTGACACCTGAGCTCTGATTAGGATATCCATGTAGTCTGAAGCAGAAGGGCTTTATGTGACCATATCTCCCACAATGATGACATTTCCATCTTTGGTACCTCTTCTTCATATGTCTCTGTTCCTGATGTTGAGAGTTGTGTTGAGACATCCGTTTTGACATTTGCTTACCAGTACCAGATTTCTTTGCTTCCATAAATCCTAGTCCATAATTATTTCCCACATTTTGTCCAACCTGAAGGATCTCTTCCAATTTGTCTGTTCCATTGGTCAACATCTTGACAGATTTGGTCATTTGATTCAGTTGTGAGTTCAGCAATTGAACTTCTCCTTCTAGATGACTTATAGTTTCAAGATTTGCCCTTTTTTCATCCTCCAGCTTTATAATGAGTTTTGATTGTTTTTCATTCTGCACACAGACTTCAGCACTTCTGATACACAATTTCTTGTAGGTATCAGCCAGTTCTTCAAATGTCACTTCTTCATTACTAGTGTCACTTTCAGAAGTACAAACACTAGTTAGGGCAGTAACTAGTTTGGCAGATTCTTCTTCAGAATTACTTTCTGAATCATAGTCAGACCAAGTAACAGTCATTCCTTTCTTTTGCTTCTTAAGAAAGGTGGGACATTCAGCTCGAATATGTCCATATCCCTCACATCCATGGCATTGAATACCTCTGCCTTGGTTTCCCTTATCTTCTGACCTTGGTCTTCTGCTGGAACTGTCAATGTCAGAGGGAATGTTATGAACATTAGACCTTGACTTTGGGTCCATTCTTTTGATGAGCCTGTTGAATTGTCTTCCAAGCATGGCAATAGCTTCAGATATGTTTTCTTCTTCATCCTCCTTGTATTCAACATCAGTGTTGGATACAAGTGCTATGCTTTTGTTCTTCTTGTCACCATTATCAGTGATCCCCATCTCAAAAGTCTGAAGAGACCCAATAAGTTCATCCACTTTCAACTTGCTAATGTCCTGGGCTTCCTCTATGGCAGTTACCTTCATTGCAAATATTTTAGGCAAGGATCTGAGAATCTTCCTCACCAGTTTTTCTTCTGACATTTTTTCTCCCAGTGCTCCTGAGGTGTTGGCAATCTCCAAGATGTTCATGTGAAACTCATGAATGGTTTCATCTTCCATCATTTTTAGATTCTCAAACTTAGTGGTCAACATATGAAGCCTTGACATTTTTACTTTGGAAGTGCCCTCATGAGTAGTTCTGAGAGTGTCCCAAACTTCCTTGGCCAGTTCATATTGATGTACTAGTCTGAAAATGTTTCTATCAATTCCATTGAACAAGGCATTTAGAGCTTTTGAATTTCCCAGAGCTAACTCATCTTCTTCTTTACTCCAATCTTCCTCAGGCTTCAGACTGATTGTCCCATCTCTCTCAGTTATGGTGGGATGAATCCATCCTTTGTCAGCAGCTCTCCAAGCCTTTTTGTCCAGAGATTTTAGGAAGGCAATCATACGAGGTTTCCAGTAGTCATAATTGGTTCCGTCCAGAATGGGTGGTCTATTTCCAAAAACTCCTTCTTTGTCCATAGTGCCAGAAAGTGATATCCCTAGATCTCACCCAGTAATACAGGCAGGGTTCCTGCTCTGATGCCAATTGAAATTCTGGCTACAGATACTCAATGTCACGTTCAATGTTATGACACCGTATCTGACTTACTATATGACAGTAAATACAAAAGCAATAAAGAACACAGTCAATTGTTTACCCAGTTCAGTGTGCAACAACACCTACTCTGGGGGCTAACAAGCCAGGGAGGAAATCCACTATAAGAGATTTTAATTCAGGAATAAACCAACCAGTTTATCTCCTTCACTTAAGACCTACCCAATGCAATTCCAATCTAAGTACAACTTAAACCTGAGTACCAACTCACTCCCCCTCAGTCACAGCAGTGATACATAAACTAATTTGACTCAATAATTGATGAAGACACTCTTCAAAAACAAACACTTTATTAAGCTTCACAGCTTTTTAATCAAGCAACACAATCACTCTTGCTTCACAGCTTTGAGTGATGCACACAACTAACTTGACTCTGCTTCACAGCTTTAGTCAAGGAACATTCAAACACTCTTGCTTCAAAGCTTTGAGTGCTACACAGCCCTTACAATAGGAAACCTATTCCAAGTCACTTATCACAATGATAATTGCTTGGAGTACAATAATCAAACCTAAACAGATTACAAATGATCTTCTGATCAAAATAAAGGGATTACTCTGCAAAACAGCAGCTCTGTTGAATATATAGCAGCTGCAACTTCAGTTAGGGTTTCCAAATTCCTAGGGATAATTCCGTTTGACCTAAAGACCAGGTCATAGGACTTTATTAACCAGCTTAGGGTTGAGCTAGGTTACCCCTCAGAAAACGCAGGATTCTGTTCAGAAAGGACTGAGTTATTTCCTGAAAAAACTCAGACTTATCCAATCCTGCTATCCTGTTAGTTCAGAACAGGATGTCATAACATCTGTTATGACATCTGAGAAAATTTGTCTACTGATTTAGCAAAATGTGATCATTTTGCAAAAATGCTCAGATACACACTTATAAGCATCAGTATTTGAATTACAATATTTTTCTGCAAAGGTACCTAATGAGTTAGTACAAACTGAACTAGAATGTTATGACATCAGTCATGACATTCACACATACACTTGGGATTTACCAAAAATGCAAGCCAATACCTAAACACCTACATAGTTCCAAGGGGAATTTTCAAAAGTGATTCAAATAGGGGTTGTAGATCACATTACAATATTTATAAAATGTACAAGAACTCCTTGAGATCATTCTTGAGTATGGAGAATCGAAGAGATAAAGTTAGGATTTTCAAACTTGAATTACAAGTCATTTCATGATGAACATGAATTCAAATCCAAGCCTATACTACATAATCTTCACTTTGCAGGCCTCAAACTTGTTTGTTACTCCATAATTAAATGTTTATACAACATATGGAGCCATTGTCCAAGAACTTGAATAATTATCCAAGTTGCATTTCCATTTTTGGAAGAAAGTAACCATTCCATTCTTGTAAAGAAGCTTTAATCACAAAGTCAACTTGTATGGAGCTTTGCACTTGTTCTTTCTGCACAAGCATTCTCTATAAACTCAAAACAAACATGTTTAAAGTCGCTAGCAATCCTATAAGACATGTACCTTGCATTGAAACCATGTGTTGTGCCCCAAAATTTGCCCTCCCATATTCTTCAAAGTTTTGCTAGGATCATGCTTCAAAATCTCTCAAAGGTTGCACAGTCCAGTTGCCTCCTAACAGTCAAAAATTAGGGTTTTGGTTCTGGCAAAGAAGTTGAGGTTTCCAAGGGTCCAATCAAGTCCCACATGCCTACAAACATTGTCAAGCATCCATATGCCAAATTTCAAGACTCACAGCACAAAATTGCACAGTCAAAAACCCTAATTGCCCTACAGTCAACTGCAGGGGCAAAATGGTCATTTGACAGTCAAAAGTCAAAATTTTTGGTCAACATCTTATTTTGAAGCCACAAACATCATTTGATCAATTCTTGATCATGATTCTCAAGGCATGGCTCAAAAAGTCTTAAGATGCAAAAGTTTCTATTTTTGGATAGTTGAAAAAGTCAACTACAAATTGACTAGGGCATAACTTCCACATGGTTTATCAGAAAAATTCCATCCAAAGCTCATTTTGAAGAGAATGACATTTCCTACAACTCATCTTCACACTTCAAGTCCAAGAAATGCTCTCACAAAAAGTTATCAAGCTCAACCTTATAGGTCATTTTCAAAAGTCAACAAAAAGGCACTTTAAGTCAAAGACCATAACTTGAGATTGGTAAATCAAATTGACATGGGACCAAAGTCATTGGTTAGAGGACTTCAAGACCTTTCCAAAATGTCCAAGAACATGATCAAAGCTTAAATATTGAGCAAGATATGCCTTGTGGAAGTTGGGAAATTTTTGGGGATTTTGAAAAGTCAACTTTGCTTCAAATGCCTCAAAAATGCTAATGGGCCTCAATTTATTCCATGAAACATTAACCAAAGGCCATGCACGACCCATTGACATCCAAGGGAGTTATTTTCTCATTTTTTATTAATTATTTGAATTTTTATTATTATTAATTCACTTAATTAAAATTAATTATGGAAAAAATACTAAAATAAAGGTTTTGAATCTTTTTGTGCAGCATATTCTCCCATTAAGAGCTCAATATTTCGTGCATCCCTCAAAAGGAAAGAATCTTCAATGATTGGCATAAGAAAGGATTGAAAAAGATTGAAAAAAAGATCATGAAAATCAAATATTCAAAATCATCAATGCAAAGGCTTTGGGCTTGATCTTTCTGACCTAATTCCTTCCACATATATGCACAAACATAAACCTAATGCTAAACACACAGAAGTTGCGTTGAGAATAGGAGAAAAAAACTTGCATTTTTTCACAAAAAAGTCAAAACTGTTTTCATAGCTAGAGGGTGATTCAAAGCTCAAAAAGTATTCCACAAGCTTGCCAAGACTACCAGGAAGCTTTTGCAATCGAAACCAACCTTCCATACTCAAGGAGTTGGTATAACCGAGTCACCCTGTTCATAAAATATTTGATATTCGTATTTGAATTTACATGCATTGTTCATGCGTTTTTAATGTTGATTTATACTAACATGGACCTTCTGAAGCTAATGACATAACTCAATTGGATTAATATTGCATGTATCACGATCCACCATTAACGATTGCTAGGGTTGCAGAAGCTTTGAATTGGGGCTTTCCTCATCTGGAAAAATTAGGCCACGAAACCTGTACCACTGGATTCAGAACGTCCAAACGAATCAATTCCCCCCATCGCGCCCTTTTTATATTTGCATATGACATATTCGCTATTTTTCAGGTTTGAGTTTAGTGGGGGTTTAAAACCCCCGCTATCTATTCTTATTTTTCAGGCAAAACGAAGAAACCATGAAGAAGATGCTGAGTTGTTGGCACATGACTGGGCAGTTTGAATTTAGCGCGTTTTTATTTTTGTTCAGCATAATATTACTTTTTCCATTATATTGATCATTGTCCATTAAGTTAACAAATAAACGCGTTTGGCTTGGTGGAAGATGACTTGTCATGCAGGTACTGGGACCTGGGTTCGATTCCCAGGTCCCCTTATATATTTCATATTTTTCTCATTAGCATGTTCCAGCGTAGCTCACACTCAAAGGAGTACCATATGCCTTCGCCAGCTTGCCTGCCAAGTGTCCAAGAGATCAATTCAATGGCCAGAACCTGCAGACCATCATGCACGCTCAGTCAACCACAAGTACGTGATCCAGGAAAGTCAAAAAAGGCCTGATTGAAATGGGCCAAATTGCTCAATAAAACCTCCAAATTGGGTTCAGACACCCCAGGGTTTGCTCATTCTTCTAATTCTTTTCTTTCTTTATTTATTTTTTTTCTTTTCTTTTATTCTTTTAATTGTTATTTTGATTAATTGCTTTTATTTAATTCACAAAATAATTTTTATAACACCAAAAAATCAGAAATCATAAAAATAAAATATGTTTATTTAATTTTTAATTCTTTAAATAGTTTTTGTAAATAAATTTTAATAATCAAATTAGTTTAATTTTAGGTCTTCAACTTTAATGTTTTTTCTTAAATAAACTAAAAAATGTAGAAATTAGGGTTTGTCACATTTTCATCCTTTTTCTTAAATAAATAAATAATTCCTATCATTATTATTATTAACTATTAATTATTTTGTAAATAAATATGTAATTAAACAATTAGTAAATTAGGTTTAAACTTAAATATTTTTCTTTAACAAATTAAAAATAGTGTAGAATTAGGGTTTCTAATAATAATTAATTTGCTTTCTTTATTTTCATTAAATACAAAAAAACATTAAAAAAACAATTTATTTTCTCATTAAATAATTAATTAACTTTCAACTTCGATTTAATTTCTTTAAAGGGTCCAACGCCCTCGCATATTCGATTTTAATTTCTTCTCGCACGTTCGTCCTTATTTTTTTTTGTTTCAAATATTATGTAATTGCCAAAGCTTTGTAATAGTAATTAGGACATTTACTTTCCGCACTTTTATTCAAAATCGGGTCTTTGTTAATTTGGCGATGTATAGACCCGCGCCTTGTAATAGCGTAGGATTTTACTTTCCGCACTTTAATTTCCGCACTTTTAAACTGCTAACTTGCATGAAAGAATGAATGGCCTAAATTAAAAACAAGCGTAGATCACCATGATACATGTATAAGATAATATTAACATGAAAACAACACACAAATTCACACACCACTCTTAGGGTACGCCTCACTGTTGCCTTACCTTCGAAACGTGGTCGTCGAGTATAGGACGTTTTAGTAAGTCATTATGTCCATAACATGATCCAGTTGCCTCGAAACGGTTGCCTCGGAATTAAAAAGGATCAATGGCATAAGGGTAGCTTCTAAGGTGTCCTACTGTTGCTCTGGTGACCACACTGTCCCTACAAACGAATTGACCCGAACACCTCCAACGGTGGTGCTACCTACCTCTCAATGGTGGGATGTCACTACCTTAAGGACATTTACACAGCCTAATTCCTTAGGGTAGGTAGATGACTCATAGATACTTGCTCTAATTCAAGACAAATCAAAACTTTATTCACACCGACACTTTCAAAAGGCTTTCAAAATAATTTTTCAAACACTCTTGAGGACTGATACAAGAGTCGATCTGAAATCTTTAAACGAAACTTTTTCAAACTCACTCACAATTGAAAAGCAAACACTTTTGAAAACACAATGAGCAAGTATCTAAGAGCCCATGGATAACCATGGATAGAAAGGGTGTTAAAACCTTCCCTTTCTATAAATCTACCTCCCGAACCGAGAACTAATCTCATAAGGAATTTTGTTGTGCTTTTGTCCTTTCCATGTTGGAGAAAATAAAAGACGGTGGCGACTCTTGCTTCTGCGACATTTCGCGAACCAGCGTTAAACAGTCAGTTCCAGATCCACCGATCACAGAACTGGCGACTCTGCTGGGGATTATTTTAAAGTGAGGTGTACCTTAGGACTAAGATCACTTGTGTTTTCAATTGTATGAATTGTTTGCTTTAAATTGTGGGCCTGTCTTGGGAGTTCTATAGATCCTAACCCGGATCTGGGGATACCTTCTTAGAAAGTAGCAACAAGGCTGTGAGGGAGCTGTGCGGGGTATACCGACATGGTTGAAGCAGTCTGCTACGTTGATGTGGAACTTTGGTGTGTACCGGTAACCCTTGAGTCTAGTCAAGGAGAGTACGGGGCCGCCGCGTGGTGTCGTGAAGCATCAACTGACCTTAGGAACCTTAATTGAACCATCTTGGCCTCTTTAGGGTAGTGAGATAACTAACTTTGGTGTAGTCCGAGGTTGGTTGATACTCGATACTACACTCAATTGAGGGTTGTTTTCTTGGAATATTTCGGTCGCCAGTTCAGTGGCTAAATCGAAACGATGAACAATGAAAGCAATCCAATGATATTGGGACCCTTAGAACCCGGTTACTTTGATAGGACAGGTTTGAGCCCACCAACTTCAAGAGGGTAATACCCAGACCCCATGCTGGCCTAAACTCTAAGGGATGAGGTGTGACTTGTGTGCTTTCATACTTGACTACTTGCATGCTTGTTATCTGACACTTGAGTTTCTTGCAGGTTTTGTTTATAGTCCTTAATCAGGACTCATAACAGGGTTACTGAGTTTGCTTGCAGGTTTTGTTTATAGTCCTTAATTAGGACTCATAACATGGTTACTCACATTACCCCCATGCATAGCATAACATCATACCATTGCATACATCCTGACCCATTTCAAGGATCTCAAGGGCTTGTGATGCAGGTCATGATAAATCAAACATCTAGCAAGGGGCAAAGAGGATTTATTTTCCTCTAGCCAAGGTTGTCAGGGGCTATGACCCACTGGATATGGTGAGCCTTTGACCCTTGACGAAGGACTCTCAACAATATGCAGTTCCTTCAATCAAGCCATCGGATCCCAATTCTAACAATTTTCTTGTTTTCCCCGCGAGATCCTTGAAAACATTGCATATATATACATACATATCATTGCATTACAGGTACCCTTTTGACAGGTCTCTTACCTTCTTCGCTGTTTATTTCAGCCAATCGTCATGAATCCTGAATCATCAACTGAGCAGTCCATCAAGGCCCTCCAGGCTCAGAATGCCCAGTTCCAAGAGCTGATCATGAATTTGGCCCAGGGGCAACAAGATCTGAAGACCCTTCTCTTGAAAAAGAAGAAGAAGAGGATTGTGCTGTTCAACCCTAGGCGCAGATCTGGGAATACACTGCAGATTGAAACTAAGAGGACTACTCCATCTGTTGGGGAAGGCAGTTATCAGGAGGAAAGGGTTCCCAGTCCAGTGGTCTCCGACAACGAGACAGATTTCAACGACGAACAATACCCTCCTGCTGAAGACAAGTACAAGCAGTTGGAAGACCGTCTGAATGCAATGGAAATTCAACAAATACCTGGTTTGGATTTCGGAGATTTGGGTCTAACTTCTGGTGCGGTGATCCCACACAAATTCAAAGCACCCTCTTTTGCTAAGTACGATGAGGCATCCTGTCCCAGGCTGCATCTCAGGTCTTATGTGCGGAAGATTCAACCGTATACTGTGGACAAGAACTTGTGGATCCACTTCTTCCAGGAAAGTCTTTCAGGGACTCATCTCGAATGGTTCTATCAGCTGGATGGAACCAAGGTTCGTAACTAGGAGGAGTTGGCTACTGCTTTTTACAAGCAGTATTAGTACAATGCCGACCTCGCTCCTACGCGTACCCAACTCCAGGGTATGTCGCTAGGATCGGGAGAAGGTTTTAAAGAGTATGCGCAGAAATGGAGAGACCTGGCCGGTAGGGTACAACCACCGCTGACTGACCGTGAACTTGTGGACATGTTCTTGGGGACCCTGTCTGGTCCATTCTACAACCACCTGATTGGGAATTCGTCTGCTGGATTCACAGATCTTATCTTGACTGGAGAGCGAATAGAAGCTGGCATCAGGTCTGGGAAGATTCAAGAGGCTGCACCTTCTGATAAAAAGCCTCATCATGGAAAGAAAGAGTCCAATGCTGTGCACGGTAAAAAGAGCCTTCATGAGGTAGGGGCAACCCAGATCTCCAATCCTAGACCTGCTCAACAAGGACAGGGGCAGCAGCGCAAGGAGAGCGCACCCAAACGACAGTTCACCAAGATCAACATGTCGCTGGATCAAGCACTACAACAAATGTTGAAGGCAGGGCTGATCACCTTAAGGGCTCCTCTTCGGAATCCGAACACTTCTGCTCCGAACTACCATCCTAATGAGAGGTGCGCCTACCACTCTGATAGCCCGGGGCATACTACGGACAACTACTGGCCTCTCAAGAACAAGATTCAAGACATGATCGACGCCGGAGAGATTCAATTTGAAGTACCTGAGACTCCGAACATAATCACTGCTCCGTTGCCCAATCATTGAAGACCTTTTGTTTATTTGAATTTCCGAGTTGTATTTTTCTTTGCTCATACAAACAATTAATGTCATAGCAAACTCTTTTATTCTATTAAAGCATCGCATATGTCTGTTTTGGGAATTAATACAATTGTTTTCATTATATTCAAAATTGTTTTCATTTCTTCTGTGATGATCAACTCTCGAATAATGATTTTAAGCCTCTTGAGGGAGGATGACGAAAACGATACCGCAATCTACAGTATGCTTTTGAACAGACCCCGCTGATGAGGTACAGGCATTGTTTCAATTCCTAAACACTGGAGTTATAAGGAAGATAATCCCTCGTTAACCCCTCTGAGCCAAAGAAGTAGGAGTTTTTCTTTTCGAAATTTAAAACCCTTAATCATAACCTGGGGCAGGGTAGTCTCTCAGTTGATCCAAGTGCATAACGAATGGCACCAAAGAGGTCCTTACAAAACAAAAGACAGTGATGGTTCCGAACAATCATACAGATAGGCAGTCATTATATCTCAAAAAAATAAAAGCCCAATAAGTCAAAATACCTATGAAGGAGACTTACGAAACTGGGGCATCCCGCTGACTGTAATTCCAAAAAAGGAAACAGTTCAGGCAAAAAAAAAAAAGGGATAACAAAAATCAAAAAAGAAAGAGGTCTTACAAACCCTCGACAAAAAATGACTGCCTATTCAAAATAAGTTATCAACATCCGAACCATCACCGGAAAATCAAAGCAAAGACTCAAACAAGGTCTAACGTATGATCAACTGAGTTTAGGTTTGGAGAACATCACGAAGAGCGGGTGGGTACAAATAATTTGAGCATTTATCCTTTGTTTCTTAAACCGTGAACTAGGCCACGTTATAACCCTTAAAAGTCCTAGCTAAAGCATGGGTTAGTTCGAAAGCATACTGTTACGAAAGGTATCCTGACTCCTTAAGGCTTGCGGTAAAATAACGAGTTGACATCACAGTTTACAAAAGGTTTCATTTGTGTTATAAAAAAATGCATTCTCAAAACTTCAAGACAGACATAGGCTTTTGCATTCTTAAAATAATATTGTTTGCATATGATAATTTGTTTGAACAACAAAGGAATTCGCAGGACGAATATCTGATGAACAAAGATCTTCTCAACAAAAGAGTTACCTCAAGCGGAAAGAGCACTTCCAATTTCTGGGCACGGCATGAGCATTGTCCATTATCTGGGGCATGACAAAACACTGCTAACAGGGGCAACTCCCTACATCCTGAGAGCGTGGACATAGTCGAAGAAAAATACTACGCGTAATCAAAGACCCGCTAGGTTGACATACCTAGGCAAAAATAAGGGCTTCCCGACGAACCAAAAGGGTTCGGGCAAAATGAAGGGATGAAATGAAAAAATCTGTACACCCGGCAAGTCGAAAACCTGAAAAGGCGGCTTGGGCAAAAATGGGTATCCCGGTGGACTGAAAACCCGAAAGGGCGGTCCAGGAAAAAGTTAGGGATCAAAGCGTACGACTATGTCCTGTCATCTCGTCACTTGCCTACCAGAAGAAGATTGGTCAAATCGGCGGTCATCAAGCACCTCCACAGGTATCTTCCTCTCCCACATCAGAAATAGGGGCAATAAAGAGTTGTCTAAGCAATCTGATTGTTCGGTCCTCCAAGGTATCAAGGTGGGTTCCGTTGAAGAACATAACCAATACAGTTCAATACTTCCCCAGGAGAGTCCAATCCAGTTTCCCCAAGAAAGTTGAAATCCATCTCCCCAAGCAGTAAGCTTATCCCCAATAGATTCTGGAAGCTTACCCTCGCAGAGCACGAACACGCGTCTCCCGGTTTTATTCAAAGAGTTATTTCCCTACCAAGATATAACTGGGTTATCCTCAGCCAATAGCCATGAGAAGATCGTCCTCGGCAAAGTCTTCTTACCCCCAGCGGAGTCTATTAGCACTTCCAACATAACAATGGTATCCCCAGCGGAGTTATCATCAACCTCAGCGAAGTATTCCTCTCCCCACAGAGTATTCCCTGCAGAGTAATCTATTCGCCAAGTTTGTTCCCCAATGGAGTCATCTTCTCCTGCCGGTATTCTTGCAACTATCATCCCCAGCGGAAACAACAAAGCATTGTTCTCCAACATCAGCCCAGGATAAACTCCTGGCATTCGTCAAGGATTTATTTTCCCAAAACGGAAATGCATTCATAAATATCATATCTTCATACATTATAGCATGCATATGCATTATACTACATGAATCTCATCAATTTTGAGGACATCCTGAAATCATGCAGTTCATGCATCATGATCTTGCATACAACTGATGCTTTACCTTTTCAGGAAAGGTCAATACAAAGATGATTACTGTCAACTATCGTAACTCCTTCTAGATATAGTTCAGATGTGAACCAGATATGGCGACGTTCTGATACTTCTTCCAGATTTCCTTCTAGATATAGTTCAGATGTGAACCAGATATGGCGACGTTCTGATACTTCTTCCAGATTTCCTTCTAGATATAGTTCAGATGTGAACCAGATATGGCGACGTTCTGATACTTCTTCCAGACTTTTTCTAGATATGGTTCAGATGTGACCCAGGCATGGCGACGTTCTGATACTTCTTCCAGACTTTTTCTAGATATAGTTCAGATGTGAACCAGATATGGCGACGTTCTGATACTTCTTCCAGATTTCCTTCTAGATATAGTTCAGATGTGAACCAGATATGGCGACGTTCTGATACTTCTTCCAGACTTTTTCTAGATATGGTTCAGATGTGACCCAGGCATGGCGACGTTCTGATACTTCTTCCAGATTTCCTTCTAGATATAGTTCAGATGTGAACCAGATATGGCGACGTTCAGATACTTCTTCCAGATTTCCTTCTAGATATAGTTCAGATGTGAACCAGATATGGCAACGTTCTGATACTTCTTCCAGATTTCCTTTTAGAGATAGCTTAGAAATGCTCCAGATATGGATGCTGTTCTGTTGCTTATTCAACACTCCTTCTAGATATGGTTCGGATGTGACCCAGGCATGGCGACGTTCTGACACTTATTTCAGATTCCCCTCAGATAACTTAGAGATGCTCCGGACACGGAAGCTGTTCTATTGTTTATTCAGAGATCACCTTTCTAGAGATGGTTCAGATGTGACCCGGATATGGCTACCTTCTGACACTTATTCCAAATTCATTCAGATATAGATTGGAAACGCTCCAGATATGGATGTTGTTCTTCGGCTTGTTCAAGTTTCTTCTCAAAGATGGCTCAGATATACTCAAGAACCGGATGCTATTCTATCACTTATTCACAGTCTCTTCTCAAACAACTTAGAGATGCTCCAGACCCGGAGACTATTCTATAGACTATTCCAGATTCTGTTTCTTATCCAGTCAAAGGCCTTCTCTGGTTCAGTCAGATCGACCCTAAGATCTCCCTGTTTCTCATCCAGTTGAAGACATTCAAGACCTAGACCGTTTCAGTTAAATCGACCCTAAGATTTTTCTGTTTCTTATCCAGTCAAAGGCCTTCTCTAGTCCAGCTAAATCGACCCCTAACAGATTTTTCTGATAAAGACTCAGTAGAAGTCGCCCAAGATTCTCTCAATGATTACTGTTGAGGTTGAAGTCGCCCAAGATTCTCTCAATGATTACTGTTGAGGTTGAAGTCGCCCAAGATTCTCTCAATGATTACTGTTGAGGTTGAAGTCGCCCAAGATTCTCTCAATGATTACTGTTGAGGTTGAAGTCGCCTATGGTTCTCTCCCTGTTACTGCGGAGGTAGTAATCATCCCCAGATTCTCTCAGCGTTACTGTTGAGGTTGAAATCGTCCAAGGTTCTCTCACCGTCCCGTTGAGGTAGTAACCATCCCTTGTTCATTCATCACCTTTTGAAGATCCAGACCCGGCTCCTGTAACCAGTCAGGACACATCTATACAAAGAATTTGAAGACCAGCTCCTGTAACGGGTCAGGTAATCCTTTTCTTTTGCAGGTACGCAAGTTCTCGCTAAGGAATCTCTTACGCGATCTACATCCAGATGGCATCCATAAGCCCATCCACCTTCCATCATCTCTCAGCATGGCATCTATAAGCCCATCATCCTATCCATCAATCTCCAAATGGCATCTATAAGCCCATTCCGCCATCACACTGCTACTATGTGAGCGCAAATTTCTGGGCACTCTAGTGTTCAATCATCTTCCACCTTCGGACTACGAAAGGCACGTCAGCCAATCTACATCCTAAGGTCTAAGAAGATTGAACAGGGGCAACTGTTGTACCCCAAAATTTGCCCTTCCATATTCTCAAAATTTGCCAAGTCAAAGCTTCAAAATCTCCCCAAGGGTTGCACAGTTCAAGGGCCTCCTAACAGTCAAAAACTAGGGTTTTGGTTCTGACAAAGAAAATGAAGTTTCCAAGGGTCCAATCAAGTCCCACATGCCTACAAACATGGTCAAGCATCCTCATACCAAGTTTCAAGACTTACAGCACAAAATTGCACAGTCAAAAACCCTAATTGCACTACAGTCAACTGTAGGGGCAAAATGGTCATTCGACAGTCAAAAGTTCAAATTTTTGGTCAACATCTCATTTTGAAGCCACAAACATCATTTGGTCAATGCTTGATCATGATTCTCAAAGCTTGGCTCAAAAAGTCTCAAGATGCAAAAGTTTCCATATTTGGACAGTTGAAAAAGTCAACTGTAACTTGACCAAGGCATAACTTCCACATGGATTATCAGAAAATTCCATCCAAAGCTCATTTTGAATATAAAGACATTTCCTACAACTCCTCTTCACACTTCAAGTCCAAGAAATGCTCTCACAAAAAGTTATCAATTTCAACATTATAGGTCATTCTCAAAAGTCAACAAAAAGGGACTTTAAGTCAAAGGCCATAACTTGAGATTGGTAAATCAAAATGACATGGGACCAAAGGCATTGGTTATAGGACTCAAATACCTTTCCAAAATGTCCAAGAACATGATCAAAGCTTAAAAATTGAGCAAGATGTGCCTTGTGGAAGTTGGGAAATTTTTGGATATTTTGAAAAGTCAACTTTGCTTCAAATGTCTTAAAATTGCTAATGGGCCACATTTTCTTCCAAGAATCATCATCCAAAGCATGTGCACGACCATTTGGCCCAAAGGGAAGTTTTTCATCATTTTTATTTATTTATTTGGATTTTTAATTGCTAATAATTCATTTAATTAAAATAAATATGTGGAAAATACCAAACCAATGCAATCAAATCTTTTTATGCATGGAATGACCTCAAGATTTCGTGCATGATCAGATTTGGAAAGAATCAAGGTAATTGAACATGATTGGTATCAAATTTGCATGAAAAAGATTGAAAAATATATGCCATGAAAATCAAATATCTCTTCATCAATGCAAAAGATTTTTTGATCCAATTTTCAACCCTAATCATTCCAATACATATACTCATGAAAACCCTAAAGCTAGAAACCTCTGGGCTGCGCAAGAACACCATAACCAAGTTTGCATTTTTTCAAGAAAACTCAAATACTGAAAACACGATTGCAAGGCGATTCAAGCCAAAATAATTATCCCATTGCCTTCCTGAGACATCAAGAAACGTGTCTGAATAGTTTTCCACATCCATAACGCCCAGAATTGGTATATGGAACTCAAACTTTTTCACATTATATACATATTCGTACTTCAATATTCAAGCATTCTCATTGCATTTTTCTTATGGATTTACACTAATTGATTGATTCTGAAGCTAACCCTATAGTTTGATTGAGTTTTTATGCATTGTACGTGATTTCACCATTAAAGCCAGCTAGGGTTACCAAGCTGTGAAATTGGGCGTTTGTGCATCTTGTAAAATTAGAACATCTCAGGGCCATGGTCAAAATCAGGAAGCTTGGACGATTCTAATACACCCCTCGCGCCCAATTTATGAAGCACCATAGCCTAATCGCTATTTTGGAAAAAGGTGTATTTTGGGGGGGTTCAAAACCCCCGTTAAATCTTTTTTATTTCAGGAACAATGAAGAAGACGACCCTGTGGCAAGCTGTGATTGGCTAATTTGAAATCAACGCGCGCTTTTTTGTTATTTTTGCATCACTGACCCCTTTTATATTATATTATTCATTGGCCATATAATAAACAAAACGCGTGAAGAGCTCCAGTGGTAGGCATGTGTATTGGTAATCCCTGGGACCTGGGTTCGAATCCCAGGTCCCCCTCCCTTTCCATATTATTTTTCTAATAATGATCCTATGCAGTTCAAGCTTCAGCGTCCACCATGCAACTCACAATCCAGGCATGCCACGCATCTCATGATCCCAATCAAAAGGTGGAGATTTGAAGAACATCCTAGGCGTCAGTCAATGCGTGCATACGCTTTCCTGAAAAAGTCAAAAGAGGCCAAAAGCTATTGGGCCAGAATTACTGGACTTTACCTCCAATTTGGGGACAGAACCCCCCAAGGTTTTGCAATTATTTTCTTTCTTATTTTATTTATTTCAATTATTTCTTTTTTTAAATTCCTTAAATTGATTTATTTTCATAAAACATAAAAATAATAAAAATCAGAAAGTCATAAAAATCAAAATATATTTAATTAATATTTTTGTAAATAAAAAATCATTAACTAATTTAGTTTTCAAACCTAGGATTAATCTTGACGTTTTTCTTAATAAACTTAAAAATTGGTAGAATTAGGGTTTTAAGCATTTTATCTTTTTTTCCTTTTTTCACCATATTAATAATTAATTATATATTTTTGTAGATAAAAATTGCATTAATTAATTAGGTTAATTTCGTTTTAACTTTAACATGTTCTTTTAATAAATTAAAATAACTAGAATTAGGATTAATTAATTAATTTCATTTAATTCTCATTAAAATCATAAAACCAAAAAAACCTAAAAAATAATTTCTTTTTATTTTATTTTAATTAATTTGTTAATAATAATTTAGTTTCATTAAAAAGGGTCCAACGCCCTCGCTTTCAATTTTAATTTAATTCGCGCATTTTATTTTATTGCTTATAATATTTATGTAACTCTCCCAAAGCCATGTAACCCGGACATTTTATATTTCTCGCATTTTATTTCTTTATTTTGTGTCAAATCGGGTCCTGGATTTAATTTGGCGATGTGGACCCGCGCCTTTGTAATAGTTTAGGAATTTTACATTTCTCGCAAATTTTTAACTGTTAATAATGGCATGCAAGAATGAATGTTAAATAAAAACAAATGCGTAGATCACCCATAACATGACAAGACAAAAATAAATGAACATGACACACAAATCACACACCACCCCTAGGGTACGCTTCACTGTTGCCTTGCCTCTCGAAAGGTGATCGTCGAGTAGAGGATGTCTTAGTAAGTCCTCATGACCCGGGAACCTGGCATGAGGGTAGCTTCTAAGGTATCTTCCTATTGCTCCGGTGATCACCATGTCCCGAACCTTCGAATTGACCCGAACACCTCCAACGGTGGTGCTACCTACCTCTCAATGGTGGGATGGCACTACTTTAAAGGACATTTACACAGACGAATTCCTTACGGTAGGTAGACGACTCTAGATACTTGCTCTAAATTCAAAACAAATTCAAAAATACTTTTCACACCGACACCTTTTCAAAAAGCTTTCGAAAGCAATTTTTCAAACACTCTTGAGGACCGATACAAGAGTCGAACTGGAATTTTCAAAGAAACTTTTTAAAACCCACAGTTGAAAAGCAAACAAACAATTTTGAAAACACAATGAGCAAGTATCTAAGAGCCCATGGATAACCATGGATAGAAAGGGTGCTAACACCTTCCCTTTCTATAACCTACCTCCCGAACCGAGAGCAATCTCTTTAAGGAATTTTTCTGTGCTTTTATCCTTTCCATTTGGAGAAAATAAAAGACGGTGGCGACTCTTGCTTCCGCGACATTTCGCGAACCAACGTTAAACAGTCAGTTCCAGATCCACCGATAACACACTGGATTCAGAACGTCCAAACGAATCAATTCCCCCCATCGCGCCCTTTTTATATTTGCATATGACCTATTCTCTATTTTTCAGGTTTGAGTTTAGTGGGGGTTTAAAACCCCCGCTATCTATTCTTATTTTTCAGGCAAAACGAAGAAACCATGAAGAAGATGCTGAGTTGTTGGCACATGACTGGGCAGTTTGAATTTAGCGTGTTTTTATTTTTGTTCAGTATAATATTACTTTTTCCATTATATTGATCATTGTCCATTAAGTTAATAAATAAACGCGTTTGGCTTGGTGGAAGATGACTTGTCATGCAGGTACTGGGACCTGGGTTCGATTCCCAGGTCCCCTTATATATTTCATATTTTTCTCATTAGCATGTTCCAGCGTAGCTCACACTCAAAGGAGTACCATATGCCTTCGCCAGCTTGCCTGCCAAGTGTCCAAGAGATCAATCCAATGGCCAGAACCTGCAGACCATCATGCACGCTCAATCAACCACAAGTACGTGATCCAGGAAAGTCAAAAAAGGCCTGATTGAAGTGGGCCAAATTGCTCAATAAAACCTCCAAATTGGGTTCAGACACCCCAGGGTTTGCTCATTCTTCTAATTCTTTTCTTTCTTTATTTATTTTTTTCTTTTCTTTTATTCATTTAATTGTTATTTTGATTAATTGCTTTTATTTAATTCATAAAATAATTTTTATAACACCAAAAAATCAGAAATCATAAAAATAAAATATGTTTATTTAATTTTTAATTCTTTAAATATTTTTTGTAAATAAATTTTAATAATCAAATTAGTTTAATTTTAGGTCTTCAACTTTAATGTTTTTTCTTAAATAAACTAAAAAATGTAGAAATTAGGGTTTGTCACATTTTCATCCTTTTTCTTAAATAAATAAATAATTCCTATCATTATTATTATTAACTATTAATTATTTTGTAAATAAATATGTAATTAAACAATTAGTAAATTAGGTTTAAACTTAAATATTTTTCTTTAACAAATTAAAAATAGTGTAGAATTAGGGTTTCTAATAATAATTAATTTGCTTTCTTTATTTTCATTAAATACAAAAAAACATTAAAAAAACAATTTATTTTCTCATTAAATAATTAATTAACTTTCAACTTCGATTTAATTTCTTTAAAGGGTCCAACGCCCTCGCATATTCGATTTTAATTTCTTCTCGCACGTTCGTCCTTATTTTTTTTTGTTTCAAATATTATGTAATTGCCAAAGCTTTGTAATAGTAATTAGAACATTTACTTTCCGCACTTTTATTCAAAATCGGGTCTTTGTTAATTTGGCGATGTATAGACCCGCGCCTTGTAATAGCGTAGGATTTTACTTTCCGCACTTTAATTTCCGCACTTTTAAACTGCTAACTTGCATGAAAGAATGAATGGCCTAAATTAAAAACAAGCGTAGATTACCATGATACATGTATAAGATAATATTAACATGAAAACAACACACAAATTCACACACCACTCTTAGGGTACGCCTCACTGTTGCCTTACCTTCGAAACGTGGTCGTCGAGTATAGGACGTTTTAGTAAGTCCTTATGTCCATAACATGATCCAGTTGCCTCGAAACGGTTGCCTCGGAATTAAAAAGGATCAATGGCATAAGTGTAGCTTCTAAGGTGTCCTACTGTTGCTCTGGTGACCACACTGTCCCTACAAACGAATTGACCCGAACACCTCCAACGGTGGTGCTACCTACCTCTCAATGGTGGGATGGCACTACCTTAAGGACATTTACACAGCCTAATTCCTTAGGGTAGGTAGATGACTCATAGATACTTGCTCTAATTCAAGACAAATCAAAACTCTATTCACACCGACACTTTCAAAAGGCTTTCAAAACAATTTTTCAAACACTCTTGAGGACTGATACAAGAGTCGATCTGAAATCTTTAAACGAAACTTTTTCAAACTCACTCACAATTGAAAAGCAAACACTTTTGAAAACACAATGAGCAAGTATCTAAGAGCCCATGGATAACCATGGATAGAAAGGGTGCTAACACCTTCCCTTTCTATAAATCTACCTCCCGAACCGAGAACTAATCTCATAAGGAATTTTGATGTGCTTTTGTCCTTTCCATGTTGGAGAAAATAAAAGACGGTGGCGACTCTTGCTTCCGCGACACTTCGCGAACCAGCGTTAAACAGTCAGTTCCAGATCCACCGATCACACCATGTTTGTTAAGATAACTTCAAAAACAAGTCAAAAAGTCATAACATGTGATTCTTTGTTTCTGACCTTTTAAAACCTCAAAACCTTTCCTCTATAAATAGAGATACTATTTGCAAGAGAACACACGAATATACAAGCTCTCAAACTCCCTGAAAATTCATATTGCACAAAACCTCCATTTTTGTGTCATTTCTAACTTTGAACTTCAATCTTCAAAACCACTCGTGTGTTCCTTGGCTTAACACTTCCAAAAGCTTCTTAGCATCATACACAAACCATTCCAATACCTGTTGGCAAACAGTAACACCATTTATACCATCCTCCATAACCAAAAACAGAGGCCTGCATCTTGACTTCTCCAGACCATTCCAGCTACCCTCAGCTCAAGCCAGCCATTGCATTAGCTTTCTAGAGGTCCAAGGAAGCTAACCTGATCATCACCACTGCCTGAAACAAGCTCAAATCCATTTCATGATTTCCAGTTTTGAGATATTTTTCTTGAACTTCCATCTTCATATTTAGGCATTATTAGGCTTGCATTTATGAAGATAAAATGTAGACATCATTGCCCTGAAACTATACATGTCCATAGATTTCATTTATTTTGATTGAGCTAAGAGAATTTTGAGTTTTAATTTTCTGGAATATTTAGGTCAGAATTTGGTATTTTTAGAAATCCTCATTCATCTTTGATTTATAGCTTATGATATTATTATGGTTGGATTCACGTGACAAAATGGAGCAATTTTCATGTTTACATTTTTGCAAATGGATGAGAAATGAACAAGTTGCAGGGATTTTGGCTGGAGATTGAAGATGAAGTTATAACATGGACTTGTTTTGTTTTAAGTTTATTGATTGTTGTATAATGAACGGATGAAACAGACCACCCCAGGGGTACAACAAGCGCGCACATATTAGGAGGTCCTGCGTTCGAGCCCCAGCGAGACCTTTTGGCAATTTTCTCATTCTTTTACACTTTTTTTCATTTTTGTTTGCAGCCAATAAGCCATTGGGCCTTCCTCCTTTGGGCCTGGGAATTTTTGCTAGCTTTCCACCCTCCTGGCTGTTTTTAACACCCCTGACCCATTTTCTTTAATTATTTTCTTTTTTTTTTCTTCTTTTTTTTGCTTTTATTTCTTTTCTTCTTTAATATTTTTATTATTATTATTACTATTATTTTCATAAATCATAAAAAATCCAAATTTATTTTTATTTATTATTTATACTTATATATTTTTATTTTCTCCATAAAACAAAAAGATAAAAAAAAACATTTTCTTAAAATAAATAAATTTCTTTTTTTTCTTCTTAAATAATTATTTTTTAGACTTAGGATAAATTAGTATATTATTTCATTTTCTAGTTAAAATTAATTTAGAACTTAGGTTATTTTAATTAATTAATCTTCATTTTATTTTCTTTAATTTAAAACCTTTTCATAAAAAACACTAAAAATCCTTTTCAAATTAATTTATTTTCTTAATTAGTTTTAGTTAATTTTATTTACTTTTAATTAATCATTTACTTTATTTAGATCAAGACAAAACCCTTTTATAAAAGACAACAAAAATCTTTTCTTTTTCCATTTATATTCTTGCATTTTTATTTTCAATTTTGTACAATATTCAATATGGTTGTAATAGATAATTAGGTTTAATTTTCTTGCAATCCCCATTTGTAAATTTATACACCCCCTCCCCTAATGATGTAATAGCGTAGTAATTTTACTTTTCTCAATTTATCGTTTTATATAAATGCTAGTTATTAGGGTTTGTATGAGAAGATAAAATCAACAAGTAGCAAACCCTAATCAAAGACTAAATAAAGCATGAAAATCAATACACTTGCACACAAGAACCCCTAGGGTAAAATCCACTTGGTTGCCTTGTAAAAATATCCATATTATGCATGTGAGGTATCTATGCAAAAACAAGCAAAAATACAAGATCATAGTCCCTCGATGACGCTATCTATGTTGCATTTTCATAATGATCTTAGTCCCTAAAGAAAGATGCTAAGATACCTTACAACATTGCTAATCATGGTTATACGATGATCCATGCCTGTCCCGTTTACATCCAAAGATAGGGTTACTTACCAAATCACTGGTAAGATAACAATGTCAAAGGAAAGAGGAAATGAACATGAAAGACTTTTCAATAGGTAGAATGTTCCTAGTTACTTGTTCAATTTTAAAACAAAAACATCCTTGCTATTTTCAAAAACAAACACAAACACTTTCAAAAACACCTTTCAAACTTGATAAGATTTTCAAAATATCAACATTTTGTATACATTCTTACGAACGAGAATCATTACAAAGTTTGCCTAAACGATGGCATCTTTACAAAATACTTTCAAAAACCACACAATGCACCTTTTCAAACAAAAAATCAAGTGATCTAGAAAGTAACTAAGAGCCCATGGAAAATCATGGATGAAAAGGGTGCTAACACCTTCCCTTTTCATAATCTACCCCCCGAACTCAAGAAACAATCTCAAAGGTCTTTCCTGTGCTTTTTCACTTTTCCTTTTGGATAAAAGAAAAGTCGGTGGCGACTCTTGCTAACCGCAACATTTGCGATAAAACACAAAATAACCAAGTCAGTTCTCCCACCGTATCACAATAATAATATCTCAATTAATAGTTTAATATCAAACACAACTGTTTCCTATTTCCAATGAAATCATATTAAAAACATAACTTGACAATTTATCGAGCATGTGGCATATAACCAATTTTTAAGAATTTTCTTTGAACGTTGTTGATATGAAAAAACACTTATAATCAAAGTGATTATAAGCTAATCAACAAAGCAATTTAAACTTTAACAATCAAAGATAAATTTTATACGAATTGATCGTTCAAATAACACATTCAGCAAATTGCATATAGAGAGTAAATGAGAGTAAGAGATAAAACATTGCAATTTTCCTTTGAGTTGAACAAGCTAAACAATTTGTCAAACACATGGTGTGCAATAAAAGTTTAAAAATTTTCCTTTTTGTTGGGTTGATATGAAAAATCACTTATAATCAAAAGTGATTATAAGTAACTCATTACACAATTCAAAACAAAAACAATCTCAGAAAATTCCTACGCGTTGATAGATTAATCAATGCTATTTGACAAATTGATGTATGAAAATTAAAGCAAGTAAAGAAATAAAAGAAAAGAGAAACAAGGATTTGTTTACATAGTTCCCCACTTTCTTCCTCGCATATGAATACGTCTGCGCCCAATTCCAATGTGGAATTAGGACACTTTCTTACTTTGCAATAAGTATGAATACAAGAGAAGTGTTCCAAGAGAAACCCTACAAACACAACCGTTCAATGTTGATTCAATACTTCTCTTCCTTTGACCTTAAATAAGACCAAGACACAATAGCTACCAATTGATTATCTAGATCTTGCTACTCCTTTGTGTACTTTATCTCCAAAGCTTTTGTGCACCATCAATTATACCTATTGCAACATAACACTTAAATTTGATTCATCGTTCTTGCACTACTTCCTTTGCATTCTTTATCTCTAAAGGATCCTTTGGTTTTTTTATCTCCAAACGGCTTTCACTAGGCCGTAATCCTCTCTTGAATGTCTTGCACGAAAACCCCTAAATCAATCAATGATCTTGGAGGACAAACCTGCAGTTTTTCCAAATAAATACCCCTATAAATAACAACCAAATATACCCGACTACATAAGAACCTAATGGGATGTTATCAAACCTCATCTAGATGGCACCCCTAACAAAAGATCGTTACAATGGAATGTTCATATGTGTGCATAGATTGAAGGTTGAAGATGATGAGAAAATGTAGGCTAATTTTATTGTATCATCAAGTTGGAATGATGCATGAATGATGTATTTATAGTTGTGGAAGTTTAGATACAAAAAGGAGATTTTCGGAATTAAAAAAATTGAAAAATTTACCCAATCAAACAGTATGTGTCGACCTAAAAATTGTATGTGTCGACACATAAGTCAAATTTTAACTGCATGTGTTGACCTGAAAAACGGATGTGTCGACCTAAGCAAGACAATAACTTTTTTTCTTTAAAAATGCAATACATGTGTCGACCTGAAATTTGTATGTGTCGACACATAATATCAGTATTTCTGCAATTTCTTAAAAGCTTCAGTATGTGTGGACCTGAAATATATATGTGTCGACACATACAATAAAAATTTATGCAGAAAATTGTTTTTTCATGATTTGGACCAATTTCAAACTTGTTTTAAATGATTCCTAAGACCTATAATGCAAGGGAGTGCCACATGACATAGATATATCATCCAATATATAGAAATTCTAAGTTTTCCTAGTTTTGACATCATGCAAAATATCTAATGGTGAAGTTGAACTCACAGAAAACATATTTTACTTGTTCAAATTTATGTTGATGATATCATTTTTGGATCAACTAACATGCATATTGTCAAGGAGTTCTCTAAGATTATGTAGGAAGAGTTTAAAATGAGTCTCATAGGGGGAGTTGTACTACTTTCTCAGACTTCAAATAAAGCAACTCAAGGAAGGAATATTTGTACGTCAAACCAAGTGTTGTCTTGAATTACTAAAACGATTTGGAATGGACGATGAAAAGTAAATTGACACACCTATGACAACAAATGGCAATTTGGATAGAGATGAAAAGGGTAAGGGTGTTGTGTAAAGAAATATAGAGGTATGATTGGATCTCTTCTATATATTACGACATCTAGGCCCGATATTATGTTTAGCGTTTGCATGTGTGCACAATATCAATCGGCTCTGAAGGAATCACACTTAAAATCTGTTAAGCGTATTCTTAGATAACTCATTTGTACCTCTAAGTTTGAGCTTTGGTATTCCAAGGGAAGCAGTTGTAACTTGGTTGGTTACTCTGGTTCCGACTTTGTCGGTTACAAATCAGTTAGTAAAATTACTAATGGAACTTGTCACATGTTTTCAAAATTCTTGGTTAGTTGGCATAGTAAAAAAAAAAGTTTTTGTAGCTTTGTCAATGATCGAGGCGGAATATGTGGATGTCAATAGTTATTGTACCCAAATTTTGTGTCTTAAACAGCAATTACTTGATTTTGACATTAAACTTTCGCGTACTCCTATCATGTGCGACAACACTATTACAATTAATCTTACCAAGAATCTGGTGCTCCATTTTCTCCCTAAACATATTGAGATATGTTGTCATTTCCTTCACGATCATGTTAAAAAGGGGATGTTATATTCGAGCATGTTCATAGTAAAATTCAACTTAACGACATTTTCACTAAACCTCACTACTACAAAACGCAGAAAAAACAACACCATGTTTACAACAGATTCATATACACCGTCGTAATAGGTAAAAAAAATTGCACCAAGTGAGTTGCTGGATTTATAAACAGTAATTCAATGACGTGTGCTTTAAACACCATAGTAATAAATGATGTGTAACACACTTCAATTTCATGCAACTATATTTTTTCCATTTTTTAGAGTATATTAAGTGTGTTCTACTTAATTCTATTATTTAAAAAATAAATTGTAAATAAATTAACAACGATGAAGTAAACCAACCGTTGTTAGAGGAATTAATGGTTCACTTGTTCATCTAGTCATAGAAATCAGAATTTGTGGTCCAGTTTATTTATGGTGGATGTATCAAATAGAGCGATATATGAAGATCTTTAAAGGATATACAAAGAATCATCACTGGCCAAAAGCTTCGATTGTTGAAAGGTATATTACTGAAGAAGTTGTTGATTTTTGTACAAACATTTTATCGGACGCAGATTATATAGGAATTCCAAAGTCTAGTCATGCTGACACAAATGGAAGAGGTATTCAAGGTCTAAATGTCAAGTTAATGGCTCGAGATGTAGTTATTCAAGACATTTCTATATATTGAATGATATAAATAAATTTCAACCTTTCATATATACTCACAAAATACTTTTGAGGAAAAAATACCATTGAATGAGTGACAAGTTATTGTTGATAGAGCATAATAAGAGATTCATAGATTGATTTAATAAAAGTGTATCTAATGATCATAGTGCATCTGAGATACTTAAATGGTTGTTGTACGAGCTAAAATTTTTGTGTCTTTACTTGGACTTGATACGACATTGGT